>JAASAY010000050.1:0-197260 GCA_014822085.1 Fusarium stilboides
CAATTACCCCACCAAGAGCTCCCTTCGATCACCACCCCACCCCACGTAATTGTTGGCACCGACATCACCTACACCGAAAGGTCCATCTCGAACCATGTCCGAGGAGTCCAAGCCAGTTGAGCCCGTCGTCGACGAGACGAACGCCGAGCTCAAGGGCAAGGCCATCGCTCAGGCCGACGCCGACGCCGAATCCGGATCCGAGGAGGAACACGAGGAGGAGCACGCCGCCGAGGGATCCAGCGACAAGAAGAAGAAAAAGAAGAAGAAGTCGAAGCGCTCAAAGGTCAAGGATGCTCTGACCGGCTCAAAGTCCGGCCCGACCGATGCCGACTTTCAGAAGGCCCTCGCGGGCCTCAGCCCTCAGCAGGTCAAGGAGTTCCTCGCGCTCAACCCAGCCCTCGCCCAAGAGGTGTCCAAGGCGTCCAGCAGCGAGAACCCCTCTGCTGATCAGGCCGCTGAGCAGCTCAAGAAGATGTCGCTCCAGGACATTATGACTGGTCTTGCTGCTGGCGGAAAGAATGCCAAGGATATGGGATCGTACAAGTTCTGGCAGACGCAGCCTGTGCCCAAGTTTGGAGAGGAGGGGAACCTGAAGGAGGGACCTCTGCGCATTCAAAAGGTCGAGGAGGTTGACAAGGAGCCTTCGCCTCTCATTCCCGGTTTTGAATGGGTCACTATGGACTTGACCAAGGATGAGGAGATCAAGGAGGTGTACGAGCTGTTGAACAAGCACTACGTTGAGGATGACGAGGCTATGTTCCGCTTCAACTACTCGCCTGCCATTCTCCGATGGTAAGTGTGGATTATCTGCCCTCAAAGTCATAACTGGGCTTCATAGTAGATTTAGAAGTTTACTAACACGCATAGGGCCATGATGCCTCCTGGCTGGAAGAAGGAGTACCACGTCGGTGTTCGCGCTGCTCAATCCGGTCTCCTCTGCGCCTTCATTTCTGCCATCCCCGTCCACCTACGGGTTCGCGATAATGTAGTTGTCTGTTCCGAGGTCAACTTCCTTGCCATCCACAAGAAGCTCCGAGGCAAGCGTCTCACACCTGTGCTTATCAAGGAAATTACCCGACGCAGCAACCTCAACGAGATCTGGCAAGGTCTCTACACTGCCGGTGTCGTCCTTCCCAAGCCCGTCAGCACTTGTCGATACTTCCACCGTGCAATTAACTGGCAGAAGCTCTATGAGTGCGGCTTCAGTCCTTTGCCTGCCAACAGCAAGCCTCAGTACCAGGTTCGCAAGTATGCGCTACCCGATGACACCAGTACTAAGGGTCTGCGACCACTGGAGGAGAAGGATCTCGATGCTGTCATGGATCTGTACAAGCGATACAACGCGCGCTTCGACATGACACCTGAGTTTACACGCGAAGAGGCCATCCACTGGTTTGTGCCAAAGGTTGGATCTGGCGAACAGCAGGTTGTGTGGACATATGTTGTGGAGGTAAGTAACCATGAAATAAGAGAAACCTGCAAACTGGATGCTAATGAATTTTTCAGGACGAAAACAACAAGATCACCGACTTCTTCTCATTCTTCTGCATCGAATCCACTGCCATTGGAAACTCTAAGCATAACATTATCAAGGTTGCTTACATGTTCTACTATGGTACAGAGGTCGCTCTGCAGGACAAGTTCGACAAGTCCGCTCTCAAGAAGCGTCTCAATGAGCTGGTGCACGACGCCCTTATTATCTCCAAGCGCTACAAGTTCGACGTGTTCAACGCGCTGACGCTGATGGACAATGCTCTCTTCCTAGAGCAGCAAAAATTTGGCGCCGGCGATGGTCAGTTGCACTACTACCTGTTCAACTACCGCGTCAACCCCATCAGCGGCGGAGTTGACCGCAAGAACCAGCTTGATGAGGATAACCTGAGCGGTATCGGATTGGTGATGCCCTAAGATGGGTATTGAGTGATGTTGTGTAGAATGGTGCAGATTTTGGCAGGCAAGCAGATTTGGTTTTGGAGGAAGCTGGGACGACAGAAGAGGAGTTCCGCTCGGGAAGAAAATCAAGAGAGAATGGATACGTCAGAAACGACTTGAGACGAAGACAAGTACTAGATTTAGCGGGAGCAATGTATCGCATGAATTGGCAGTATGTGATTTCTCCTCCATTCAACCATTTGCTGGTGAATGCCAAGACGCAGCTCGTAGAGTTGCTGACACAAATTTTTAAACTCAGCTACTATACTTTGTAAAATTGAGGCTTGAGAGCTCCTCATCTCGTAAACAGTCTCCCTAAGAAGACTGGAATGTAAACTCGGTTTCTCAGCTCCTATTATCGCCATTTACGGAGATTATCTGCCTAGGCACGTGGCGCGACGGCTGAGCCGAGGAGCAACGTCACCATAGCGAAAGTGCGAGTTAGGTATGGATGGAAATGATCAAGATCTCCTCTCTTTTTTCTCTCCACAATTTCGCACTTTTGTTTCAACTACAGAACTAGATCTTTGCTATTTTCGAAATATTTCACATCTCTGTGTTGCTATTCATTCGCATTTTTCCTCTACCGCATAGAACTTGTTGGCGTGGTTCCTGAGTGACATCTTGCAACACCAGAGATTCGAGAACGGGATTGTTGCCCTATTTAGAACAACACAGACTTGGGAAGAAGGAAACATAAGCGTTTGCTTAAGATAAGCCGGAATTATAAGAGAAACCCTTACCAAATACTTACCATGGCGTCTGATAAGTGAGTCTCCTATCAACGATCCTCATACACTGTCATTCCGCGCCCTAAACTGCCTTCTTCTTTACCCTCTCTTATTCATCGTTGTCTTGGCTTTGAGGCTGACTTATACGTGATGCGTCGCCGTAGGTCTAGTAAGTTTCCTTCTATCCAGGAGACACTCGAGCATCCAGCCTACCCAGGGACGATATGGGCGCTGGAGCCTCATTCTCAGGGAAAGCTCTCGGTTGCCAATGGTCGAGGTGGTCCGGTTGGTATTGCATGGGAGATTCATGGCCAAGGACCCATCAAGCTCGTGGTACGTTGCTTCCGTTAAATCTCCTTAATTTCTCCGCCTGTGTATCGTCCTCTCTTACCAAGCGTAACATGTTTGCTTCAAGGATTTGTTTGTCCCTAAAGGTGGCGAGGAACAAAATCGACTGACCATATGTAGCTTCTTATGGGCCTAGCAGGCGTCAAGACTTCATGGCAGCGTCAAACAAAGTACTTTGGTCATGATCGCAGCGACAAGTATTCTGTCCTCATCATCGATAACCGTGGAATGGGCCACAGCGACAAGCCTGTGGGGGTCTATTCCACCAGCGGTATGGCCCTCGATGTTATTGAAGTTCTCGACCATGTTGGTTGGAAGGGCGAGCGCGAGGTCAACCTCGTCGGTATTTCCATGGGCGGTATGATGGCTCAGGAAGTCGCTATTCGCATTCCTAAGCGTCTGCAATCGCTCTCCCTCCTCTGTACATCAGGATGTGTCCAGAACGCAAAGGGTCTCTTGGCAACCGTCACAGAGCGCATGGGCATGCTCGTTCCCAAAACCATGGAGCGTAGCATCGCCGACACGGCCCTCCAGCTCTTCACGCCCGAGTGGCTCGCCGCCCCTGATGCCGAGACGCTACCTGAGCCCGGCGTCACCGCAAAGTGTGGTCCACCACCACCAGAAGCCGGCCCAACGTATCGTCTCTTCGACTCGAACTTCCAGCGTTTCCAAGCTCAGGAGCTCAACAAGAGGCAGAACCCCGAGATATTTACCACAACTAGTCTCATGTGTCAGCTCGCGGCGGCAGGTCTGCATAACAAGACAGATGAGCAACTAATCGAGATAGCAGAGGGTGTTGGCCCTGAGCGTATCATGGTTATGCACGGCACGCGTGATAACATGATCACCGTGCCCAACGGTGAGCGGCTCGTGAGAGTATTGAGCCCAGGAGCTGTACATATTGTAGAAGATATGGGTCATGCGCCAGTCATGGAGAGGACGCAGTGGTTTAACGGCGTTTTGGAAGACCAACTAGCTATGTGGACCAAGATGAAGGAAGAATGAAAGTGTACAGTACATTTTGAGCATATGAGCGATCAATGGATATTGGATAGTAAGACATGGTTAGATGATAGATTGTAACAGACAAGCATAAGAAAGAAGTTAGAGGATGGGGGGAAGACAGCCAAGGTTCCGCTGATGGGGTGGCTGAGGTGTATGTCTCAGTGTTCTATAGTCATCAATGCATTACTAGAGCATGGTTAAATAGGCTATTCACATATCTTACTTGTCGTGAACGACAACGCAGAAATCATCAAATCGACTCCATTTCCAGTGTCTATCATACATCCGTTTTGAATGCCTCTAGGTTTACGCTGTAATTCACCTTCTGGCACGAGATATCCGCCCAGAAACCTTTCGTCCACGTTCACATGAACCGCTAGCTTTTGATGTTACAATAAGTCCCAGCTTGTGACGTCCATCATGCACATGTCTGCAACCCGTGTCATGACAACAGCTGCTTTTGAGGAAGAGATCTATCCTCCACTCGCTCTCCACGCATCGACTCGCGATGCTTGGTCTCAAAGTCCAGCCATTCTATCAAAACAGATACTTTTTCCCTCATTAACCCGCTTACCTCTCACCGGCAAGGCGTCGGCTCTGCACCTCGCTGAGAGCCTTGGTTCCGCTCAACAGCGAAACAACACCGAGAGCAATGACAACGGGCAGGGTCTTGAAGAGGTTCCACTTGACATAGTAGAGGAAGAAAGCACCCTCAATGCCGACAATAGATCCGAAGAAGACGGCGTGCGAGATGGGCGCGGCGCCGAGGGCCTTGGACAAGTGGTTGACGTTGGCACCAAGGAAGAGCCACTTATGAGCGCAGGTTAGTACAATGAATGAGGTGTGGGAAACCAGTATACGTACGCCTAGGAAAAGAGCAGGAACACTGGCCACAATGGCAAGCGCAAATGTAAGAGACACGATCGTAGGAGGGCTCTTGTCGCCGACCTTGAAGATGTGGTGGATCTCAGCTCGAGGGCCATATCGCAGGGGAGCATCGTACTCAGGAGCGGGAGTATTGGGGTCGAGACGGATCTTGATTTCGAAGACAGGCGAGATGACAGGGTTGGAGGAGCCGAAAGAGCCCAGCACAAGGTTGGCCTTGAGACGTTCGTCGGAGAGGAGGAGCTGGATAGGGAGGTCCTTTTGCGACTGGGTCTGGTTAGCTGGAATGGTTATCGGCGTATGGATTCTCATACAATTTCGACGGTGCCCTTTCCAGAAGACTTGACGTCGAGAGGGTAAGGCGCCTCGAGGCCGGTTGACTCGGTTAGGATGAGGAACGCCTGGTGAGGACGCTTGGCCTTGCCATCCTCAGTTGTGGTCAACGAGACCTTGATGGTATCCGCGTGACCTAGGGTGAGAAGATTCTTGGTTGGCTTCTGCTCGCTGAACCTATATCAAGTAGTGTTGTCAGCGCATGCTCTTCCTCATTAATTCGTCGATGCATCATGGCACCTCTGGAGGAACAACTAGCTTACTTCTCGGTGACGCTCTGCGCTTTCTTAGAGCCGACAGATACAGAGCCATCAGTGAAGCTCCATGACGAGGCAGCGCTAGCCACGCTCGTAAGGAAAAGAAGAGACGATGCGATTGAGAAGCGCATGATTTCGACGTTATCGCAGGTCGGTTCTGGAGTTGAGGCCAAGTGGACGGGACGAGACAGGACAGCTTAAGATGGATCTCGAAACGGTAGCTTGCGTTACGTGGTGGAAGTGGAGGGATTCTATTGGCCAAAGCTCAAAAGATGGTGGGGACCACAAACAGAGCTCCTGGCTCTAGGGTAGGTATCAAGGATCGCCCTGGCTTTTGTGGTACAAGTGCATCGAAGTTACACATTGTTGTTAATCCGAGTGTGTTTTTTTCTGCGCTCAAGAGACTTCGTTGAAACCCAAGTACGGGCGATTATGCGATAAGAAATCCGGTTACTTCCAAAATTGAGCTCGTGTGACTGTTGTTACAAGTAAGGAGTACGTTTCGTCTCGGAAATTCCGGATACCATTAGCTGTAGGATTTTGTCGGCCTCAAGAACCTTTGAACTCACGGAGTTGGTGTAGTCACTACCAGCATCATTTATGAAGCGAAGAGCTTCATAATTATACGCTGGTAATACATGTGGCAGACTGTATATCTGAATTGGTGCTGGAAATATCATGGCTCTAAATGCAACTAACAATGGTATAATCTTCCCTCATTCGCTCTTAATCTCAGTCTGGAATCCCTTGATAGCCTCCTTCTCCTCAGCTGTTAACTCAATACCGAAAAACTCCTTCAGCGCCTCCGCTCTCTCCTCCTCAGTCTTGAGCTCCTTCAGCACCTTTGTCTTTCCCCCTGGATTCTCCTTCACCACATCATTGATCAACATGCGCTTTCCATAGACCTCTTCACCCGTCGGTGAGCTCTTGCTCTCTCTTAGAAGGAACTTGACGACCAATACTGTTGATGTCTGGAAGCTGCGCGGGCTTGTGCCAGTGTAGCAGTTGGATATCTCAAAGTCGGCGGGCAACCACTCAACTGAGTGACTGAAAGCGTAGAAGCTGTGCCAGGGTTGGTCGGGAGAGTTGCGGCACTGATAGATCCAGAGACGACGGCCGGCTGTGAGTTCTGTCTGGCCGGGAATAAAGTCCTTGATGAGGCGGGCGTCTTGAGTGCCCATATTGCGCCACTCGGCGCCCTCGGTAAGAGACATAGGCTGTGTAGGGCCGTCGCCGCCAAAAGAGACGTCGATGACCCAGCGAGAGTTATCAGGGAGTGTCACAATGTTGACAATGTGAACCCTGCGTACGATTAGCGAGTGAGTCTTAGACACAGCTACACATTCCAACTTACCAGCCGGGATATCCACCATGGGGAACACCATCCTTTCGAAGACGGACTCGCACACCAACAGGATACACTTGGAAACCCAAAGCCCGAAGCATGTAGCAAAAGAAGAGATTGCTCTCCATGCAATAACCTCCACGGCCACGACCATCCACCACAATCTTCTGGTAGAGAGCCTGAGGCTCAAGGGTGATGTCGCGATGCGACGAGTAGTGCAGCGTCAAGTTATCATAGGGAACCGTTGCGATCATGTGCTGATGCAGAACAGTGAGAAAGGCATGATCCAGAATAAGTTCATTTCCCACGTAGAACTCTTGCGGGATTTGAATGTGCTTGAGAAACTTGGCGACTTGGGCCTCTGAGTATATGGCCGACGACATGGTGAGGGTGTAATACAGGAACTTTAGTTAGACAACTTGTCTCAACGTTGATGATATTCAACACTAAAGAAGCAGAGGAGAAGGTATTTAAACAAAAGACTAGCTAAAGTTATAAATGAGTCAAGAACACGCCAACAAGCGACGTCAGATCAAGTTTCCTACAGCCATACCTTACTCGTATGTCCCGCAAACAAAACAAACGACCCCCGTTGACCCCGTCGCTGGAAGTTGGCCGTAACGTATCACGAATCCCCGTATCTCTCCAGACTCCATAAAAATTCCCTGGGGCTCAAACATGGAGTCGGACGAATCATCCAGATGTGAAGGCCGCATACGCCCTCCTTTCACAAGACGGTGTCAGGGTCTATGATAAAAGCGGCCAATCAGAGCAATTCTGGCGTTTACTTCGGGAGATTTCTTGCTTAGTCTGACTGACATTGGCGCGCATTCCGTAATAAATGCCTCTTATTCTCGGTCCGTCTTGCACGGTACCCACGAGGATTGTGAGCGTTTTCTCTGGGCTCCTTGATGTAGAGGAACCGTACGAGTGATATCAAATATGCAGAGAGTCAAAAGAGTGAATTCAAATGTCCCGTTGAACGTCGATAAAAAGATACCGTTACTCCAACACTTGTAACCTGACCCTGACATGACTCTTTCCATGACATCCGCCCTTAACGCCAAGCCCAAAAAAAGCCCACCGACATTTCTCTAAATGGTGTAGATATGTACATTCACGTCGTCTAAAGTTCCGTCCTCCGGCTCGATGTGGTTGTCACCGCCGCGCCATTCCTCTTAGCCTTAGTCCCTGCCATCTTGGGCATAAAGTCCTGGATGCCCATCCAGTCCACTGCGAACGCAGTTGTGATTTTTGCCCAGTCGCGCACCGTCGGCAGATCAAGGTGCTCGCCGTCATCCGTCAACTCGTGCCACACGTCGGGGAAAGGCGTTGGAATCAGGTGCAGAATATCAACGCCGCGCTGCATAAAGGGTCGGTGGTCGTCGTCGATGTAGCTACGAGTGAAGCGGTTGGCTGCCTTGTTACCCTCGGGCATAAAGGGGACCTTGGGCTTAGTCTCAAGGACGTTGAGTTGTCGCATGCGCTGCTCCAGACCTGCCATGGCTCGATATGCCCAGTGCGTGGTGAGGAAGTAGGAAGGAATCCTAGGGTCCTTGGAACCGAGAAGGTCGAGAAGAACAAAAAGACTGATAGAGTCGAGAGGAGTCCTGTAGGTTGCAGTAGAACCGTGGAACTGATACTCCCATTCCTCAGCAAGCGACCTTTGCATGATAGTTAGTAACCCTTTCGGCATCGTAGACATGCGCAATATCGTACCTTGCTCCATAGAGGGAGTCCTGATCTGTCCAGTGCTTGAATGACTCCTCGCCATCCAAGAAGATGATCTGGATTCCTTGCGTTTCCTCAAGTCCATCCTCAGCACTGCCGTCCTTCAGCATCTTGTCCCACTTCGCCTTGAGCGCATCCTCAATACTCCTCGCAACGTGCATCAGCATTGCACATGGCGCAGCGCTATCGATTGCGCCAATGAATCCTTCAGGCTCATATTTGCTGTCGTAATGTGCGACCAACGTAAGCCGGCTCACATCTCCCTTCTGCGCCCAAGGCGGGTCCCTTCGAAAGATGAGGTTGGAGAAGGGAACGTCCTTGTTTCCAGTAACGGGAGTCTTTGAAGTCGAATTCTGCCACTCAAGCTGCCACTCGGGAAGGTTTTCTCGGAAGAAATCGACAAAGTGCTTCTGGACACGCAATTGTCCCTCGGTACCCGGGACGCGGGGAATCAGGATAGGAGCGAGCAGCTTGCCATTCTTGATGTCAAAGTCGTCGCCCGGCGAAGGAATGTTCTCGAGGGCATCGTCGGTAAGCGTCATGGACTCGGCGGCGACCGTCGATACGAGGACGAGAAAGAAGACAAGTAGGGTGGTAAAGAATGACAGCGGCGATTGCATTCGAGGCATGGTTGAGAATGAGGCCATGGATGGGACACCAATAAATAAGTAGGTACTTAAACCAACAAGAAGCGGGTTTCGGGTTCGGTTTGTCGTGGGGCGCAAAACTAGCTCATTCCGTCTAAAAGGATCCGAATCAATGGGCAATGGGGCTGGAAAAGCGAAGCAGCGAGTGTGATGGTCGTGAACAAAGAAATTGAAGCAAACAAGTCGTCTCGTGTCAGGAGTTGAAGCTCCTAAACCAAGCCCATGCAAGGGATAGGCATAGTTAAGGCCAGGTACGACAAGGCGATGCAAGTGGGGAGAAGATAAGTAGACTGTACTTTAACCAAGCCCAGTCCTGCAAGCGAAAGTTTGTACCTCGGTCTAAGATAATGACCCTGGATAGGTATAGCAGGGTCAATGCGGAATCTTGTAACCACCAACTGGTTGCAAAGTTAAACTACGAACACGTTGTACTCCGATAAACGACATGAGCCGAGCGAATTTGATCTTCACGTCGGTTCTTACAACAAAGAACCTGCACCTTGTGTTCAGAGGGGACGCCTCTTTCGGTGGCTCCCATTGTTCTATGGCGGGGGAGTAGACCCTTGCTCGCATCAATAAACTTTACTTCTCAGGGGGTTGGAGAACGTTAAGGTGGCTTTAGTGCTAGAGTCTCATTGGTTGATGTTTGTGTTGGTCATGATGCATGAGTGAAAACGACATGCCTACGAAACTTCAAGATACTTGGGTGTATTATAATAATCTAGACATACTTGGAGATGCTTTATGGTACAGTGCCCGACTTTATTATCACCCTTTACCCAAGGGCAGGTATATGTCGATTATCTGCCGGACCGCCAAGGGTTATCTTGGATGATAGGATGAAGAGATATGCTCATATTGTGTACCATGACATGCAGGAGAATGTCTGACTGAAATGGACTGGAAGATCTACTGCAGATCTAATTCTATTTAACATGGAATTTGTGCAACACTGCTAGTCTTCATGAAAAGGAACATCGAAATTAGCTCACAAAGTAAACATATAAGTCACCTTGACGCCAAAAACCGAACACGTTCCGGGTTATCAACTGAGTGTAAGAACATTTAAATTGTACCTTGGTCAGAAACATTGTCTTCGAATCCAGTCAGGGTTCCAGGATTCAGTCCCAGCCACGAAGAGTCATCCTCGAACATGTATCAGTTGCTTCAGGTTTCATCATCAAGTTTAACACCACTTTCAAGCCAACCGTTCTCTCACAATCACACACACAATGACCTCTCACAAGACTTGCACTTGCCTTCAAATGTCAAAGTTAGAACACCAAGCAGACAACTAAAAAATCCAGGAAAATCTTCAACGGATCGGTTCCTGACTACTCAGTTATCGCTTTGAAGCTAGCGCAGGCTACGTCATCCCGTTCACCCCACGTACGTGCAGCAAAGCTATCCATGATGGTCGACGTCGACAGTGAAAAGTCGTGAGATCGATGGAGCAGAAAGCCAGTATAATATCTCCGGTCAGATGATATTGAGGGGTCACAAAAGCGGTATACAGCATCACAAGAAAAGTCAAGACAAATATTGTAATTATCATGTTGATTCTAGCTTGCGTCTTACGCGCCAAAGCCGGACCCTATCCAAAGGGGCAGGAGTCTCCCATCGTCTACACATGATCCTCGTTTAAATCTATTACAATGAATAATACTCCATGGAATGGTTCTTGACGCGGTACAGAGTCCCATGTATCCTGGCGCCAGAAAGAATGCGAGAAACCAGTAAATAAACACCAAACGCCCATCATCATGCTCCCCCTTTTAGGCTGTATTGCGCCCCCAATGATTTTTTTATCGTACTCCGCCTCCCGGAATGCTGCGATTCTCTAGGTGAATGTTGAATTATATGTGTACATGTCGCTTCCGAACTCGATCTGTAACAAGCCTATGTAGATGCGTGGACCAAGACGGCTAGTCCCGGCTTAATGCAGCTTGTTGGCAGCCTGGGCGGCCTTGTTGGCAATCTGCTTCTCCTTGGGAATGGTAAGAGCGTTGATGCCGAGGTAATTGCAGATGCTGGTAACGACGAGCCACGCCCAACGAAAGTAGACAACCATGGAAAACAAGAGATAGGCCCAGAGGTAGAATAGCTCAAACTGGGCGCTGACCTGGGGGAGTCCAATTCGAGGCAAGTTTCCGAGGATAGCACCACCAATAAGAGGGTACAGCATAACGGTCCACCAGGGGAAAGGCTGGCGCGTCAAGTGGGCGAGGATGATCTTAGTCGTCAGGCGACCAAAGACGAATGACATAATGAAGCAGAAAAGCATCAAATGGTTTTCCTTCATGATAGTGCTGTAAGGGGAGAAGACCCATGCGGAGATGCAGATGGTGAAGACGGCCATGGGAATCCATTCGAGGAAGACGGGAAGGACAGCCTCACCTCTGGATCGGCGGGCCTTAGTAACGTTAAGAACACAGAAGGGAATTTGTGTGAAGATGAGAGAGCCAGCAATCAGACCAATCCAGACATCTCGGAAAGTGGTCTCACCAAGGAGCTCAGCGAGACCGGGGAGCTTGTCCTTCACCCCGTTAGCCAGAGGGATGGTCCAGATTCCGGGACCCCAGATGCCAGACATGATCATAATTCCGCAGGCAATAAGGATTCCCTCCGTAGGACCGTTGATAACACCGAGGTACAGAGTATGCGTGTGGTAGGTTTCCCAGGTCGAGAAGAACATAGGCAGGCATGGGCACAGCGCGGTGAAGATACCAGCGGGAGATGTACCCAAGCCCATGGCAGCGGTTTCGAGGAGACTGGCCAGCGTGCAGTTAAGGGAGTCGATACCGTGGTCGAAAAGCTCGCCTAGACCGCTCGAGGTTCCCGTACGTCGAGCTTGCTTTCCGTCGAGGTTGTCCATCGTCTGGTACATGAAAAGACCGAGGGCAAAGCTAAAGTAAAGCCATGAGGGGCCCTATATCATTATGCACGATTAGCATTTAGCTCCTAAGGAAGTTCACAGCAACATACCGGTCCAACGAGATCAGGCATCCAGATCTCGCAAAAGACAACGTTGATGAGAATACAGCAGAAACCCAGGAGGGTAACCATGTTGGGAGCAATCCATAATGGCAGGAGGTTGACCGAGGCGTTCCACTACATGACGACGAAGACGCGCGTTAGCTATCATGAGCTCCAAAATGTTGGCAGACGAAGGTTAAGTTGCGCTGCAGAACGCTATTGCTGAAAATTTCTTTCCAACGCAACTCGAAGAAGTCGATAAAAATGATTGCAGGGCATTTGGAGGTACGGGAAGCACATACGAAAGGACCGAGGACGTATTTCGAGACTGGGGACAGGTCGACGCTCGAGTACTTGTACGACTTGAAGTGCACAAGTGCGTCATCGGAGATGCACTCGGCCACGTTTTTCTCTGTAAAACAAAAAAGTCAGCTATCAATGACCTCCATACAGTTTCCTTGAAGTAAAAGCATCAAGAATGCCTCTTTTTCGACCTGACTTACTCGTATTGGGAGCCATATTCGTACCGTCCGGGTCGGTTGCCGATGGATTGTAAAGCGGAAGTGTCTCGCTTGCGGACATGGTGGGAGAGGAGGGGCCGGAGGAGGAGGGGCAAAACGGGGGACCCCTTTAAGAAGGGCTATCAAAGCAGGGAAAAAAAAAGTCGGCAAAAACGCCCAAGTCAATCGGACCTGCAGCGGCAGCGGGCACGCGGAAAAAGTTAACGATAGATCCGCACCGGTAACTGGCTGCTGTGGATAGGATCCTCGGCTTGTCTCTCAAGATGATCCTAACAGAGACGGGCGGCGCGGCACGTGGGAGGTCTCTGAGTGGGATATAGATAGATAATTTGAACAAGCGTGACAGGTTTTGGCGACAGGCCTTGTCGATAAAGGCAGATGAGTTTCAAGCCAAGATATATGCAGCGGACCTGATTTGTGAAAACGAGCGGGAAGGCTGAGACAGTGTCAAACAAGCCAAGAATAGCGGTGAAGAATCGGATAAGAATTAAAACGTTGCTGAATGATTATCGTCAAAGGAATTTGTTTGATTTAAAAAAGAAGGGATTGAAGGTTTAAAGGGGCAGGTTTTGACAGCTTTAGACTGGCACTTGAAATTGAACTGAGCTTTCAACTTCTCGCACTGGTGTCGTCGTACCAGTCAAGCCCCTGGATCGTAAAACCCCCTGCTAACGCCAGCGATCCGATCCACTGGAGGTCTCCGCTTGCAGGGGGAGCAGCCGTCTAAAATTGGGCAATTAGCGGCTCATTCATTTGGGGTCTCCAATCAACAATTTGACAGCCAAGAGGTCGACCTCGATCTGACCCCTTTCTGATTGTACTCTAGGACTGCTGCTCCCATCCTTGTGTACGTACTGTATTTGAAACCTGCCTTACACTTTGACCTCTCATTTATCTCCAAGTGTGCCAGCCCTACAGGCTCACGTGTAGAGATTTGCATAACGACAGCTTGTCATGAGATCGGTTTGAGTCTTTGGATCCGCTGGGGCCGAGGATATATGGGGCCATACTCCGTATAGAGTGATTTTCACATGCCCTTCTGGGCTTATGAGCGCGTGAGCATTGACAACAAGAATACGAGCAATTCGTATGAATTTGAGTGGCAGAGTGAAGTAATATCGGCGGCTTGGTTGATCCGACGGTTCCGGCCAAACGCACAAAGGGTCCCGATAACCCGGAATGTGGAGTGAAGATCAACGGTTACCTACCAAGTAGACTTGAACCGTCATCATCATTCTTCCTCTTTAATCACCCAAAACATTTTGGCTTCCAAATCCTCATTCCACACATCAAAATATCACATGGGCGCAAGACATCAGTCTGGGACATGATTGGTGGTGGTTCAACTGCTTCGTCGCAGTCATTGACATGTATTTTGTCATCATCCTACCACCTATCCTTTCCTCCTCGTCCTTCGACATTACCCGTATTATGATACCGTAAGAGGGCAATTGCTCTATGCCCTAAAGTCGAAATGATAGAAAACAACGATGTCCCGCCAGAAAAGACAACCCAACACCAAGACGTCCAAGGCTTTCAAGGAATGTATGAGCAATAAAAACAAGCGAAGCGAACAAATGCAATGGCCACATGAATCGGCGGCCCCTCACCCTTCGAACCGACCGAGTATACAATCAAGCGTCTTGCTGTGCTTATAGCATAGCGAAGCCGACAAACATGGTGCTCAGAACAACAGCCAAGCCCCATGTTCGACCCGCCTCGATAGCGACAGCGCCGTTGGACTTGCCGTCCGAATCATCATCCTCGTCTCCTGGGTTGCCTGTGTAGATGGTGGTTCCGTCGTCGCTGGCGCTCGCTGTCGCCTTCACAGCAGCAGTACCGGTAGCTGTGGAGGTTGTGTTGTACTTCTTGGGGTTGCTGGCACCGCAGGGGTTGTTCTGACGGCAGTCAGATGCACAAGAGGCGCTGCCGGCGCAGTCCGAGACACACTGGTTACCCCATTCCTGGCAGACATAGTAGGGGAGAGTCAAGGAATATTCGGACACGTTAGGTTGCTTGCCATCCCCACAGATGCAGCCGTAGGTAAGAGATTTCTGCGAGAAAGTTGGGTCAGTCCATGTCAAAAGCCAAAGAATGGATGAGGAAGACTTACAGGATCACACTCGTTGACCTTGGTGTCTCCCTTGCTCGTCTGCTCGCAGATGAGGGGGCACGTTTCCTTCTCGTTCATACACCACACGCCTACACTGTTGTTAGCTTCTGCACGATGATACCCTCATTGTAGAATATGCACTTACGGCGTTGAGACAGGGGCACACTCTCAGGGTCGATAACGTAGTCGGCGTTGACAACGGCGACACAAGAGGCAGCGACGGCCAAGACGATGTTTCGAAGCGATGGCATTGTGATTACGTATTTGTGACTTGTAGTGAAAACTTGGGGAGGTGTATATGCTGAGTAGGTATGTATGTGGGTTTGTACGTGAAGTTCCAAAAGCTCGTAAACGGTGAAGATTGACAGATGGAAGAAGTGGGTTTGCTATGGCTGGGGGTCAGCGGTTTTAATCCATTTGAAGATGAGACTCGATCTTTCCTAGAATGAGGAAATTGGAAGTGTTCGATGGGAAGGAGAGGTATGCAATAGACTATCCCTGGGACAACTATGGCAAGAGGCGTGGTATCGAGATTCTTTGACTTACAGATTAAGGCAAGAGCCAATTGAGCAAATATGGGAAATTAGGTAAAGCAAGAGCGAGAGAAAAGGTGAATTAAGATAACGAATTAACGATTGTCGAATAAATCAAGACTCGATCTGTTGCAGCGAGTGTATTAAATGCAGGTGAGGAGAGAGAAGAGGAGGTCCAAGAAAAAGAGGTCGAGGAGGTCCAAGACATTTCAATAACCGGCGCCTCTCACCTCTCACCTCTCTTTCACGGCCCTAGCTAGCCGGCAGGCCTACCTACATCTCGCTACGGCCGGGCTACAGCGTCAAAAAGAAATGATCCGGACAATCTGGAGGCGAGACCCGAGGCTGGGCGATATCATGACCACAGACGGTGGACGAAGTAGCACCAGTAGCACCAATGATCCCCATTAGCGAGCAGGGGACTTGAGCAGCAGAGAAGCAATATTTGGCTTAGCTCTCACCTATCCCAGCAGCCATGGGACCTTATTGCTCCATATCGTCCGCCACTCGGCGCATTTTGAGCCCAGGAAGTCCCGGAATCCTGTCGAGGCTAGGCCCGATAGACTCAACTAGTGTGGTTCGCCGCTGAAGCTTGGGCTTTTTAGACTGATCTGGGGAGCCTTTGGCTTGCCTGGTGTTCTGTGTTCCATTAATGCAATCTCCAGGATCCTTGGTTTTCAAGAAGAGATGGTAAAAGGGGACGATATTGATATTAATCCATCTGCCCGGTCTACGATCTCCAGAAGATCCCAATCGATATCTTAGTTGGACGATTCTGCTCTTTTCCAGATATCTGTCACATGTCTTATTATCCGTATCATGGCCACGCAAGTGGAGAGGTCTTCCCTCGTTTCTTCTGTCTCAAGCTTGGCTTGGTGGCGTGAACGGCCGACAAGTAAAAGATCCACATAGTCATGAAGCGATATGAGCCCACTGCTGTGCATTTGTTATGATAGTTTTCTCATTGTGCATCACTAACTGCGTGTTGGATAACGCGAACGGCGCGTTCCAGTTGGTGGTTGAGCTCGTCCGTCAACATGTACGAGCCCACCATCAACAAGTACGGAGGATTCCTCACGAAAACCGACCACTCGGGTGCAAGAATGGTGACCAACTGTTCCCGTAAATGGCAACTCTGTTTGGTGCTAAGCGTCTGGACCAGCCTACACCACTCGTATTTCTTGCATAAGTGACTCGGAGCGGGGCATGTCGTCCTGTACTGCAACTGAACCCTTGAGTTAACCCCGCGCGACGGGCTGCACGCCGACGAGAACATGATGCCGTTGATATCGCGCCAATCGTTGGTGTAGACGATATGATATGTCGCTGTGTTTCTTGATGATGCTGACGCGGCCAGAGAAACGCTCGGCTTGCATCGAGCTAGTGAGATATGTTTACAGTAGTACTAGATATGCTGCAGAAGGTATCACGGATCACACATGAAAGTCAAAGAATCATGACTTGGAAACCCAATATCGCAGGTGGGCAGACAGTCTGAGTGGGTTACCACACTGCATACCTGATCACCTCCTCAAAAGGCGGAGTACGCGGCAAACTGGCAGACTAGGTTGCTAACCGAGGAAGATATCCTGTCGTATCCGTAAAGATAGGGAAATGTTTCCTATCATTATTCGTCATGATCAAACGCTGACATTCACCGAGGAGGCGTGTTAGCAAGATCTGACAGTATGCTTTCCCAGTACAATGATGGCTTAAACCATATCATGATCATGGACAGCCCGCCACCTGGGGATCACCAACCCCCTCCTTTTCCTCCATTCTTGTCATTCATGAAGAATACAACGTGGTATGGAATCTGATGGCTATCAGTAAATCTTGATATGAGAGTTCAGCGGCTTGATGCTATCCAAGGCATTGCGTGATGTGCACATATTAAATATGGATGTAACAAGCAAGCCACAGTCGATGAGATCTGGAGCTTCCCGACTTGACTCCACTGTCTGGAAAACAATTGAATCTCCGGTCTTCGACCCTGTCCAGCCGGAGCACGGAACGGAAGTGGCTTATGGTCTCCGTGAAATACTTTATATCCCGGCCACAATCACGGCGGTTCAGCGTTGACCACATGTGTCCGTTGGTTGTCAGAATCACTTATCAGTCCTCGATGGGGCCTGTTGAACGCTAACTTCAACCGAGTACTGGCATCGTATCCAAACCCCGTATTCTATCTCTAGATGGCGGAAGAGTCTAGATATAAATATCCCAACGATCCAAAACGGGTTGAGGCCCAGATCTCGACCCCGTATACGCATACGGAGTAGAATCTGACAGTTGAACAATAAAGTTTACCGGTGTAGTGTCCCATGCACCGGGGCGCCGGCCCCTCCTTCAGCCGGAAAGAGACAAGCTGCACGGCCGGTGAACGGCGCCGTAAGGCTCTGCGAATTTCTACGACATCACTTCAATTGAAACAAGTTATCGCCACATGCACCTGATGCCTCATCCTCAGTTGGATCACTTATCCATACGCGCATTGATATTTTCCTCATCTTTTGATTCATTGTACATGATTCATTGTATCAGCATCATCGGGACCCAGTCCTTGCGCTCATCGAATTACTAAAAAGCAGGGCTGCAATCCATGGGCTGTTGATATCCTGACTAGCCGATACTACTTCAACCATTCATCAACATCATCATCAGTCGACTGGATCGATTGAATCGCTGCTTCAGCCTTTCGCGACACGATTTCTTACCATTGAATCACTTACAACCCGACACCCTCTGCGCCTACGTACCAATAAACTCTCCAACAGCGACTTCCAACATACGAGTCTTGTAGTTGTGGGCCATCGCATGGTCGAATGGCGACTGCGATAGATCAAGCGCGCGGCGATGGCAACTTCGGTGCCGGCACCGATTCATCGCCTCCGTCGAACTCTGAGACACAGAATGCACCTACCGAGATATTTGAGACACCGCGCACATCCTTCGATCAGAACCGGTCGAATAACAACAGTAATCATGCATCGCACGAGACTTCGTCGTCCACTATTTCCCCGAGTTCGGTAACTTCGCCGCCATACTGGCTTAATGTGCGAGGCGGTCATCAGCGGACCATATCCAATATGTCGACCGAATCCGTTCTTCCCGCCGGTGCCATTACTCTCCGTGATAACGAAGCGAGCGACTATGACGACCGAAACAGTGCGTGTTGGGCCAAAAGTGTCGAGATTGTGAACCATACCATTGTCAACGGCAGCGCGACGAATATCGGGGCCTTTGTCGTGTGGAATATACGTGTTGAGACTCTCAATGTGGGTGATTGGGTGAACCGGCCGTCGGCGGACTCGTCTTGAACTTGGCAATAAACTGACTCCAAGGATAGGGAAGTTTTATGAACATCCGAAAACGCTACTCAGAGTTTGACGACTTTCGATATCGACTAGTACAGACATTCCCCGGATTCGAGGCAGCTGTTCCGGCACTTCCGCCCAAGAGTGTTATCTCCAAGTTTCGGCCCCAGTTTCTTGAGAAGAGGCGAGCGGGTCTACAATACTTTCTCAAGTGTGTATATCGACTACTCTTAAGGTCAAGGTTATGCTGACTTTACTTTCTAGTTGCATATTGTTAAATCCAGAGTTCTCTGGCTCACCCGTACTCAAGGAATTCCTATTCGCATAGCGCTACTGTCGTTTTAGCATCTTCACTTCTTTGGATATGGTTACCCTCCGACCTTGAGGACATAGGAGGCCTCTTGTACAAACGATGTATTGCTAGGTTCAGTCTTACACACATATGCAGCTGCCAGTAATCTATATTAATGATAATGAGTTGGATGATCTACACCTTGCGGCCCTACAGTTGTCTTGCATGCCGATACTCAGCCAGTCTTCTTATCTTGACCGTGATTCGAGGGCCAAGGGGAGACCAAGATTTGGCAATGTTGCACGAAACAGTCCAGATTATATCGGAACCATACCGGTTGCATGCCAAGTCGGTATCAGATCCGGTCAGCGGCATGTCAGCATTGGGCGTCTAAGATTTCGTATCTGAAAGAGCTGCCAATAGCCGCCAGGACGCGGCTGGAGCTTTCCGATCTGCTAACGGAGTAAGAAATACTCAGCCGTTTACTCACTACCGAAGTACTGGCAGTCAAGCTACTGTTAGATGAGGCTCAGAATATCTATAATAATTCCTTTAGTAGTCTTCGAGAGTTGAAGGATGTACTTAGATGAAGTCTCCCTGCTGGTCGAGTGAGTGAAAACTCAGATATTCTTCCTTCTGTTTACGTACTAATACTCTGCCATTCTGCCAGCCGCAAGCCCACAAACCGGCATTCACCAAGTAATGCCAATGATCTTTGCAGCGTTGCCAAGTGCCGCTCTTCCGTGACCAAGAACTAGCCTGTTTCTGGGCGGCGGCCTCTGGCTGCATCAGTTACCAAGGACACATTAATAAGGACAACAATATCCAGATTCAAGTTAGAGATACAGAGAGACACACATCAAGTTCGAATAAGTTGATCTCTGGTCTATCAATGTTTTCGACGACCATATTCAAAGTATATACTTTCCATCACCAACTTCAACTGCCCAGTCTCCCTCCACCCCCACACAACCCCACGAACATGACGCAACTCGAAATTCTAGAACGCCGTTGTCTGTTACCGGTTTTAGTGTCAGCCCCAAATGATATGGAGCTGGAGGGGACCCCGCGACAATCGCCAGTACCTGTTCGTACCGACTCCAAATTCTCCGTCGTCAGCACTGCGTCATCAGCCACAGCCACTGGTTTCCCCTTCACCACTAAGACAAAAGAATACATGGACTCTCTGCGACCTCCTTCGCCAGAACAGTTCGAAAGAATTGCTATCGTGCAACAACAGCGCGAACAAGAATCAAAGCGCAAAAGTCGTGAACGCAGGCGCTGGTCGCGCGAAGTCCAGCGTCAGCGCACTCGAGCAGCCAGTATGTCTACGAACAGCCAAGACGAGCAGGCGCAAGCGCAAGCCGCGCGCACTATTCAAAAGACATTTCGAGGATATCGCACAAGGAGGGAATTAGAAGGTTCTAGTCTAGATGCTGGCACACGATGGGTGACTGCGATACGAGAAGCGCAGTTTCGACAAGCAACACAGCCACGGCCGAAAACAGAAGCGGACGGTGAAGCTTTTGATACTTCAAAAGAGGATGGCTTTGCAAGGCATAGGTCAGCGAGTGCTCGAGAGAAGTGGAAGAAGGCGAGTGCGATTGCGCGACGAGCTGGTCATGACGATCTCTTGTCCGAGTCCGAGTCCTCAGAGTCCGAATCAGACGAGGATGCGTCGCCTGAGGAACGAGCTGCCGCACGTGCGAGGCGCGAGAAAGCTATTGCTGATCGCAGACATGAGGCGCGCATGATGGGTATCCGATATTTCCTCGAGATGGTCGACCAGAAACACCGTTATGGAAGCAACCTCTGCAGATATCATGAAGTATGGAAACGAACAGACACGAATGAAAACTTCTTTTACTGGCTAGATTACGGTCAAGGTCTTGATGTCGAGGTCGATGGTTGTCCGCGGGACCGGCTCGAGCGAGAACAGGTCCGGTATCTGTCTCGAGAGGAACGTCAATATTATCTCGTTGAAGTTGACAGCGAGGGCAGGCTATGCTGGGCAAAGAATGGCCAGCGCATAGATACTACAGAACAGTTCAAGGACAGTATTCATGGTGTGGTGCCGATTGACGATCCCACACCCGCCTTCAACGCAACAGCTCAACCTGAAGATCAAGAATCCCTCGACACTGTCAACAGCAACAGTTCTGATTCTTCATTGGAGTCGCGACGAGAGGCAGATCGGGCTGCCAAGTATGCAACCCCTGACTTCGACAAGAGTCAAGGTGTAAATAAGGTATCGCAGATCTCAGCGTCTACCGTATTTAACAAGTTGATGCGCAAGTCAGTCAGAAAGAACACATGGATATTCGTTGCAGACACCAACTTTCGTTTGTACGTTGGTATCAAGAATTCAGGGGCATTCCAGCACTCGTCTTTTCTCCAGGGCAGCCGGATATCCTCTGCTGGACTGATCAAGATCAAGAACGGTCGCCTATCGTCCCTCTCTCCGCTGAGCGGACACTACCGTCCACCAGCATCCAACTTCCGCGCCTTTGTCCACAGCCTGCGTCAATCAGAAGTGGACATGAGCCACGTCTCCATCTCTAAGTCGTACGTTGTGCTGATCGGGCTAGAGACATACCTCAAGACGAAGCGGAAGGGTAAGGATTTTGCGCAACGCGTAGGACACCGAAAAGACAAGATCATAGCCCCTGAGGAAGCAGCACGCAGGGAGGAGGAAGAAAAGGACAAGAGTGAGAGTGCGGCTAAAGAGAGGGAGGTGCTTCAGCGAGAGGAGGCGGAGAAGCAGGAGGGTAGACCGGTGAAGAAGGTTCTGAAGAAGCTGGGGATCAAGCCAACCAAGGAGGAGAAGCAGGCCTCCAAGAGGGAGCAGAAGGAGGACGTTGAGAGGTTACAAGCATAGATGAGGAAGCTTTGATGGGTTACGGGAAGTGTCATGGTTTTTTGCATAATACCCCTAGTATATAGAGCAGTGCTCGAGTTATGATTCACGACTTGAAACGCTAATACCCATGACGATATTAGATGTCCAGGATGTCTTCTGTTGGCTTTACACAATATCCGACTAGTGAAGATATATCACTTCATCCAAGGCAGTGCGGTATTGTATACCCTGTCATAATCTGCTTAAAGCGACGTGAATACTATGGGAGTTTCTTAACATGGTGGTGTATCATAGCGGCTCTGTCTAAGCTCGCACGTCTTTGAGTTATTTACACGAAGTCAGGAGAACTGCATGGCCAAACCTAAAGGTAGTCGAGCTTTCATGAGAAGCTATACCATAGGTCCATCAGTCAATCCTCCCTAAGGTAGGTGTGGACAAACGATACATTTTATGCTGCTACCACCATGAACTCCCATTGTTGTAACCTCTACTGAGCCGATGGTCACTTCAGTACGCGGGTTGTACACTGTCCCACTTAACCATGAAGTCTGGCAGTCAGAGATTCTAAATATTTCAGATCAACTATCACGTAGGCAAACAACTACCACATATTATTTTGACGCATGATAAATTACCCATCATCATCGGGTCGTGTAAGTGCGAACATCGTCAGTGACTCATGGACTGCAATCCATTACCCTAAAGCAATCCATACTGCATCCATATTGCAGGTAGGAACTCATGCGATAGCGCAGAACCAATCTCCCGCAGTAACTCTTATAAACAAACTATATCCTAGGGTCCCAGACTTTAAGCAGAATAAGTGAGCAACGGGCCGAGTATAAGGTTATCAAACAACATGCGCATTTGATGCTTCAGTTAGCTTCTGAGTCCCTGCTCGTAAGATCAAAACACGAATTGCCTCCAAGCTCATGCGCTTCCCAGGTTCTCCTCTTATACAGGCAATGCTAGATATACTTCACCCTACCAAATTCTAGTTTCATTTGCCAGGGCTGTTTATCAGTCCATTCAGAGATCTGACCTGATGTATGATCCGTTGCTTTAGGGAACTCAAAGCGTCGGGTGAGTGCGAACGCTGCCTTCAGGGCACCAGTATCCTGTAAACCTGCATTTGTCAGTGCGTTTTGGAGGGTTCAGCGGTGCCGCCCCCCTAAAATTGCAAGAGCACTCGCCCAAAATATCAAAGTGCAGGCGCGAGACGGAGCCCAGCTTCCATTGACTGCAAACGTCCTGATCGGTCGCACCGAAGCCGCGCAGCAAACCCATCGAAAAAACCAACAACATCAAGCGGCGCCATCGCCAAACTGAGTCGGCGGAGTCAAAGAAGCCCAGTCTTGAAACCATGCCAGGCATTTTGACATCTCCCAATGGCTTCCGTCACCCGTTCCTCGCGGCGCGCTGAGGTTCCGCACCAGCATCACTCGCACCACCACTTGACGCCCCCAGCCGGCGCATTCGCCCACGCCCACGCCCAGGGCGGAGGGGGAGGAGCATCAGGAGGGCGAAACAAGAGGGCACTCGACGCCCATGATCACGATTTCGACGCGATTAAACCAAAGCGAACGCGCATAACTGTCGAAATTCTTGCAAAGGGCTCTCATGGGCTCAGCGACGCTGATTTCGACAACCACAAAGCGCCGCCACCTACGCGCAATAACCCACGACCTGCTGCGACGCCTGCAGTGGCGAGTGCGACAACACCAGCAAACAAACCTCCCACCCCGACCGACAACGCAACACCGAAGCCAAAGCAAGAGCAAACCCTTACAAAACACCAGAGCAAGGTCATCAATGGGATAAAACATGAACTCGACCGGCTACAGCCCCAGCCGAGCGATACCAACGCGAAAGAACAGGGCCGCAAGCTTCGCTCGCAAGAAGCCACGAGGTTCAAGAGTGAGCTGTCGGCCTACTTCCCCGAGTACGATGAAGTAATTGGGAATGAACCCAAGGAGCAGCGTACGTATATTAAAAATTCCCATCGCTTACCTGGCCGTCGGCTTCACAATGCACCATTTTCTGACCAGTTTTAGACCTTTTCAATGTCGATACGCCGATTGTTGTCGTCGACTCTGATCCGCGACGCGCAGTTCCGCAATTTCCCCACCCCGCAACTGAATATCCCGTACGGGGATACGGCGATGCCCTTTTTCACAACGTATATGATTGTCAGCAAGCCGACTTCGGATTTCTAGAAGCGCAGTTTAAGAATAAGACAGTCGAAGACCCTTTACCGGATAAACTATTCCAGCCGATACATCGTCGAGCTGAGAGATTAGAGAGGTCCATACGCAATACTGAGAAAGGGCGAGCCCAGCATGAAAAGGATCAGATTATTCGACTTCTCGAAGGCCTTCAAGGTCATGACTGGTTGAGAGTGATGGGCGTGAGTGGTGTTACAGAGACGAAAAAGAAGACCTTTGAGCCCGCTCGTAATCACTTTATCAAGGGTTGCCAGGCTATTCTCGCCAAGTTTCGAAACTGGGTTCAGGAAGAGAAAAGGCGAAAGATGGAGAAGGACAAAGCCCGTGCAGAGGAGAAGGAAGAGGAAGATTCCTCTAGTGATGACGATGAAGAGGAATCAGGTGATGACAGTGGAAACGGTGAGAGCAGCGGCTCAGCGTCACCGGCCAAGCAGCTCCACGAGGAGGCCATGGCAAGATCCAAGACTTCCAAAGGATCAAAGAAGCGTAAGCCGACACCTCAACCAGCTGCGCCCAAAGCTCCCCGACCTGTGAAAGCACCGCCAACTCCGAAGCCACCAGAGCCGCCCAGAGAGTTCAAGTCGTTCTTCAGCAAGAAATATGAGCGTGAGAGCGCTCTGCATCGACATAGGCGTACGGGGAGGAAGGTGCTGGCATGGGGTCTTCCGATCCCTGAGATACCCCAGGTTGACTTTGATTTGCCGGAGGAATACCGTGATGAAGATACCCTCAAGGTTCGGGCGAGAAAGAAGCGCCGGGACCGAAGACGCAGTAAGCAGTGATGGTTTGCTTGGCTGCTTGTAATATCACCGAAGGAGAAGAATCTGCGAGAGTCAGTTTACTATATGGTTTGGCGTTTGGGAAAGGATTCGACTCGTCCTGGCAGGGGCGAAGGCATTAAGGTTTTCTGGGAGGTCGTGTGTAAGTTCGGATAGTTACCACAAGATGTTGTGTTATAAATTATATCTTGGTATGATCGAAGATGAATAGTGAAGCTCGTGATATGTGACGTTTATGGTGGTACGGTAGATCAGTGGAGGTTGGTATTTGTATGAATGCAACAGCATTCATGTTGGAAATTGCTTGTGAATAATATTTGCCTGAGTAGATATTTCGCAGGGCAGTGGAAAAGAAATGGCAGCCTTTTGCACATTTTTGTTGAATGAAAGTTATCTTTACAACTTGGCCAATTCATTGTTAGTTCAAACCGCGGCTGAAGGCTGCTTGCATTCAGGTCACGACTACCGTTGTGCCTACGTACCTTTAGAGCAAGAGCCTCACTTGGTCCGTGCACACCAGCTTCCTGCAACGCGCCGCGAGCTGTCTTCCTTTCTCCCAAAGTTCACGGCGAGGCATCAGGACCCTTTAGGTTTGCGCGTGATTTGCGCTTTCAGAGCATTTGTCTTTGCAATCATCATCTCCCTCTTTTTAACTTTTCTTTCGTATTTTACTTAATTACCGATCTCTTCCACGACTCTCGCGAATCGACGCTCCGTCTCCAAACTATCTCCGCAAACCCCGTTCAATTTGCGCCTGCATCTCCAACGAAGCCCATGACTTCGCGACGACTTTGATCCCGATTACAAATACACTGAGCGTCGCTGATCTCTATACCGCCTCGCACACAAGGCTGTACTCTCCATCGATGCAGCATCTCTGAATACGAGCTCGCAGGGGCCCTCCGGCCTTCGTTTCCTCTACCCTGCCTACGATCAGTCGAAATGGCCACTCTTGCCATGCCGCAGGAGCCTGCGCCTGTGAACCACTCTCTTCTGGATACCGATGATGGATCGCCCTCTGTGGAAGACGGGCCAGTACTTGAATACTTCGTTATTAAGCAAGAAGTGAATCTTGAGGTCAACTTTCGCGACAAGCGCATTGACGGAACGACCGATATTTTTATAGCAACCTTCAACGACAAGATAGAGGAAGTGGCCTTTGATGCTGCAGACTGCGAAATCGATACCGAAAATGTCTACGTTGCCGAACTTAGAGAGTCCAATGGAGACATTATCGAAGGTCAGAAGCGGAAGACGATTGCAACCTACCAAGACCCATACGACAAGCTCTCCCATCCTGCAACGTGGAGTTTGAGAGCCGACCACCACGACATTCGCCGCAAACGCGCCCAATCTGTATTTCGAAGTCGCAAGAACGATGTCCCCGCCGAGAATAGAGAGTTCGAAGGGTGCACGCCGGTCTATCGATCGCTCAAGGTGAACCTGCGCGGTAAGGCCGAGCCGGATCGCCCAAGGCTCATTATTAGAAAGTCCATGTCAGCTCTTGATCCGATGGATAAGATCAACAAGCAGTACAAGATTACCATACCATTCACTAACGTGAACCCTCGGGATGGAATACAGTTCGTCGGTGTCGACCCCCTGGATAACCGCTTTACACACATGTACACCCGAAGCTCAATACATCCTGGCACGGCTTCTTGTATCTTTCCTTGTGTTGATGATCATGGCTCACGCTGTGATTGGAGGATCTCTATCAAGTATCCCCGTACTCTTGGAGATGCATTGCAGCAGGCACTTGCTACTCAGCAAAATGGCACGAACCCGGATAAGATGCAGATTGATGGACAAGAACGCATGAACAATCTTGCCGAAGAAGACAAGCTCAGAGAGATGTCGGTTGTCTGCTCAGGATTCCTTATGGAAGAGATTGTGGATCCCGATGATGACCACAAAAAGATCATGACCTTCGAGCCTGAGAAGAAGGTGTCTGTACAGAAACTTGGTTTTGCTGTTGGGCCATTCGAACACATTGACCTTTCTTCCGAATCTCGAACCGAAGAGGATGAAGTCAAGCTTGGTATGAACGCACTCAAGGTGCACGCCTACTGTCTACCACACCGTGCCGACTGGGTTCGCAACACATCAGCTGCTATTACGATGGCAGCCGACTTCTTTACCTATACGTTCGCTCGTTATCCTTTTGGAAATTTCAAGCTCTGCTTCCTTGACGATATGATACAGGACACTGTGCCTCTGTATTCCATGGCCTTTATCAGCAATCGATTGCTGTTCCCAGATGAAATCATCGACACCGAGATTGATGTCACCAGGAAGATTGTCCACACACTGGCTTGCCAATGGATAGGAATCAACATGATTCCGAATACACGCAATGATCTCTGGCTCATCATTGGCATTGCGCATTTTATGACAGATCTATTCATGAAGCGGATATGTGGAAACAACGAGTACAGGTTCCGGATGAAGTCGCTCTCCGATAAACTCGTCCAAGTGGACGTCGACCGACCATCTCTTTTTGACCTCGGCACTCACCTCCACTTGGGAGAGTTTGAGGTGGACTTCATGGCACTCAAGGCTCCGGTGATCTTCTTCATCCTTGACAAACGACTCATTAAGGCTTCGGGAGGCCATGGCCTGACCCGTATCCTATCAAAGCTGTTGACCAAGGTTCAGATTGAGGCTTCTGATAAGGCTACTATCCTTGAAACAGAAAAGTTCCGCGCAGTCTGTGAGAAGGGGGCCAAGTACCGGCTCGAGAGTTTCTGGAACCAATGGGTTTATGGTTCAGGATGCCCACGATTCGATGTGAAAGCAAAATTCAACAAAAAGCGACTTTGTGTTGAGCTTACTTTGAATCAGATTCAGCTCCACACTGCGAAGAAACTTCCTCTCGAGAAGGATGATTTCTTGCGTGTCGTCAAGGAACGACGGTCTGGTGTTAAGCCAGGTGAGGTGCAGCCTCTCTTCACTGGGCCCATGACCGTTCGTATACACGAAGCTGATGGAACTCCTTACGAACACATCTTGGAGATCCGTGAGGATGCAACGCGATCTACCAAGTTCGAAATTCCCTACAACACGAAATACAAACGCCTCAAAAGGACTCGTCGGATGAAGGAGAAGCAAAACGTTGGCGCCAGTATGGATGCAGAGAATTTGGATGACACCCTACTTTACTGCTTAGGTGATGTCCTCCAAACACCCGAGGAACAGGCCCAATGGGAGTTGATCGACTGGGACCCTGAAACAGAACGTAAAATGGACCAAGAATCTTACGAGTGGATTCGCGTGGATGCCGACTTCGAATGGGCCTGCGATATGAAGCGGACCCTCGAGCCGTACATGTACGTGTCTCAGTTGCAGCAAGATAGAGATGTCGTGGCTCAGCAGGATGCTATGTTGTACCTCACCCAAGGTCCTCTGCATCCGATTGCATCTGGATTTCTTACCAGGACTCTTGTTGATCGCCGCTACTTCCATGGTATCCGAACTATGGCTGCTGAAGCTTTGCCGCGGCAGGCGAATATCAAGGACATATCAATGCTTGGTCTCCGCCAGCTGATGAAGGCTTTCAGTGAAATGTTCTGTCACAAGGGTACAAATCAGCCAAAACCCAATGACTTCTCAGACAAGAAGCAATACAATGTGCAGTGTGCTATCATCAAGGCCATTGCCCAGGTTAGGGATGCCAACACCTACAAGTGTCCACTTGAGGCGCGGCAATTCATCCTTGACCAACTTCTTTTTAACAACAACGAGGACAACCCCTTTTCCGATCATTTCTACATTGCCACTTTAGTTGAAGCTCTCGCTACCTCTCTCATTCCTTCCAAGCAGGACGATTGGTTTGCTATGCAGAACAAGATCCCTAATGAAGACGAAAAGCAATTTCTCGACAGGGCAATCGAACAGATCGAAAGAGTCCTACGCCGAGATGAATGGACCAACTCGTATCAGAATGTGTGGACTATCGCTGGTCTAACTGCCAAACAGCGGCTCATGAAAGCCGAGGTCATCCCGAAGAGGTATATCGACTTTGGTCAGTACCTCCTGGATGGAACGAGAGATCTTATTCGTATCAAGGCATTCGAGGCTTTGATTGACCTTGGGGCTATGATGGATCCTGCTGTGTTCTCGCTCTTGACATACTCTCTCATCACTGACCGGTCACCTTATGTTCGGAATAAACTCATCGAAGCCTCTGCGTCTGGACTTGCAGCTATCGCTTTTGGAGAGCACGCGAAGGTTACTAAGAATGAACCTCCTCCAGAAGACGAAGAAGGAGACCTTCTACTCGTTCAAGATAGTGCCCAGGAAATCGAAGCACGAAAAGAGATGTTTGCAAGAAAGGAGAACCTCGATGCAGCACTCAAAGCTTTACGAAGAGAGATGGAAGAAACTTATGGCAGTGACGAACGACACTACAGTATAGCGATGCGCAAGGCGCTGGATCACCCGAGTCTAGGACGAGGCGAAATGGAAAGCATGTTGGATCTAGCAGCGATGATGTTTGAGGAAGCTGGCGACTGGGTTGTTACACTTCCTTTGCCAAAGGCTTGGAAGGTAGAGAGACCAGTGCCACAGCTCTCTAACAGGGTGAGTATCGTTCATTATCAACCGTGACTTCTGATACTAACTAGTTGTAGTTGTTGATGAGATTTAAGGCTCATTACAGGACAAAACCCAAGGAGCCCATCATTCAAGCACCTCCACCTCCACCTCCACCTCCACCTCAACCTTTGCCTCAGGCCTCGGAGCCAAAACGACCTGCGCCTCTGCAGAAGACGTCGTCGATCAAAATCAACACCCACAAGACTTCGACTTCCACACCTCAACGCCCGAGTGCGCCGCCTCCAGCTCAGAGCTCAGCCTCAAGTCAACCCCTTGGAGAAAGGGATACTATAGTTGCATCCCCAGTTCTTTCACGACAACCAAGTGTTTCTTCTTCATCAGGTTCAAAGCCTTCCTGGCCTCCAGAGCCTTCCTCTGCTCCTTCCGTCAAGCGACCTCGACCAGACAAGGATGAGCACCATACCCCGGTACCCAAGCGACCAAAGGTTGAGAAACCCTTTGGAGTTGATTCAGGCATCCCTAAGAAGAAGAAGAGCCGTATTGTTACTCTCAAGACCAAGTATCCGGATCGTCTTGCTGTCATCCTTAAGAAGTCCAGGAAGCCTAGTGTGAATGGTAGAACCTCCCTACCGTCAGGCATTCCCAGAAATGGCACTCCCTTGAGTGCCAGAGACTCGATCACAGCTAAACCTGCAAGGAAACCTCTACCGTCTGGGGATTCGGCGAGGAGGCCTTTGCCAGGCGGGTCAGCGTCGTCACCACAACCTCCTGCACCTGAGAGGAAGATTTCGCTGAACACGCAATCAAATTCAACACCGAAGCCTAAGTCTGCGAGCCCTGCCACAAGCACACCACCCCCAGGAGCTCCCACCCAGAGACCGAAGATCAAGATTATTCGAAAGCCCCAGCCCCCACCACCATCGGCTCCCTAGAAGGAATTGAAGGAGTCTTTACTTAATACTCTCCCAACACCTCCGTCGTCGCCGGATCCTATTGCTGAGACACAATAGTAGCAGCCCCCCGAAAGCCAAAGACCCGGCTCATACTACATCCAAGCAAAAAGTACCGACCATCTGACTAAGGAGATCCAGGAGAGCCCGTGTTCAGACCACCAACATCTTTTACGGTGCCCAGAATTGCTAGTTTCCTTGCTAATGTAGCGGCTTGGGGAGGCGGCTTATCAGCCAAGAATCAACAAATACATGCAATTTACATCCGGTCGATCACTCTTTAACGTCAACGATCAATGAGGCAGCAGCGGGTGTGCGACATTTTTTTTTAGACCACAGCGTGAAAAGGTGGAAGAACGCGATAGTGCTTCATTGAAGCTGGTTTGTGGTTTTGTTAGTACTCGGTATAGGTGCGGAGGCCATTGAGGATTGCATTTGCTGGCGTTCGGAGCGCAATATATCATCAAAAAGAGCTGGCGAGTGAGAGATGTACGCAAAGAGAGGTAATGGGTGTATAGGTAGCTTTTGGGTTGTATTCATCAAGATATCCCTTCAACACATTGCCCGTCTCGTCTTAGTTGATCCTTGTCATGCCGGAGAATAAATTGCCCTATGAGCCGTATCGGATTTCTAACAAGTTGCCAGAAGTTCAGCCTTGCTGGCCAGGAGAAAGATACGTCCTGGTCCAAGGTAAAACTCTGCTCGAACAATTATATACGAGCTCAAAGGGTGTATACCGCGTGCATCAAAAGTTTTCATTCATAGAGAATATAATTCATGTTGCACAGGATTCATCATGCCATGATGAGCTTGAACCACAAATTTCATGGCCGCGGCCGACGTCGGCGCTTGCCGTGATAAGATAAGAGCGTGCTATTGTACTCCACTTATCACGTGGACGTGATCAATCTGCCCAGACAATCGTCACCCTAGCCGGAGGAAGCTCGTCAACTTTGTACGGTTTTACGTCCACGACGATCCGCCTTTCACCAAGACCCATTTCTAGCTTCTGTGTCTTTATCGTTTTCAGTATAGGTCTTGTGCGAACTCGTCTCCATGTAGAGTTCTACTGGCGCTGGCTTTTTTCCATTCGGTGTAAGTCTTTTTCTGTCGATGATGTCGCGAATTGGTTCTGTCGTTCTCCTGATCTCTGGGCGTCGCTTATCGTCAACGCGCACGGCGGCCATGAGCTGTCGGGGCCACAGTTATCCTTTTTCATGGGTCTTGTTGGTTTTGTGTCCTTAAATGAATACGGCGCACTTCTATTCAAGCGAATCACCCTGCTAATGCGTCGCCTGGATTAGAACAGCATGAACAGCCAAAATCTTGGCCCTGCAGTATACGATCGAGACCGCGAAATGGACGACCGACACCGAGCCCTACAACAACGCGAGGAGATGGCCCGTCGGGACCAGGAACGAGAACGAGAACGTGAGCGCGATCGAGAGCGCGAACGGGACCGGGAGTCCAACGAAAGGTACCAGTCGACACCTCACCACAGCAGCGCCGGCTCTATCCCCATCCACCAGCCGGTCGCGTCGCGGATTCCTGGTGCAATTCATAGCCCCGGTGGATTACTTGCGAACCATAACGGAAACCCTCAGATTCCTCTCGGCGCCCCGTCAGGTGGCCCTCTGGCCGCCTTTGGCGGGCCGCTGCAAGGCGATCACAACCGACCGGTCCAGCACGGGGGACCAAACAATAGCAACACTCAACCACAAATGTTCGCGCCAATGCCGCACGCGACGGGACCGCCGACATCGACACAGGCTGCTGCCAACAGCGTCGCAGCTGTCTTTGGCGGTCCTCTACAGCAACAGCCTCAGGATGGCCAGCGCGGGGCCCAGCAGGGCGCGCCGTTCAACCCAGGCGCTGCATCAGTAGCTCATCAGCTTCCTGGTGGGATCACTCAGGGACAGCAGCCTATTCTTAATGTGAGTACAGTTTAATCATTAATTGATTGTTGTGGACGGGATGCTGTCATAGGAGGGGCAGCAGCACTTGTTTGCGCACGGCTGGCAGCCACCGGCAAGGTTTGCGTTTGCAAGCTTGGTGATGCGACAGCGCGGGCCGCTGCTGAACCGCCCGCGTGTTCGCTTCACATCCATCTTTTTTCCCTTCCATTCGCATCCAGCTCAACTGCCTTTACCCCTCTTCTGGTTTTCCCCAAATACGTTACTGCACTTCTTGTGCAATACATCCACAGCTCTGCTTGCCTCGCAACGACTTCTTTGTTGCCGCAAACACCTTGCCAAGCATGGAGCCTCATGCCCTCTTGGAGAGCCTTCGAGCTAATCCAGGCGACCTCGTTGGTATCTTCAACCACGGGGGAGAGGGGATGATGCTCCTCTATGGGGAGAAAACCGGCGTATCGTCTTCCTACTACTCTTTCATTGTAGCGCACATCTATGCTCTTGTCTTGACAGCATTTCCAGAGTCGTCGCTAACAGTTCGTTCTTCTAGGATGCCCTTACCTACCTCGACCAGGTCAAAGTTCAGTTCCATGACCAGCCAGATGTTTACAACCGATTCCTCGATATAATGAAGGATTTCAAAAGTCAGGCGTACGTCACATATTGAATCGCGGTCGATGCCGGAATCATGGCTAACAGAAGCACAGCATTGATACACCAGGGGTTATCAACCGAGTATCGGAGCTCTTCGCAGGGCATCCCAATCTGATCCAAGGATTCAACACCTTCCTGCCTCCCGGTTATCGTATCGAGTGTGGTGCCGGCAACGATCCCAATACAATCCGAGTTACCACGCCTATGGGTACCACGGTCCAATCCATCACTGGACGTGGAAATCAAGGCGATGGCCACGGGCCAGCTGCAGGTAGCCAGCCTCTCTTCCCCGAACGTGGCGGCCAGTGGCAGCAACAACGACCGCAGCACAGCATCGAGAGCCCAGAGGCACAATTCAGCACACCTGTCCAGAATGGAGCAAGCTTGTTTGTCCAAGCTGCAGCTCATAATGCTGCATTTAATGAAAGCAATAACTCGGGCCAGCGACGTGCTCTGCCACAGGGCAGCACGCCTGGTGAGGGCCCAAACGCCCGTCATGCATTAACACCCACTCCTTCAGGACAAGCTGCAGTAAACGGCAACGCAGCGAACCAGGCAAACATGGAACGACGGGGTCCAGTTGAATTCAATCATGCTATCAGCTATGTGAATAAGATCAAGGTAAAACCCACCGCTCATTCTTTCATCTGTATAAGCGTCGGATTTACTAATCATGGCAAAGAACCGCTTCCAGGACAAGCCTGAGATTTATAAACAATTCCTTGAAATCCTTCAAACGTATCAGCGGGAACAGAAACCCATTCAGGACGTATATGCACAGGTTACTACTCTGTTCAACTCGGCGCCTGATCTACTGGAAGACTTCAAGCAGTTTTTGCCGGAATCTGCTGGCCAAGCAAAGCAGACCCCTAACCGGATGGACGATGGGCCTCCAACAGGTCCCAACCAGACACCACAGCCCGCTATGAGAGACGGACAGAAGATGCCTCCGCTCGGCAGCTTCGCGCCGCCAGCCAGCGCCACGAAGGACAACAAGAAGCGACCACGAGCTGATAAACAGGCCGCTCAGCCCGCGACTGTCCTTGCGGAGGCGACCGCAGCCGCGCGGATTGCCCCCCCTGCTGTTAATGGGAACAAGCGACCTAAACTTAACCATGCTAGACCAGGGGGTGATAACTCGGCAGTCGAGCCAACTTTAACGCCTGTTATGCCGGAGCCCTACCCTGCTAGGACCTCCTCAACATCTAACCAAGAAGAGATCGCTTTCTTTGAGCGCGTCAAGAAGTTCCTTAGCAACAGATCTTCGATGAACGAGTTCTTGAAGCTTTGCAACCTCTTCAGCCAGAACATTATTGACCGAAACACGCTATTTCACAAGGGAGCACTTTTCATCGGTTCTAACCCTGATCTAATGAACTTCTGGAAGACTTTCGTGGGCGTCGATACCCAGGATGTCATCATTGACAACCGCCCTGCGCCTCCGACAGATAAGGTGTCTCTCAGCAACTGCCGAGGCTATGGCCCTAGTTATCGATTACTACCCAAGCGAGAGCGCCTCAAGCCCTGCAGTGGCCGGGACGAGCTGTGCAATTCGGTGCTGAACGATGAGTGGGCTTCGCACCCTACTTGGGCATCAGAGGATAGCGGATTTGTTGCCCACCGAAAGAACCAGTTTGAGGAGGGTCTACATCGTATCGAGGAAGAGCGCCACGACTACGACTTCAACATCGAAGCGAACCTTAAGTGCATTCAACTCTTGGAGCCTATTGCGCAGCAGATGCTAGCCATGTCTCCCGCTGAAAGAGAGGCTTTCCAGATGCCTGTTGCACTTGCTGGCCAAAGCACATCTATCTTCAAGCGTATTTGCAAGAAGATTTACGGCGAACGGGGTATTGACGTTGTTAATGACATGTTTACCCATCCTTTCGACGTCGTGCCCGTTTTGCTGGCTCGTATGAAGCAAAAGGATGAGGAATGGCGATTCTCTCAGCGCGAGTGGGAGAAGGTGTGGCATGCTCAGACTGAGAACATGCACCTCAAGAGTCTGGACCACATGGGTATTCTTGTCAAGCAGAATGACAAGAGGCACCTGACCGCAAAGCACCTTGTCGATGTCATCAAGACAAAGCATGAGGAACAACGTCGTGAGCGATCGCTGAAGGGTAAGGCCCCTCGGCATCAATTTAGCTGGGACTTTGCCGACAAGGATACAATCATTGACCTGCTCCGCTTGATGATGCTGTACAGCTTGCACAATGGCCAGCATAGCAGTCAGGAAAAGGAACGCATTCTTGAGTTCTTTGAGTCTTTCATCCCTACATTCTTCGATATTCCTGATGAAAGCATTCAGGATAAGCTTCCCAAGATGCAGCCAGATTCTGGTGAAGAGGAAGTGGAGGACCACACACCTGCTGAGCTGACCAACGGTCGCAGCCGACGCAATGGTCGGAAAGGAGATCTCCTTAGAGGTGTTCTTGATCCTGGCCGTAATGGCAGCAAACCTCGAGGTCATAAGGAGGATAGCGCTTCTGGAAGCAAGGAAACGACTCCTGATGTCACCTCAGCTAATGAGGAGGAGATGCCCGATGCCTCTGAGGATGCTGCTAACACGGATGTTTCTAACGAACGCTGGATGCCAAGCATCCCCAAACCCGTTGTCGTTGGTCAGAGCGACGCTCTTTTGAGCACCGACGGCGAGTTGAAGGCTGACGGATTCTTCACTCGGCCATGGTACAACTTTTTCTGCAACCAGACTCTGTTCGTCTTCTTCAGCATCTTCCAAACTCTATACAGACGTCTCCAGGACCTCAAGGAGAGCAAGCTAGTCGTGGCCAAGGAGGTAGAGCGTCTCAACAAGGAGAAGCCTGCTCGAGATATTGGGTTCACGGAGAACCACATGAAGTTCTTCGACCCCCACGACGACCATGATAGCTATTGGCCCAAGACTCTTGAGCTAATTGAGGAGTATATCAGTGGTGAGGTCGACGAGAGTCGTTATCAGGATGTGATGCGACATTACTACCTTAAGACTGGATGGAAGGTGTACACCATCCAGGACCTCCTCAAGACTCTGTGCCGTCTGGCCCTTACCTGCAGCAGCACAGATGCAAAGGAGAAGACTCCTGATCTGATTGCTCAATACCAGGCAAGCCGTGAGCGGGAGGAGACTAGTTACCAGACTGAGATTAGCGCTCGTAAATTCGCCGAGAAGTGCGTTAAGGATGGAGACATCTTTGTGGTATGCTGGGTAAGTACAAGACGTTGTCTTTGCTGCTTTTCATATATCTAACATAATTCTTAGTTCCCTGCCAAGTCTGAGGCCACTGTTCGATGGCTTCAACGAGAGGAGACAACTTTCTACATGGACGAGATGCAGTTGCGTGAGCGCTGGCAATACTACATCTCATCCTTTATTCGCGTCGAGCCCACCGAGGGTGTACCTAGATCGAAGCTTCAAAAGGTGGTGCTCTCCCGCAACCTTCCCTCACCCGACGCCGATACCGACGAAGACGCCATTCCGAAGCCCGTTTCTTACAAAGAGAACCTGACAATTAGCATTTGCCTTAAGAGTTCAAAGATGGTCTGGGCCCCCGGGACTTCGGAATACGTCGTTTACGACCAAGCTCCCAAGTCGGCAGAACAGCGAGAGCGTCGCGAAAAGTTCCTCCGTGCACTGAGCACACATCGAGAGAACAAGCTTCTTGAGAAGTGGGTGCACAACCCAGCCTGGACCAAAGACCTCAGTCCAGAGGAGGTGCAGGAGCAGAACAAGAACTTCCGCAAGTGGATGGACGACGGCGTCGTTCCGCCCAGCGCTGCTGAAGACGTGGAGATGGACTAGCCCTCTACCTCCCGACAGCAGCAAGAGCCGGAACGGAAGCCCGCCAAGGTCACAAGCCCAGCGAAGCGCGGATCACGTAAGAGGGCCGCAGACAAGCCGGCTTCTGGTCCGCCGGAAAAGAGGACAAGATGGAGCCCTCGTCTAGCCAAGGCATCGTCGGGAGATGACGAGTCGCCGAAGTAGGCGGGTATACTTTAAGGGACAAGGGGGGTGGAGTGCTTGTATCTCATCAGCGTTTTGGTTGCTTTTGCTTCTGTCATTCCAGTCAATTTGTGTTTTTAGTTTTGAATTCTTAAAAGGCGATAGGGAATTCGCACTCGGGGGGGTATGCTCGTACATCAGTGCATCTCCTATAGCGAAAGTTGATGATGTTACGGAGATTAATAACTCCTTTGGCCTGTACTCTAGAAACTATATAGCCGCAACATGCCATGATTGATATCAATATTGAGTTGGTATAACAGTGTCATTGTTTCCAATGATGTGATATGAGTTGACTCTTGTTCTTGATTAAATAGGTATTTTATCTATCTACTCTACCGGCTACGCAGGTGGGTATTCCTTGGAGCAGTAAAAAATCATGGGGTGTATCAAGATACGTCAAAAATAGCGACCGACCAGACTTTTGCAATCCATCACATCGCGTGCCCGTTCATATGTCATCCAAATCGTCAATTATTCCACCATCACCCCTTTTATTGCAAGCTCTCAATAACCAGAGCGGAAGCGCCGCCACCACCGTTGCAGATACCAACGGCACCAATCTTGGCCTTCTTCTCCTTGAGGACGGAGGCGAGAGTGGTGACGATACGAGCACCAGAGCAGCCAAGAGGGTGACCGATAGCAACAGAGCCACCGTAGACGTTGACCTTCTCAGGGTTGAGACCAAGGATCTTGAGGTTGGCAAGGGCAACAACAGAGAAAGCCTCGTTGATCTCGTAGTACTCAACCTGCTCAGCGGTCAAGCCAGCGTGCTTGATGGCCTTGGGAATGGCCAAAGCGGGAGCAACGGTGAAACGCTCAGGCTCGCGCTCAGCATCACCCCAGCCCAGAATCTTGGCAATAGGCTTGAGGCCGAGCTCCTTGAGCTTAGCCTCGGAGACAAGGACAACAGCGGCGGCACCATCGTTGATGGGGGCGGCGTTGGGAGCAGTGACGGTACCGTCAGACTTGAAAGCAGGGCGCATAGCCTTGAGCTTGTCAACGTTTAGGTTCTTGACCTCGTCGTCGCGCTCAATCTTGACAGGAGGCTTGCCACGGCCACCGCTAACCTCGACAGGGACAATCTCGGTGAAGAGACCGGCCTCGGTGGCAGCTTGAGCCTTCTTGTAAGAGTTGATGGCGTACTCGTCCTGAGCCTCACGGGTGAACTCGTACTCCTGAGCGCAGAGCTCAGCCGAGAGACCCATGTGGTCCTTCTTGTAAGAGTCGGTCAGACCGTCCTTGAGGACACCGTCGACGAGGGTCTGGTCGCCGTACTTGGCACCGTTTCGGAGGTTGGGAAGGTAGTGAGGAGTGTTGGACATGGACTCGGTCCCACCAGCAACAACGATGTCGGAGGTGCCGAGCATGATGTTCTGGGCACCGAGGATGATGGCCTTGAGAGAGGAAGCGCAGACCTTGTTCACAGTCGTGGCGATGACGGTCTGAGGGAGGCCAGCGCCGATAGCGCATTGGCGGGCAGGGCCCTGACCGAGGCTGAAGATAAGTCAGTACAAATTTAATAATATCTCGAGCGTCGAGATCATGATGGCGGGGTAGAGTGGGAGAACACGTACCCAGCGGAGAGGACATTGCCAAAGAAGACCTCGTCGACATCCTCAGGCTTAATACCAGCACGCTCAACGGCACCTATACGGACAAAAGTGTTAGTGCACCGATTACTTTGCTTGTTGCTTGTGGTGTAGTTTGTCCATACCCTTGATGGCGGTAGAGCCCAGTTGAACGGCGGTCAAGCTCGACAAAGAGCTGTATTCATGTTAGCAGCACAATCAGCCACAATGCTCTCGCTGCTAAGACATACCCGAGGAAAGAGCCAATGGGCGTACGAGCCGTAGAGACGATGTAGACGGGGGGAAGGTTGGCCATTTTGACAGAAGTTGAGGATGAAGTTTACAGAATTTCTTGAAAGATCGTCAGGCGAGAAAGAGAGATGGGTCTAGTTTATACCTTAGATTGATAAAGACGCCGAGAAGTGGGTGGACCGGAAACCGGCGGCAAATTTGTTGAGCAAGCTGCCTGCAAGCGAGCTTTCCTTCCTTCTACCTAACTTAGAATAATAGGCTAAGGTGTTGCTAACCTTGGGAAGGCAGGGCAGGTAGCAATTTGTGCCCCTCCTACCCGTACATTGGCCCTCGAATTCGGAAACTGCAGGCCGGGAAATGGAGGATGGAGGGGCACGGCTGTTGCGAATACGCCGCTGTCGGCAGGTACCCCTGTCATAGTTCCCGGCCCCACCTGTACCTGCCTCCGGCCTTTGGGCCAATGACGGCACGTGACATCGAAAAAGTTGGCGACGCAGAGCTGCGCGCGCAAGGCTGAGAGAGACGTGAAGGAAGCTTTGGAAGACAAGATTGACGATAGAGAAGCTACATTCTCACGTCGCCAGTCTTTTGCGCATTCTATAACACATCTGCGCATCTAACCAGCAACAGTTAAAGATGGATGACCTTTACGACGAGTACGTATCGCTATTCTTGGTCGCGTTTCGAGCTTAAGACGTGACGGCGCGCTGACTTATCGCGACAGGTTCGGTAACTTCATTGGAGAGGAGGCTGAGTCTGAGGAGGGTTCTGAGACTGGCGTCGAGGCGGGCGACTATGTCTACGATGATGAGCCAGATGAGGCGCCTGGTGTGACCGGCCAGGAGCTCATGGAGATCGATGGTATGGACCTCTTGAGATAGCTTCCCCGATGGACATGTGCTAACTCATGCGGTTTACAGACGGTCCATCAAACGCGATTATCCTTCATGAAGACAAACAGTACTACCCGACCGCTGAGCAGGTATACGGCGCCGATGTCGAAACCCGTGTCGAAGAAGAGGACGCCCAGCCTCTAACCCAACCCATCATCGCTCCCATTGAGCAAAAGAAGTTTAACATCGAGGAAGCCGACCTTCCACCAGTCTTCTTCGATCGCGAGTTTATGACAGATCTGATGAACTTCCCCGAGCAGACACGAAACGTAGCGCTAGCAGGACATTTGCACCATGGAAAGACGGCCTTTATGGATATGTTGGTCCTCGAGACACACGACATCACGGATCGATTGGAGCGGAGGGTTGGCAAGAACCGCGACGAGCAATTGAGATATACGGATGTACACATCTTGGAGCGGGAGAGAGGACTGTCTATCAAGGCTGCGCCGATGAGTCTAGTGCTGCCCAGCACCAAGGGCAAGTCGCATCTTGTCAACCTGATTGACACCCCTGGCCATGTCAACTTTGTCGACGAAGTTGCTGCTTCATTCAGACTGGTTGACGGTGTTTGTCTTGTGGTAGACGTTGTAGAGGGAGTTCAGATCAACACCGAGCAGATCATCAAGCACGCCGTTCTCGAAGACATTCCCCTGACGCTCATTATCAACAAGATGGACCGCCTTGTTCTCGAATTGAAGCTACCTCCCAAGGACGCATACTTCAAGCTCAAGCACGTTGTTGAAGAGGTCAACACTATTATCACAAACACAGCTCCCACCAAGGCTGCCTCGAAGCGGATAAGTCCTGAGAAGGGCAATGTCCTATTCGCTTGCACAGATATGGGCTGGTGCTTCACACTACCAAGCTTTGCTAAGATGTACACCGACACGTTTGGGGATATCAACACAGACGAGTTTGCGAAGCGGTTATGGGGAGACGTCTATTACAATCCTAAGAAGCGAACCTTCTCACGAAAGCCCCTGGACGAGGGTTCAGCACGTTCGTTTGTTCACTTTGTCCTCGAACCCATCTACAAAATCTTCACACACTCCATCAGCGACAGCCCCGAGCAATTACGGCCGGTTCTGGCTTCCTTGGGCATCGAGCTTAAGCCTTCTCAATATAAGGCTGATGCAAAGGTGCTTCTGAAGCTGGTATGCGAGCAGTTCTTTGGCCCATCAACTGGTTTCGTGGATATGATTGTTAAGCACATTCCCTCTCCAATTGAGACTGCCGAGCGATTACTAGAGAGATATTATACTGGCCCCTTGGATACAAAGGTCGCTGAGTCCATGAAGACTTGTGATCAGGACGGCCCATTGGTCGTTCATATCACCAAGCTCTTTAACACAGCAGATGCCAAGAGCTTCCACTCTTTCGGCCGAGTGTTGAGTGGCACAGTCCGGCCAGGCATGCAAGTTCGCGTTCTGGGCGAAGGCTACTCCCTAGACGACGAAGAGGATATGGCTATGGCCAACATCGCAGAAGTGTTCATCGGCGAGACAAGATACAACATTCCCACAGACGGCGTTCCAGCTGGCAACCTAGTGTTGCTAAGCGGCGTTGACAACTCCATCGTCAAGTCAGCTACCATCCTCCCTCCCAAACTGGAAGACGATGAAGACGCCTACATCTTCCGGCCCGTCACACATTTCACAGAGTCAGTCCTCAAGGTCGCTGCAGAGCCTATCAACCCTTCAGAACTTCCCAAGATGCTCGACGGTTTGAGAAGAATTCAAAAATCTTACCCACTCATCAACACCAAGGTCGAAGAGTCAGGCGAGCATGTTGTCCTCGGAACTGGAGAGCTATACATGGATTGTGTACTCCACGACCTCCGCCGTCTATACGCCGATATGGACATCAAGGTCTCTGATCCTGTCACCCGGTTCTGCGAGACCGTTGTTGAGACGTCAGCGACAAAGTGTTACGCTATTACACCGAACAAGAAGAACAAGATCACTATGGTTGCCGAGCAGCTTGAGAAGGGCATCTCAAATGACATTGAGAGTGGTGCCGTACGCATCCGCGACCCCATTCGCAAGACTGCCAAGTTCTTCGAGGAGAACCACGGCTGGGATAAGCTGGCTGCCCGCAGTATCTGGGCGTTTGGACCTGAAGAGACAGGCCCAAACATCCTCCAGGATGATACCCTTCCCACTGAAGTAAGTTTTGACCTTGCCATGCCGCTTGTATTATTCGCAGCGGTACTGTTACTATGAACCTGACTAACAGTAACTTCAGGTGGATAAGAAAACTCTGAACGCTGTCAAGGAGTCTATCAGACAGGGTTTCAGCTGGGCAACCCGCGAGGGTCCCTTGTGTGAAGAACGTAAGCATTCTATCTCCTATCTCACTCCTTGGCATCCTTCCCTCGCAAAATATCTTGTATCCTCAACGAAACGTTGTATCGACAGAATGCGGCACTTCCTTCAAGCGAAGAGTGGGCATAGTATCTGTTTCATTACCACCTAGTTGCAACTAGCTGTGGATCTCAACTGCTCCAGGGATAGTTCCCTGTGGAGATATCCACGAACCCTCTGTCCACCCCTGGCTTTCGCCATCTCTTGCTGGCTGTTGCGCGGCTGGCAAGGGACTTGGCTGCTCTGTTTGGACACTCATAGGGTGTCTATGGTGCCACTCGCCTCGACTGGGTTGGGGGTTCCCTGTGGATGACACCGCGGCCAGAGCCGCTTGACCGCTGCTCCAGTACGGAACTGCGCGGAAAACAAGACCCGGCGATCCCTTCCCCCATGACGGCAGATACCTCATCCTCAGGCCCTTGCTGTTGCTGGAGGCGACCCAGAGATACCCCGAGATATATTAAAACCACTTTCAGTGATCGACGAAGAAAGAATACTGACGTGAGGCCACAGCAATCCGAAACACCAAGTTCAAGGTTACAGACGTGCTTCTGGCCAACGAGGCCATCTTCCGCGGAGGCGGCCAAATTATCCCCACCTCTCGACGAGCGTGTTATTCCTCGTTCCTCATGGCTTCGCCCCGCCTTATGGAGCCTGTTTATTCAGTTTCTGTGACAGGCCCTGAAGATTCGTATATGGAGGTTTACAACGTCCTCTCGAGGCGCCGTGGTCACGTGCTCTCCGACGGTCCCGTCGCTGGTACGCCGTTGTATCGCGTCAACGGCTTGCTACCCGTTATTGACAGCTTCGGCTTCGAGACTGATCTACGCATCAAGACCCAGGGCAGCTCGATGGTGAGTCTTGTTTTTGATAGCTGGAGCATCGTACCCGGCGATCCTCTCGATCGTGAGCAGATCATTCGCCCGCTTCAACCTGCTTCTGCTCAAGCCACCGCCCGCGACTTTGTTCTCAAGACACGCCGGCGCAAGGGTCTCAGCGAGGACGTCAGCGTCAAGACGTTCCTTGAACCTGAGTTCTACCAAAGCCTAATGGAGAGCGGGATGCTGGGAGAGATCTAAACAGCCAGCGCACATCGAACGGGTAATTCCGGGAGGCAAGGGTTCTGCAGGGGCTGCGCGAACGACTCCAGTCAAGGATCCTGGAGTAGCTTAACGCAACTGTTGAACCCTCTTGCGAGCTTAATGGGAGATAGCTACTTGTAAAATGAATGGTGTAGCAAGGATAAGTCAAGTTGGAAAGGATAGTGGCGTCTGCAGCAACGTTAGAGGAGGTTAAGCAGAACGACTGGAGGTTTCAAATAGACCAGCATGTAAACAGGGAATAGTAATCCAAAATCAAGGCCAGGTGTTGAGGTTCTTTGAGTTTTTAGTCTCTTTCCCATTCTGTCATAATGAGCAAGCACCTTTTGGTCTGATTGACGCTTCTGATGGTGTCGCGGCTAATGTGAGCTCCCCTGTTGACAACGCTTGGAACCCTGCTTAATGGCAGGACCTTTTTGAATGTGCCGACAATAGTGCGCATCGTAGATTAATGTGTGGCTGGGGAAGAGCTTAAGGGCAGGCTCCGTTGAGTATATCGCAGTTCATGGGTATGTCAGACTGCTCAGCAGATACCTCCAGCCAAGCACAATGGTGCATAGCAATCGGACTAGTGTGGTAGGTGAATCACTCGATCACACTCGAAATGACTTGCCTGACATCAATCTTAGAGGAAGGTACATACATACTACCTTGGTAGACTGGTAGGGCATCAAAATGTTGGAGAAGTCGATCCAGCGCCTCTCATGGAAGCTTCCACGGGACGATGGAGCGATGATCTTGACGGGTCCTTTCCAGGAACCCTGCCGTTTCCAGGGGCCGCGATATCATCCTCGTGGCATGCAAGTGAATGACGAAGCAGTTGATAAGCATCTGGACAGGCTAGACTGTGTATTTTGCAGGGGTAGGTGACAGGACATTAAGTTTTGCAAGGGTGTCGGGTACGATGGCCATGAGCCCATCTGCCAGGCACTTCTCGGTGAAGGATAGAGGTAGGGCCATTACCTGAAGGTGTAACATTAGTCTGAGTGCTGACGAGAGCCGACGAACTCGAAGGATTCAGTCGTTCTCACTAAGAAATTCCCCGTTGGATGTGGAGATAATCAATCACCAAGACATTTAGTGGCTTATCCGTGTCACGAGAAAGCAGGAAATGCGAGAGCGCATCAAACAGGCTGTTGGAATATGCAAGATGTAGCGGACAAATACATCCGATCATGTCTGCTTTTCTTGATCGTCAATGAGATGCATGTCTCTGAGCCTTCTGCAACCTCAATTGCGGGCCAATCCCACGCCTCCTACTGACCAGGGGGGACGCGTCGCGGGAGTTGCAAGATCGGGGGATCGTCACGCAGACGCAAGGCAAGGTTGGTCCCCCCAAACATAACACTTGAGAGCGTCGAGCGGCATGCATCTTTGATACCCGGCGTCCACAGCACCACATGCCCATTGGGGGAGCGGGGTTAGACCCCTGGACAATGGGTAAAATGTAGCCTTGAGAACTCCTGGAGCTAGGGGCGTGGCGTTTGGTCAGGATGGTGGTTTGCCAATGTAACACGCAACCCATGAATTTTGCCCAAATTAGTATGATATGACAATATGTGGCGGCGAGTCTAAATCCCCAGCTCTGTCGACCTGCCAAACGGGAGCTACTTGTCTTGGCAGGACATCCCACGGTAGTCGACCTAATGAATGGGCGGAAGAGCACAAACAGACGGCTTTTTCATAGTATCATATAGTCCTTGCCTCTTGGCTTGGCTCCGAAAAGGGCCGACGAGTCAGGCATGACGTCTTGAGGCGGCACATTCCGTTCTATCAACAGAGACAAGACCAGACAAGGTGAATGATGGGGCCCAGACTCAGGCCAGGACGTTTGGATTTGCGGCGACCCCTAGTGGGGGACGTTGGCACGCGTAACATAGGGCGCAACTTAGTATGATACGACGAGGGTTCCCAAAACGGAAACCTAATCGTGGAATCTGGTCGACGTCGTCTTTATGCATGACATGTTGAATTGAAGAATAACGACGGCTGGTGGGTTGTGCAGACCTCAGACTATGTTGAAGGATGAAAGAGCAGATGAGTCCTGTGACTATGCATTCCTGATAATCGATATGCTTTTTTGTCGCACAATCCAGCACGTGTTCGTGTTGTGGCGCGCAACTAAGTGAGACCAGGCGCTAAATAAACATGACAATAATGGCATTTGTAGTCAATCTTGAAATGTCATCGCTTGATGATCCAATACCATGTCATGGAACCACATCCGGTGGAGGAATGCTTTGTACCGGTAGTGCACTTGCGTTGAAGGAAGGTTGTCTTGAACATGACTTGTTCATAGTAGTTGAACCTTATTTAGATGAGGACATCCTCGTCGGAACCACTTGCTGATCTTCTTGTCCCTGTCCTCCAATCATAACTCATGATTTTCCCAGCAGTCATTTCATTACCAGTTTAACGGTTCAGTCACTTCAGACTACCCCATCTTCAATGCCGAGACTCGAAACAAGGTAGCGTGGTATTCTCGCTCCTGACAGCCGGCTTCGGAATGAGAATGAGTTTCCGCATCCTTCGTCTTAATCGAACACCTGATAACCCACCCGAGTAACGGTGACATAGATCGATAGTGTGCAACGGAAGATCAGCGAGCTGTATCCCTGTGATTTTCGTACCCATTAAATTAATGACAGTTGACGACGGTAGCTCATGACTAAGCGCAAGTTTCCAGCATCTTGTCCAAAACTCCCTTCAAAGTATCGTTCTCCAAAGCCGCAGCAACTCGCTCCTTGTCGCCTAATTGTTTGTTCACTTGGTCGTCTTGATTGTGGCTGTTCTCTTTGCAAGTCACATCCACACGATAATTGGGCGGAAGTGCTTGCTCGAGTCGTACTCGAACCCCAAGTCCAATAACAGTGGCTAGCGAGCAGTGAGTGATAGTAGGGGTGATCTCCACAACCACCTGGACGATGGTGTTAGGGCCAGGAACCCCCAAAGCTGGAGAAGGGGTAATGTGAATGTCTGAGAGATTGATGACTGATAATTGACCAAGTGAAACCGGGTGCTCTGGATCCGAGATCGTCGAGATCAAATCTGCCCTATATTAGTGTCATATGTCTTGACAAGCAACAAGCTAGATGAATGCCTAAGTCACTTAAGCTGCGTGATAGTTCCCGCGAGCCCAAAGCCCGTGGGTATGCGCAAAGACATAGTGGTGGCGAACTGGCCAGAAAAATGACTCAGGAGCAAGTTGAGAAGGCACATACCGTAAATTTCTTGCTCATCGATAGCTTCGGATGAGTACTCATCTTGCCAGTCACTGATTCGAGGCCATGCTGCTGGGCCTTGGCCGCAAAATGGCCCTGATAGATAGGATGGCTTTGCGAAGATGATATCGTCGTACTTTGACTCAGGACCCCGGCGTGGCTCGGCCTTCTTCTGGCGAGTAGGGAGCTGTGATGCGCTCAGGATAGTCGGGTTCGCATTATCCAAGGCCGCCATTGCGACAGCTGGACCAAAAGTGAAATATGCAGGGATGGTGGATGGCCCAGGCTTCAAGGCTATTGAAGTGAGGTGACGCGGCAAGGAAGAGCACTAGGATACCAAGAGATGGGGCAGAATGTGCAGGAGATGAGATGGTGGAGATATCGACGACCACAAATAATGCTATGCAGATTCAAGGTCTGATAATTTCGTCGTTGATGTGCCGGGTGTTGTATGGGGAAGGGGATTGGAGAGTTGACGTTCAAAGAGGGGGAGGGGTATTACGCTTGGTGACGCCACATCTGGATTGATAAGCCTCAAATCTGAGGCGCAGCACGGTCCATCTTCAACTTGAAGAACCAATTATTTCAATAATCGGAATAAGTATCTACCCTTGGGCTGCAACAACTGAGCTTTGGTCAATATTAAGGGGTAAAGATCATCTTGTGAACTAGCACTTCTTTGCCATACATGGGAACTTTGACTTTCTTGATTCGCATATGTATCGAGTTGCCCAACCCAAACAGGGGTTGAAGCTTATTCCTACAGGGTTGTTAGACATTGGCAACTAAGATAACCCGTCTGTTCTTGAATGTAGGCATTTACCCAGTTTAGGTATTAGTTCGATCTGTATCTTATTTACATACGAGTCAATCGTTGAAAAGAAGGCTGGCGGTGAGATAGTAATTTCGTTGGAACTAACAAAGTCCTACCTCCACTAGATTTAAAGACCTGGCAAAGGCTTTTTGACAGATCCCGTATCAGGGGTGAGGCGGCGGGGCTATTACAATTTCGATCATCCCTTGTCTTTGAGGCAGGGAGTGCCGGCCGAGTGAGCTTCTAGAAACCCCAGGGAAGCAATCCGGGAGCGCCATCCTTGCAAGGCACGCGCTTGCAAGCCGCTTGGAAGCGCCAGTTCTATTGCGATTGGGCGACGGACCATCGCGTGGCTCTGATCCAAGAAGGATCGTGGCGCACGATCTTATTCAAATTTCGGAGGTGGTTTCTAGAATAGGGTAGGTTCATCGACAGTTGGGTTGAGATTGAACCAACTGTTTATCAGCCCGGAGGATTCTCTGCATGCTCCCACGTTTCCAACTACCGACGATATGTACCTACATACATAGACGCTGATCATGACCTCTACTATCTCTACTAAATACTCCACGGCCCGATTCGGGTGGGCTTCGAGGCTTGAAATAGCAGTATCAAGGCCAATTGTGAACGCCCGCATAGCCAAGATATTTTTACACATATATTAGTCAGAGGTTCATAACTGAGGATCGCTGCCCACCATAGTTGGCTCAACTACAGTGCAACGATAATGGGGCAAGATTTACCCTGGGGTCAGCAAGGGTTCGCAAAGAGTGAGGTTTGGGCCCAAGGCTCATATCTGAGCCCTCTCACAAGAAGCTGCAACATGTATCACCCACCAATAAGGAGCTGGAGTGACCAGATTGGTTGACGCACTGGTTTTTAATTGCCCACATAAGGGACGAGGTTTCAAGCGGAGCTCACCGAAAAGAGACTTCAGCGTAGAGAAATGTTTTCAATTGTCGCTCCGAGAGTTGTGTCGTCTCTACAAGAAAAAGAAAAGATATCGTTCGAGAACGAGGCGATACATGATAGTATGAAGATATTCTAGTCATGAATATAGTTATCGGCGAACAATTGTCGGACCGGCCATCTCCTTCACTGCGGACCGCGACAATTGAATCAGGGACGGGGATCCCCGTCGGGGAACTTGACATGAGCCTCGGCATAACCCCACACAACCTGGTGGCCCTTAACGTCTGCTAAATAACGCCGCATGTGATATCAAGCAACTTCTTGTTATTAGCTGCACCTTTAATGCAGCGCAGACGAATCAATCTCGTGTCCCTCCTGCAGGAGTACCAAAAGCGAAATGGGCCAAGGACTTAATAACATGGATGGATATGCGCCGGACTGTTGTCCGTCACCGAGTAGTCCTGTTTGTCTATTAACCGACCTCTAGAGCATGACGCTAGGAGAGAACAAGGCCGGTCTGAAGTGGGATGGATCATCATTCTGGGTACGGGTTGAATGTAGGGGTCAGGCACTCATCAACGTCAAGAATGGATGCCTCCTTACCAAAGATAGTTACTGTCTGTCGACATTGATGTCCCACACTTGCGAGTGAAAAGAATCAAGTGTGGTATGTTTAGATCAAGAAATTCGGCAATTGTCGTGTAAGTGGTTGTCACTCCAGATTCTGTATCGCCATTTGAGGAATGCTTTACAGACCCCTGCACACCTCTTAGACACTGTCGAGAGTTTGTCTTAAGGACCACAACGTTTTGGCCCCCGAATCGAACGCGTGGGTTAAGGTACGGCTCGCGCGTGGCAGAGCTGCAGCGGACACCAACGTCCTGCACGGGCGATCTTCATGCGACCACTTGAAATCAAGAACAACGGCAAGCGAAGTTTTCATCGTACCAAGTAATCGTCACGGTGGCGATACAATATACGAGGCGTTCGACGATGGTAGGAACTAGACAGAAGACTTGACAGGGTTGTCCAACAGTCTGCGATGAACCCACCCTTAGATCCCATGGCCCTAGCAAAAGAGCCATGAGCCGCATACAAAAAGAACTCAACAAGGGAGACCCTATGCCGTTGGCATCTCCTGAACTGGACTCCTGCAGAACTGGATGATAACTGTTTAGCACCTATCTTCCTGGATCTCTGAACTTCACATTTTGGCTGGTATGGCGCTAGTTGGCCGCGGTGTCGGTAACTGGAGTAGGGCCCTATCAACTAAGATGCAATGGTGGGACATCTTGACATTCAACAGGGAGAGCACCCAACCTGGGAAGGCAGATGATGCACGTACTGTAGACAGACTAGGGGGGAGCCCTGAGACCCCTTGCGTGCCCTGTTGGCATGCTCCCATGTTAATGAGGGGAGGGAGGGGTGACGTCCAAATGTTAGTAATACAGAGGTATGTATACTGACTCGAGACTTTCGACGTCGGTAGTTGGGTTTCTGTGGTCACTCGAAACGAGAAATTGAGAAATGCATCCATGGATATCCAACTTCCTTGAATAGTCGGGAAATTTATGTAATGGGGAAGTTTCATGAAGGGTGATAAATGGATAAACGATCCTCTCGAAATCCCGCTTTGTACCACATTCAAAAGAGCCGAGGCACAAATGGTTTAGTTGCCTGCCTTATTGACCAGGATAGAGCTTCAACAGCGGCCACTGAGCGTATAATAGGCCAATCTGGTAATTGCCATGGCTGACTTACAAGGGAGGTACAACGTCGGTTTCATTATGACGATCATGCTTGGTGCTGTGGATGTTTAAGGTGTTGATTGTTAGTGGAGCGCTTTTCCAACCCAGCCGCCGATTAACTGGAACGGAGAGATTCATGTCCCGAGACAGCAGACATCTACATTGTAAGAGTGCCGGATAATCAGACTGCCAATTTCATTAAGATGAAGTATAACACGCATACGTGTTATTTGAGACATGGTGGTGGGGATAGTTCTTTAGTGGTTGCGCAACAAAACATCTCTTAGTCAGTAGCATAAGGCTAGATATCTGATTGTTCTCCTCTTCAACCGGTTAGCAGAGTCATGACTTAGGAATGGCTATGGCTATGGCTATGGCTATGACGACTGGAAATGGCAACCTATGTGCGTCTATTTTGGTTGATCGATTACCCATCGGCAACATTACATACACTTTTAAATACCGTCTAGCAGAGCCGAGGGGCGACACCTGACACAGCTAGGCCTAGTCAGGGCGCAAAGACGACCCGGAAATCTTGACAACCTCTGAAGCTAGCCTTGACCTGGCTCCATCTCGCGTCAATTTGTAGTGGCCCCGCCGCCCGCAACATCCAGTTCGCGGCACCATAAGGCTGCGGAAGAGAAAGCGGAAACCCAGAGTTACAGAACTAGAGAACCTTACCATAGAACCCTTAGGGAAGGACTGGACAGTGTCGATATCGAAGTCCGAGTTTGGCCCATACCCGGGAATCTACATCTACAGTAAAAGTTAGCTACAGCAAAAGCCTCTTCAGCCCTAAGTGTCAGGTTATTTCTCTAATAGGTGAGGTGCATCCTGCAACCAGCCCTGCAGCATGGCATGTGCGTGACGGAAGGTGCCTGATCCCGCGTATCGCGAACGGTAACTGGAAAGAACGGAAGGAGAGAAGCGAGAGTATTATTTAGCCACGGCTTTGTAAAGCAGAAAGCCAGAAGAGGAAGGAAACTAAGGAATCCAGCGTTAGGTGAGGTCTCACAAGAGCCGGCGATCTACCACCACCTCCATCGTCCATGGTTTCCGTCCCGCTCATAGGTGGTTTTATCATCATCATTGACATGTAAGAAATAACACACCGACAGCCCAGCCTAGCCCAGTGCGAGAGATCTCAATGCACCGTCGCGTTCAATGGTCCTGGCACTCGCACTCCATGAAATGCCTGTCACGCATCCGCATCCACATCCACTTCCATCAGACGGGATGACCCCCCCTCCCCCTCCTGCAACCTCCCAAGCGTTCAATTCAAGTCTGACCTCTGATGGGCCCTGGGCCGAGTACGATCAGTCTGTAACAATTAGACCTGGCAGATTGGAGACAGGATCAAGTTCTGACCTCCCACCGGTACAGGCACGCAGCCCCCTTGTTGGGTCAAGTCTCGGCATCCGTTTCATCCAGAGCTCCCCCAACTCTTTGTCTCAATTGGATACATACGCGACTCTTCCGTCGGGAAATACTTTTTGTTTTTTGCTTTGTGCGTTGATTGTGCGAGCTACAGATTCTTGTCATCATTGCTCGGAATATACTAATTCTCGCCGTCGCCGTGTGCGCCCGTTAAGAGCTCCATCCGTCATTTCCTTCAATTCTCGAATGTCATCGACTGCTCTCAGCTGTCTGCTTATACGCTTGAACCGCCATTGAATTCATCCAAAGTCCGCTAATCCCGCAAAAGGTGACCCCGGCTCTTGTTCTCTAGCTAACAATTAAAGCACCACGCCGCGTCCTCCACAATCCATCCATTCGTTCCATTCGCTACAAGAGTACGTACTGAGAGCACCTGGCATCAGCTCCTCGCTAGACCAGAGAACCCACTGCCCACATTTCACGTCGTCGTGTCTTGCCTGTAACACGCCGCTCACTCGGGCCGGTGCCCACAATCAGTCCTGGAAGCTTTGGCTTTGGCTTTGACTGTCCTGTGCTGGCTTTGAACACATTCGCCCCCAGCACCATCCACGCTGGTTCTGGGCCTTCATCCCACACCTACGCCGCCGCTTTCCCTTACCTGCAGCACCCTCCCCTGTTACGCCCCTGTTAAGCCCTGTCTGTCGCCCTGTTGTGATCCCAAATAACGCCAGCCCGAAACTCTCCACCATACCATCTGCTTGTCCTAGTGAGCAAGACTGACGGTCAGGCAAGCGTTAGACGTTCCATCCAGATCAGGGCACTCAGTCAGTCTCAAAAGGCCAAGCCTTAGGGTCACGTCCCCAGCAGCGACATCCATAATATCACCCCCATGCGCTTGCTGCCGCCCTGACCTGCGTACCTAGACAAAGTCAAAAATCGAAGCCACACGTAGTGGCCCCAAACACCCGACCCTGCGGTTCAGTTTAAACTCCTCCTACTCTAAGCTTCGAACTCATAGTACCCCGACACGCCCCCAGCCAGCCCGATAATACATCTACTAGCTGGTCTAGCTTTCGTACATATCTCTATCGTTACGGATTTCGCCTCCTTACGTCTGCACGATATATTTCTCTACACACGTCGCACTTCCATTGTCGCTCCGACTCCGTTCTTTTTTACCGCCTTCCCCATCATTGCTTTTGTCGCCCACCGTCACGACTTGTCCCCACGAGCCTCCCTCCACCCCGCGATCCTACTCCCATTGCGCGAACCACAATCCAAACTACCTACCTACCTACCACCTGCTCGATCTGTTACGACGACCTTTCTGTTCTGCTCACCTGAGTTTGCGCGACGATTTCATGTTGACCGTCGAAACTGTCAACACTCGACGTTCTTAGAGGTGCTGACCTCAGAACCGCACCATTTATCATGTCCGACGACCCCTCTGTTCGCCGTATCCTACCACAACAATCCCAAATGAATTCGTTTTCGTTTGCGCCGCAGCAATATACGCAGCGCGAGACTCAGAAGAGTGCGTGCTCCCAATGCGACTCTGTACAGCATCTCTGGAGTTGTGACTGACAAATCATGTAGACTATGTCTTCGTTGACGAGCATAACCGCCATAAGCGGTTGAAAGGTAAACCTTACCCTGCATTCCCAGGCACCGCGTTGGCAGTTGAATGCTAAAACGATAACCATAGTTATGAGAGCTTGCGAAGGTTGCCGAAGACGGAAGATTAAATGTGACGCTGCGACAACAAATACCTGGCCATGCTCGGCCTGCATAAGGCTCAAGCTCCATTGCGTGCGGCCGAATGGTTTTGATGGAGCGAACGACTCGACGACTTATGACACTTCGCCTATGAATCCTTCAGATCAGTATCAACAAATGCCTATGCAGCATCAAGTTCTAAATCCGGGGCCTAAGATGTCGTCTGCTGCTATGTATGGCACTCAACAAGGTTACCCCGACCCAAATGCTGGATCATATCAACATGTTCCGTACGATACCTCTCAGCAATCGGGAAGCATTCCTTATGGAGCCGTACCGCCTCCTGGCTCGATAATGGAACAGCAGTATGGAAGCCAGAATGTGTTTCCCACTCCTCCGATGCAAGCGCCGCCACCGCCCCCAACAGCTCAGCAGCAACCTTCTCCAGAAGCGTACTCCCCTGGAGAATATCAGCATCAGGATCTTGCGGATCTTTTGGGGACGCTTAAAGTGAATGAAACTGGTACAGGTGAGTTTTACCTGATATGTTGTGCCTGAGACGTTGACTAGATGCTAATTCCTTCATGTAGCCCCATATCTCAGGAATAAAGCGTCATTTAGGCGCGAGGAGGTGCCTGCTGTTGAAGACTCTGACGATTATACGCCTCTGCCCCCGATGATGCCCGCGCCTGGTCATAAAATCCGCATTCCACCTGAACTGATGCCGGATGAAGAGACAGCACTCAACTATTTCGACCTCTACTTTACACACGTTCACCCTTACGTGCCCGTGTTATGCAAAACGGTGTTCTACCAACAATGGAACACAGATCGAGATTCGATTTCTCCATTGATTTTGGAAGCTATCTTTGCCATGGGTGGGCGATTGGCCGAGGACCCGACTGAGGGTCAACAATGGCTTGCTCTTGCCTCTAGTAAGCACCGTCTTTGATTGTGTGATGTATATGTGGTTGTTAAGAGACTTACACGTTTTAGGACATGCCGATTCATTCATGGACGTTCCAAGATTGAGTACACTCCAAGCATTACTTATGATTCTCAAGGCCCGCGAAGCTGCGCCTAAGCGAGGATACTACTACCGCTCTTGGATGACTATTGTGCAGTGTGTTCAGATGGGTAAGGACCTAGGATTGGACGAACACTATGAAGATCATCTAGCTGGTCATCCCTGCGACAACACTCCTGCTGAATGCGCTCTCCGAAAGCGCATATGGCAATTGGTGTTTGTATGTGAGGTAATGGTTGGAGCTCCACAAGGTGAGTGAACATGAGTTGAATGTGATTGCCATTGTGGCTAACGTTTTCAAGGCCGACATGACCATGCCGTCAAAATCGACACGGTGGACTTCTCGGCCACGAGACCCATTCCTGGCTGCGAAGAATCCGAGTATCATGCCTCTCGTAACTTCAGTTACTTTGCTCAAGTGGTGCGGACTATTGCTACTATGAGCAAGGTCTATCAAAGACTTCGACGACGGAAGGACTGGGGAGTTGATCCCGAGTTTCAGCAACTGGGACAGAGCTTCAACACCTGGCTGACGGAACTGCCTCCAGACCTGGCTGTATCTTTTCCACCGGATGGATCACCCCCTTGGATCCCCTCGCACTTTATTGGCAACATGCATGGATACTATTACCTGGCCATGATCCTTTTCCACCGGCCGATTCTGTCGTTCCTTGACCCCAACTCCCCGGATGGACAATGGAAACGCCACATGATGATCTGTTATAGTTCTGCCAAGGCTTTGTGCCGCTTACAAGAGGCCACCCTCAACACCTTTGGACTCATGGGACTTCAGTGTATGCAGAGAGGCTTCAGCTTCTCCCTCTATGCCGGCCTCTCTTGTATTGTTATTCACTTGGTGAGTTTTCTGAAGATGGAAGCCAAAAATATCTGTTAACCCGGCTTTTCTAGGTCGCAATTGTTTCCCCAGACCCCGAGTTCAACACCGATGCTCGCGAATACTTTCAGAGGCATATGAGAGTCTTGGAGAAAGTAATGGAATCTTGGTCAATGCCCGAATTAGAGAAACAAATCAACGCTCTCCGAGAGGCGTTTTCAGCAGATGTCCGGAAACCATTCGTGCTGAAGCCTAGCTTTCCTTATGGAAGCCCTCACCCTTCCAGCCATTCCAGCCCACCTCGAGGTTCCGAGCCCTACCGACCAATCATCCACCGGACAGGATCCATAGATCAGCACTTGGACACACATGGTGCTCAACAAGTCAGTTATGCCAGCCATCCCATCACACCTCCTATCTCCGCGGGCCCTTTGGACAGCAAGAGTGACTCCCCAGCTGTGCAGTCGCTTGTCATGATGTCGCAAGGAACACAGGCTCCCGGTATGCCTCAGAGCATGTCAATGACGGACCAGCCTGGATGGAACCCATCGCGACTTTTTGAGTAAGTTATCAGCATTCTCCTAGACTATACCTTTGCCTTGAAGTTTACTAACCAAGTCACGCAGACAATGGAACACGACATTTGGTACGCCTGCTTCTCATACACAACCCAACTCCACCCCACCTCACACCAGCCCTCTTAACGCGTCGTCCTCAGGTGCTACGGAAGTCCCCACTATCCAGGATATCCAGGCAGTCCAAGCTTCAATGCCCACTGGATCACATCAAATATCTCCATCGCAGTACTCGACTGCCCCAGTGCCAAACTTTGTTACCCCAGCCATGTGGCAGGAGTCAGTTGCAAGCGTTTACGAAGGCGGATTAAAAAGAGCATGGGACTACGACGGTGTTCCTGTGATGAAGAGACATTGATAAAAAGATGCAGCTGCTGACAAAGCATGATCTCTTGAGGCTGAGTACTCTTGAAGCTGGTTCTTGTGAGGTGAACCACGATCCCGCTATGGACTCCGTGCTAGTGTTCGTCACAGGTACCGGAGTCCCTTTGTCGGTGTTTGCTCAAGTCACAAGGTTCGCCAAGTTTCACGGCACTTTTAATCAGACGATCCTTAAATAGGTGTTTTTTTTTCTTTTGTTTGATAACGACAGCATTGAGATGAAGTCGGCAACGGAAAGGAATTTGTCTCGCTTTATCGAATTTGAGGTTGATTGCAATGTTTCGAAGAGTTGGCAAGGGCATATAACGAGCTATGATGGAGGCGTTCAATTCCCAGATCCAGAGTAATAAATGGATAGGGGGATTTTGATGGAACACGTTTTCTTGGTTGGTAGGCTGGACCAATGTACCAATATATATCTACGTGATCGACGACCTGGCGGACGGAGCATTGGGTACAAAGGAAAACGGAAAGGAGTAATGGCTTTGACTTCATCGACTGCAGCATAGGAATACCATGATGCGTGCGTTTGGCGCTTTGCTTGGGAACTTGATCGTTGACTTATAATCGCTTTGTGAGGTCTGTGTCATAGCTGAACATGATGAATACATCAACGTGAGTGATCCAAGAAGTGTTGGTGTTGATGCTCCAATGGGAGAAGAAAGAGTCCGGAGCTCGTCTTGTAATAATTAAAGATAAATCATATCTGTATTGCCTAACCTTGTCGAAATCTATACTATCTTATAGCTTAAATTCCCAGCTATTAGATTATACTTTACTAAGTTTTAATAAAATCTTCAATTATATCATTATAAGAGAACCCTAAGCTTCTTCTCCGGGCCTTTTCTTCCTCCCCCTGGATGCTCTCTGATCTGAGTGATGAAGATAAGGTACTAGGATTTATGTCGGATCAAGTATTGCAAAGTATTGCAGTCAAGTCATACTCAGAAGTGGACTTATCGAAGCGCGTCAGAAGCTATCTAACATAAGCCCTTCTCAACTTCGACCCAAGGAACTCAGTTTCCATTATGAACCATCTACCAGCTGACAATTACAAGCAATTTCAGGGCAATAGTATTGTTTAAATGCATCACTCAATCGTGTAAGCAGCTATCATCGCAGAGCCACTACTAGGCTGTGAATTCTCAGAGCTTATTAACTTACTGATGCCTCCATTAGTGGATGAAAGCTTTGCCTACCTTATTGGGGGTCTACACCAATCTGGCTATTGCTAATACTGAATCGATACCAGAGGAGGTACGGGATACGACATGGCTGACAGGTAGATCATCAGTAAAGACAGCGACTACCGAACGATCGGGTTGAAAAATGATTTCTCAATATCCGAGACGTCGAATCACTTTATAGGGAGGTGGAAAAAGGGAATGTAGGTTTCTCGTGTGAAGCCAAATGATGCCTGTGTCGCGATTGTCTCAACGTTGCGAACGAGCCAAGTGACCGATAAGGTCGCGGTAGCGTTGTTGGAAGCTTGGCATCCTCCTTCTCGCTGTATAAATTCATTTACGAAAGCCGTGCCAATTCCGATATAGATCTAGGGAGGTACTGATACACAAGATATAGATAATACATACAACGAACCTATAAGCACCGAATTTAAGCTGATGTAGGCTTCTGGGCCCTCTTGTCAATGCGCTCCTTGATAACATCCCAAATCCAACCATCTACCTTGTCCTTCTTCTTTTGATACCTCACCCTCGGCAGCGGTCTCTTATCCTGGACGTAGAACTTGCCAACGGCGCGAAACATGTACCAGCTACGCTTGGCGTTCTCCTCCTTAGTATCACGAACATAATTGATGAGGCCGAAACGGCGTCGCACAGGGCTCAAGTCGCCGGCTTGAAGACTGCTGTAGCGAGGCTTGGAGATGGCGCTCATGGTGGTGAGGGTGAGAGGCGTCGTGGGTGGGAGAGTCTTGACAAAGCGCTCGAGGATGGCGCGGGAGGTACGGGCGTACGGAGGGAGGTGGATGTGGATGTGAGTGACAAAGGGGGAGGTTGTGTAAGCGACGAAGAGGATGGGGACGATACCGCAGAGGACGACTGTTAAGGTTAGTCGTGAGGTCTTGCTTTGAGCGGGTGAGTGAGTGGTGAGGGCGTACCGCTTGCAGTCAACCATTCTGGCTTGCCAGCCTTGATGTAGCTCGGGGCAACGATGAAGCAGAAGAATGCGCCCATGAAAAGCGTGGTTATTTTGAGCATGGCCATGAAAGTGGTGCGACCTGTACCGGCATGGTATATGATGAGCCTCTCAGGGAGTTCTAGCGTGAGTGTCAGTCTGTGTTTTGTTGACAGTGTGTCGATCTGACATACCAAACTCCTTGCTATTCTTAGAGGCAGCTCTAGCCTGTCGCTTGAGCTCATCTTCTATCTTGATGGGCTTTCTGGGAGTAGATGCTGGTTGAGCGTAGCATCGTAGTTGAGGTTGCTGTAGAGATTTCTGAATGGATCGACGGAGATTTCGAGGGAGGGTTGAGGATTGAAGGAGTGTCGCTTGACGGGGGAGAGATGTCAATTGAGTCGGCCGTAGCCTTGGTATTATCATTCTTAATTGGATCATGGCAATTGATGTGTGAGTGATGGCGTTTATGAGAGGCTCATGAGCATGTCGTCGAAAAAGACCCAATCCTTATTTCTTAGTGGGGGACAACACGGTTCAGGGCGCGCAGCATTGGCACAGGGCTAGTACAATAACTCTCACCAATCAAATACCTAATACGGAAGGGGATGGTGACAGCTTCATAATCGTCTATCGCATTCATTATCATCAGAGCTTATGGCTCGTACGTCTACTCTCCTCCAATGGCAGTCAAACAACATTCTTTTGCAACCACTCAACCCACTGGTCCTTTGTCCATCCAGAGCTAACATCCTGCACAACACCATCATACACAGCAGTGGGCGTAACGTGCACGCCAATCAGGCGGTTCATCTTGGTGATAACCTTGAGGTCGTTGGTGACCTGGTTCCCCGCATTCAAAGCTCCATCCTCACCAGCCTTGTCGGGGATCTCGAGCAATTGGTACACCTTGTCCCCGTCAACGCCCGCCTTAGCAGCAACCTTGGCGAGACGGCGGTAAGTATCATTGCGCGTCTCATTGACAACAGAAACGTCAAAGAAGTCCTTTTGCTCGTCAAACAGCGCGGCACTAAAGTCCCAGAAGCGCTCCGGTGCGAGGCGCAGGACAGCCAGACCGGCCTCGTGCATGAGCGTCGACGAAGGGTGCCATGGCTGGACCTGCTGGCGGAAGATAAAAGTAAGGCTCTTCGCCCAGCCCTCGTTGGCCTTGATGGCGGGGATCACATCGGAGCGCAGGGTGCGAAAGATCTTGGCGGAGTAGGGACAGCAGTAGTCGAGGTAGAACTCGAGGATGTGAGTTGTCTGAGCGACGCCTGATTCGGAGGCGGCGGGATGGGCGAATTGGAGCTTTTGCCCGGCGAATTTGGGAGGGAGAGCCATGTTGAGGTGAGTTTTGAGGAGAGTTCTTGTGTGATAGGTTGAGTTGAGATGAATCGTGTTACGATATTGGAGGTATGAGTGGGTGTTTTCATGTGAAGCGGATGATGTCAGCTCGTGTTGATGCAATCATGCAGGGGCATTGCGCCTTATGTAAGCTCTACTCGGCTCTTTAACAGATCATAGATAAGCTCTATTTCTATGTAAGACCTTGATGGCTCACTCACGTCTTCTATGATAGGTAATTGTGTCTTTTCATTCATTTTGAAGTTCAAATATGATGCACCACGAGCCTAGCTCTAGTAGACCAGCGACTACCGATAGAGTCTGAGCTCCAAGACCCGGGATCCTTGCCGATGTCTACCAAAGATGCCAGGACGGATCAGTAAAAAAGAAAGACAATGCGCATCATCGATGTAACGGCTAAGAACAACATCGTCACTTGGCTCAAATTTGATTCCGGGGTTTGCCGTTATGTACAAGCAAATGCGGACAAGCTGCAGTGGTCAGGTAGTGCATCATGATCAAAGCCAGTCATGTTCAGCAAAACCCATTTGATCTCTTCGGCCCTCACCTCGATTCACCGAGCTGACAGGTAAGTTTGTACGGCATGGGAGCGCCAAGGCGGGGAGATTAGCGTCTCTGCCGTACAAGCCTACAAGATGTGAATCAGGAATGTCATTTGCAAATCGACTCTTGGCTTTCGTGACAAGAACGTGACCAATGTCCAAGACGAGCGTATTCGAAGCGTATCCCTCCCTTTGCGGGGTAGGAATTCTAAATCACCCTTGAAAAATCTTCGTTGTCTCAGGCGTAAGATTCGAGATTGTCTTTTAGTCAAGTGATCACTTCAAGAAAACATGGTGGATACTTGGATCAATATTCATGGATCATGGCCACGGAGGTCCCCCGAGGTCTAAGCCGCCCGGGCCTTCGATACTCTGACCTCCCGGCCGATGACCGGGAGCCGACGGAGGAGAGTTTGCGGGGCAGGTACGGAGCGGTACGAAGTATTGGTGGTGGTTTCCCGTATGAACCCGTGTAGTTTGTCACGAACCAACCAAGACTTGGTGTGTACATGGCTCTTGTCGGTTCTTGTGCTTCATCACGCGGGCAAAACCGGGGATCGCGACTTCCCGAATTAGACTCCCCCAGTTTCCAGGGCAGGTGGTGTGGGTACCCCAGGTTCACTACTGCAACAAGGTATGACTAGACTAGCTTTTTGCTTATCCAGGTGCATTTAACCCTTTTGTCTGCCGTTTAAAGATACGATACGATAACCTTACAATACTTTATTTCTGTTGTATCGCCGCCCCGGTTGCTCTACCTTTTTAACTTCTCGGCGAGATTATTATCGCATCATAGACGTTGACTACTCAGTCTGACTTTTGATTTTATTGATTGCGTGGCCTCTTTTGCTGGTGAAGACAAACAAATTTCAACGTCTCCTTAAGGTATCTGACGACTTTGTAAACTCCACTGCCACCTGAGCCCCCATATCAAACTCAATTCACCATCATGATTTGCCTTTCTAAAGCCGACGAGTCTTTCTATCAGCGTTTGACCTGGAATCAGGCCCCTTCGCCCCTGGCTGCCACTCATACCACGCGTCAGGATCTCAATGGCATCTCCAACCTTCGCGAGCATGTCGATGCTGGACAGGATGATGGAAGCGGAGGGACCAGTGGGAGTCTTTTGAACGCGCATGATGATAGTAATCAAGCAGGGAATCATTCATCTGAGCCCGTCAAGGGTTCTCCTAAGGATGCGGGACGACTGTCCCGTATCTCGGGTATGTCAAAATCTCATGATCCTCCCTTGTCATATCCACATATAAAGTACTAATAAGCCCAGGACTGTCCTCGTATCTTAAGACGGTAGATGGTGGTGATGACCAAACCCGTCTTCATCGAGGCACCCTCTCGTCATGTGCCTCGCACATCTGGAGCTGGACCATCTGGGTCCTCTCTGTCTTTGTCGTCTCGTCGATTATCTCATACTGGAACTCCCCTGCGCCTGCGCTCGCGCCTGCTGTCATGACTTCACCCCCCAAGGTGCACGAGTCGCTTCCTGTCCAGACCTCACCTCTACGCAAGCGAAGCACCTGTGAGAATGGAGGTGTTAACAAGGATGAATACAACACCCCTCTCCATGTTGGTGCTGTCTTCATTATCTTGTTTGTCTCGACACTCGCTTGCGCCTTCCCTATTATGGCCAGCAAGTTACCAGGCTTGAGGATTCCAACCCGCTTCTTCTTTGCCGTACGCCATTTCGGCACTGGCGTCCTAATTGCCACGGCTTTCGTCCATCTGCTCCCCACTGCTTTCATCTCTCTCGGAGACCCATGCCTCAGCAGCTTCTGGAACCAGGACTACCCTGCTATTCCTGGTGCCATCGCTCTGGCTGCCATTTTCCTGGTCACCGTAATTGAGATGGTCTTTCACCCTTCCCGACATGTTTCACCCGTCGAGATTACATCAACCACTGCCGACTGCGAGTCCTCTAAGAATGACGCCTCGAACAGTGGTGGATGCATGGGAAGCGTAGGCATGCTTCCCGTTCGTGATATGGGACCTCTTCGTGGACGATCTTCAAGCATTGGACAGGGACTATCTGTTCTTAACAGTAGAGATGAGCGATTGGAAAATCTGGAAGAAGAAGCTTGCGAAGATGACGACAACACCCAACAAGGAAGAAAGAACCTCAAGGAGACGAGCCTTGAGTCTCTACAGATGCCTAGCTTGACCCCGGAGCAGCAGCAACGCAAGGAGCTTCTCCAATGTGTTCTGCTCGAGCTTGGTATCCTCTTCCACAGTATCTTTATCGGTATGGCGCTTAGCGTTTCGATTGGCAATGAGTTTATCATTTTGCTCATTGCCATTGTCTTCCACCGTAAGATCCCTCACAGTATATCGAAATTCGAATCGCGACTAACCTTTATGCAGAGACTTTTGAAGGTCTGGCCCTGGGATCTCGAATTGCTTCCGTCAAGTGGCCTCAAGGCAAACTTCAGCCTTGGTTTATGGCGCTCGCATATGGATGCACGTAAGTTTCTGCATTACCATTGACATTGTAACGTTAGCTAACATTGGGTTTAGTACTCCTCTGGGACAAGCCATTGGCCTTGCTACCCACACACTCTACAGCCCCAACTCCGAAACCGGCCTCATTGTTGTCGGTGTCATGAATGCCATCTCGGCTGGACTACTCACCTTTGCCTCCTTGGTTGAGCTTCTTTCGCAAGACTTCCTTAGCGATGAGAGCTGGCGATTCCTCCGCGGCCGCAAGCGTGTTTATGCCTGCCTTCTTGTGTTTTTCGGGGCTTTCTTCATGAGTCTTGTGGGCGCCTGGGCTTAATTGAGTGCACTACGCCTGGTGCACTCTTACGACTTTATGTTCTTGATTATTTCAAGGACGCTGCGACAGAGTACGATCATTGGGGGTCTACTTTTCTGTCAAAGGTATTGCAGAATTTTTGATACTATTGTGGATGATGTCTGCATGTTTGGACCCAAAGCTGTTCTTTTCCCTTCCTTCCTTGCCACACTTGATAGAGCGAATACTTTCTGTCAGTTTCGCACTTTATCATTCATGTGGAGCTAGTTATCTTTGTTGCAGTGACCGTACTGCTCTTTTCATCGTGCGATATTATAACCCCAGGGAAACTCATATAGCCTGATCTACATTCTTTATATAGGCTCGCTTTATAAGCGAATATATCCCACAATATGATGTCTGTTGACAAGACATGTTATGTTGTAAATATGATTTTAGCCATTTCACTCACATGTGCTAAATAGTGAGGAGTTGACATGGTATCGTGACTCAATTTGATATCGCATAAGGCTTCATAACTCAAACATTCTTTTGTTTCAAAGAGCTTCTCGCTCACTGACTGTACAGCGTCCTCATGATACTGTGTTTTTATCAACAATGCCGCGGGCAAACTCTCCAAATGTGAGATGCTGCTCAATATCCACTTCTTCGCCCAAGTTAGGCTGAGTAAAGACAGCCAATGTGTTACGTGCAACCTTTCCGTCGCTTACACTAGGTCTCACGCCTCTAACAAAATGCGGGACAGCCTTGAAGCGACCAGCAGTGATCCTCTCTAAAGCTTCACCCGTTTGGAAGGCGATGCAGTCGCGAGGAATCTTGACCTGGACGGTCTCTCCCGTACGAGACTTGATGTATAAGCCGGCTGAAGAGTCAGGGGATGATGGGAGCTCCTCAAGGGGTGGTAAAGAAGCGCCATTGAGGTTTGTGACGTCTGGTACAGTGGGACTGGTCTTGTGCTCATCGATAAACATGGCCGAAGTAAGACCCGTCAAGCATCCATGATCAAGATGCGTAGCACACCAATCGTCCTCATCTCCACCATTCGCATCAGGATCGGACTCTTGAGGATAGTAGTGCAACAGGCGTGCCTTGGTGGTGCTAGACGTGCTGACCACATGCTCCAGATAACCAGCTGGATAGCCTGGGATATCCTCCTGCGCAAAGCGATCGCATGCGCGGGCGACGAGGACGGCTACGTCGATGATGAGACGACATAGGGAGGTGACGGAGGGCTTGAAGCCTGGGAGGACTTCCTCCGGAGGCCAGACATTAGGAGCCAAATACTCGGGAAATGTGTCGATGGAGAACTCCTCTGTTGGGTTGGCGCATTCGAGGGATGGGTCGATGTAGAAAGCGCAGTTGGCGTAGTATGAGCCCTTGAAGGTATCGACTTGGCCGTTTTTGAGGGTCTCTTTGCCGAGGGACCAGCCGGTTAGATATTTGGCTCTTGCGTTCTCGAGCTTTTCTGTGTACATGTTAGTAAATAAGTGTATCTCCAAGGTTTATAAGCATACCGAGTTCCTCTTTAGGAAGATTGCCGAGATAAGAGGCGTAGGAAAGGGCTTGGTGACGAAGTTCAGGAAATTCTTCGGGAACGTCTTTTACGATGAGAATTCCAAGAGAGTCTGGACCAAAGGCTTGTTTAAGAGTATCAAAAGAAATCTTGCCTATGAAATATATTAGTTAACATTGGTTTATAAAGCTAGGAGTGTTTCTAAGGCATCATGATAGCGCCGCTATCATGAATACAAGAGGTACGTACCATCTTTGAGGTCCTGAAGGGACACGGCAACAGCTTGTGCTTGGGCAACCATATTGACTTGTAAAAGGTTATAAAACAATTCAACTAAAACAACAAGTAATTTACCAAATTGCAGACGTGAGAATACTATTATCCTTTATCTCTTTGGTCTTTACAGGATATGGTCATGAGTTGCGGGGAGGACAGCTTACGTAACCAATCACCTTCCCGAACTGACATGTTGCTGGGGTGGAGCTCGCCGTATCCCGGCGTTGACCGTCGGCCATCGCAGAGCCTCAGAATCAAACAACCACCGACAACCCGGATCCCGCCATCGCTCATCATGGTCAAGCCATTGACCTTCAAGGGCGACAAGAAAGCCAAGAAGCGCAAGCGAACAGACGCCGAGAAACCCCCACGCGATGCTGTAGACGACGAGGCCGGTCCTTCTTCACAGGTGCAGAAGACGGGTGAAGAGGCAGACAATGACGATAGTTGGGTGTCTGCTGAGGCGACGAATGATGTCGTTGGACCTGTTATGATTGTACTCCCGACGGATACGCCTTCGGCTTTGGCTTGTGATGCTACGGGGAAGGTGTTTACCATTCCGATTGAGAATATCGTTGATGGAAATCCATCTACCGCAGAACCGCATGATGTGCGACAGGTCTGGGTTGCGAATCGCGTAGCTGGGACTGAAAGCTTTCGATTCAAGGGACATCATGGAAGGTAAGTTCACCGCCGTCTCTATACTGTATTTCCGAGCTATATCTAACATACAAACTCCAGATACCTCTCTTGCGACAAGATCGGAATGCTCTCAGCAGCTTCAGAAGCCGTATCGCCCCTCGAATCCTTCAACGTCATCCCCACAGCCGACACACCTGGGACTTTCCAACTTCAGACCCTACGCGACACGCTCTTGACCATCAAATCCAGCACCAAGCCCTCGTCCAAGTCAAGCAGTGCCCCTGAGGTCCGCGGCGACGCCGATACTATCTCGTTTAGCACGACATTCCGCATTAGAATGCAGGCGCGCTTCAAGCCCAAGCTGCGCGCGTCAAAGGAGGAGAAGGCTTTGGCAAAGATCAGTCGGCGAGAGCTGGAGGAGGCTGCGGGACGGAGATTGGATGAAGATGAGGTACGGAGGCTGAAGAGGGCGAGAAGGGAGGGCGATTATCATGAGCGGTTGTTGGAGCTCAAGGTGAAGAGCAAGCATGACAAGTTTGGTTGAGAGAGTAAGAATATGACGAACCATTGTATAAAAGGAGCGAGAGACTTTTATGGATTAGGAGCAGCGCGAGAATGGTGAGTATCAGCCTATGGAGATCCTGCCACTGCCTGCTAACGCTCCATTCTTAGCTAAAGCGCTCACCAGCTGGCAGCCAGCTGTCCTTCCGTCACCTCAAAAGAGATATAACCACCAAGAACAAAATGAACTGCCAAGCAAGAGAGCTTCTGGCATGGCGCAATGTGTAAAATGCCCGATTTTCCAATGACCGGTAACTCGATCCCCCCCAGATGGTCCGCCAAGGGAAGGGAGGATCGCCTGCTTTTTTGTTCTCTCATCTGCAGAAGGAGACGGTAAGGATCTGAACTTTCCATTCTCTGCATTCTTAGAATCTCGGGAAAAGATTTGCTTGGGGAAATAGATATTAGGGTGGTCGTGGTAGATTGAGGCTGGCGATGCGTCGCGATCAGGGGCGTTTTGGTGTTGCAGCGCTCCTATCAAAGCATCCGTCCCAGTTAATACAACCAACATTCATAGGAACTTCCAAATACAAGGATTTCTGTAAATCATATGAACCTGGAGTGTCTACATGCATATTTATGTCAATTTACCAGTAATACAGCAAGTTAGACCTGGTTGATCCCCAGAAAGGTGAACGTCTCGGCGTTGAACGGAGACGACGTGGTGGAATCTGACAACCGGTTAGAAGGGAAAGGAGAGCTCGAATGACTGGATACTTACAGATGAGCCAAGAGAAGTGATAAGGAGAGAACGGTACCCAAGTGTTTTGTTCTGGGACGCTATTCGGAGTGCTGCGTAATGTAAGCTAAACACTCGAAGACGAAAAAGGCCTTGCTAGGTAGTCTAGCAAAACCTCAAGATCGGTGTTCTGCTCAAGGTATTATAGGAATTCTATAAAATCGAGTCTAAGTTAACATAGAATTCTGAAGGATATTAGAAAATTATTCTAATCTTAGGATTTTCTTTAGGTTGGGAGTCTTAGTAGAGGCTCCTTCTATAGTACTAAGGTATCTCAAGTTTTTCTTGGATTGCGTACTTGCCACTTGCTTGGACATCTGATGGTTTGGGACACATCCATCGACTCATTTGGTGTGCTATGAACAAGGAATACGGCTATCCAGAGGAAAGAGAAGAGTCTGCCGTAAGAACATGATAATGCCTTTTATTGTTGTGGATGTTTGTAGATAGCTGGAAGCCAGAAAATTCGTTGTCGAAGCCGACAGGTTGAAGTTCAATGATTTCCATGGGGTCGAGCTAGACCATCTGGGTGATTCCCACCCGGGGTTCTCGCAACTGAGCGAGAGTCGCATTTCAAATTTGAACGCCTCGGCTGTGCGAAGAAGTATGGATATATCCAGCCGGGAACTTTCAACGAGAACGACGGGGGCTTGCTGGTTACCATAGCGTTCCGCATATCGATCCTCCCTGACGGCTGGTGCTGGTCTTCGATAGTGATTGTGAATATTTGGCTACAAAGGGTCAGGATCTATAAATCGCTGATGGTAGACATACAAATCCAGGATGGTAAGCGAGTAAGTCAAAGAGAGCCAAAGAAAAGCAAGGGACGAGAGCGAGATCAAAGAACAAGGGAGCATGTTTTACATATTGATCGCTAGTTAATTTTGACCCTGTTATATGATAAGAATTTTCAAGATTATTTTCGCAGTGTTGTATCTTTTTGTCTTTAATTTTTGTTTCATCCACGTTTAATCAATTAGGCCTCCAGGCCTTGACATTGCCGTCCTCACCAGCTGTATACACCACATGCGCCTCGTCAAAGAAGCAGAACGACCGCACAATCTCCTCACCGTGAGCTCCAGGGAGACCAACGCTATTCTCCCTATCCAATGCCCATCCCTCACCATTGGGGTTCTTGGCAAGGAAGACAAGCTCGAATGCTTGTTTGCTATAGCTTGTTAGCACGAGTAATTGAGTATGCATGGGATTAACTTACTCCTGAGCTCCAGCGCCGAGAATGGCCCCGCTGCCGTCCATCTTGGGCGTGATATCAGCTACATACTGACATCCCAGAACAGATCTCATATCGCCAAAGTCCTGCACAGCATCGCCATTGGCGCGCTCCTCGCTCACGTCGTAGAGAGCGCAGCGCTCATCGTGGGATAGAGCAGCTACTTCTGTGGCCGAGAGCCACGCGGTGCGATGGATGGATGCATCGGCATTGCAGGTCTGCACCGTGAGGTCGTCCTCGTCAGCGATGCGGGTATCGTAGACGTTGACGAGACCGTCGGTTGAGCCTGAGAGGAGAAGAGCTGGGTTGGAAGGGTTGAAGGCGAGATCTGTTACGTCGTCGCTGTGGACTTCTTGGTAGTGTGCTTTGGAGGTTGGGGTGGAGCGAACGTCCCTGGATGTATTAGTGAAGAAGTTTATGGTATGTGAAAGGGGCAGATGTACCAGAGATGGATGGATGCTGTGTGGTTTTGGAGTTCTGTTCCCACAGCGATGGTTTTTGTATCTAGGTTACATGCCATGGATAGAATAGGAGCTTGGCTTGCTACAGTAAAAGGCATCAGTAACAGTACTTACATAAATAGACTCAGTGTTCAAACTCACCTTGGAACTGCGCAACGCTAGCACCCTGTCTCAAATCCCACACTCCAACAGTACCATTCTCACCAGCAGTGCACACTAGAGCAGCATTGCTGTCAAACACGCGCAACGTCGTCAAGTTGCCATGATTAGTAGGAAGACGGCGCTGAGGACCGGCAGAGAGACGGGCGGGGTCCAGCAAGGAAAGGGACTGGTCTGATGAGATGGAGGCGAGACCGGCTGAAGTCCTCTGAATATCTAGGACGTATACGTCTCTGCCGAGGGAGAGACCGTCGGCGCAGGTGAGTGAGTACATGGTATCTGTGAGGAGTATTAGTGAGTTTTGAGAGTTGGAATTTGTGAGTGAGTGTGCAGTGTGAAGAATTTGTAAAATGACCATTGACCCAAGGAAAGGAGGATATAATTCTAGGCTCGGTTAAGGAAGTGAAATAACATACCTTTTGAGTGATCGATTAGATTGAACCTATCTTTTGATCTTTGTATAAGCCCTCCCTATTGTACCCAAATCTTCAAGATCGAAGTCTTCAAGTCCCACTTTTCGGTGCAAGCTATTGGCGGCCTCGATAACTGAATATTGCCCAACTTTTGGAGGGATCCCAATGCTCGCAACCTGATCAGCAGGACAGAGCAGTAAAACGAGGAGCTGTTGATAAATGATTATAATTCACAGAATAGAGGCCATGCTACTAGTCATCTTATCTCATAAGGCTTTTATTACCCAACAATGTGGGAGACGCTATGGCAGTGGTGTGAAGCATTGTGCAGAGTCTCGGCTGTGCTCTCAACATACAGTAGTCTTACAATTAACATCTATCTTTTGAGGTATTGGGTACAGTAATACTCCGATCTAAGCCAGTCGCCAGTAAAGCAAAAAGACCAATTCCAAAGGAGAAGAGTTCTTGTTTTCCCTCTTCGCCAACCGTTGCCTCCCCTCCTCAAAACGCCAAATCATCTATATCTCTTTTGCCCTTTTCTCTTCACCACTTTGTTTGGGGTATTTCCTTTTCTATTCTGTTCGTCGTTGTTCAATCATTACGAACGCTCACTGCCGTTGTGGCGTCGTTCATTGACGCCGCGGAACGCTCGCTTGCCGACCTCGTAGCTGCTGATCATGATGGCGCATGCGGGGGCAACCTTGAGGGTTCGGGGGATCCATCCTTTCCAGAGACCTGACGCACCCTCGGTCTTGAAAATGTGCCACAGGAGACGCACCATGCTGCGCTCCTCGGGTGCCTGGGCGGCTACGCTGGAGCTGCTTTGCTTAGCCTGTTTAGAGCCGTCGTGGTAAATCTGTGTTCGTGTCTTGCCCACATCAAAAGGCGTTGTGATAAAAGAGGCAAAAGCTCCGGATAGAGCGCCAGCTGTGAAGGCATCCACAAAAGTTTCGGTATGGTTCTCCTGGACCTGCGATCTCCTCCTTGCTTCTGACAAGTCGTCCTCAAATGATAAGGAACCACCTTGACGTTGTTCCCGATAATCAGTCAATCTTGATCGTATTGACTCATATCCCCACCAGTACAGGCCCGAAAAGGGAACATCTCGCCAAAGAGTCAATGTCAAGCCTCGCCATAATGATGTGTAACCGTGCGAGCCCACCATCTCCTTAACACTTTCGAATGCCTCCACGAGGTGGTTTGTTGTCGAAGCTCCAGAAGCGGCTTGCATTCGTGTCTTGACCAGTTCAATCGGACTCACGGCTGTGGCAGCCAGGACACGCGCAGCTGATCCAGCCGTCAGAGGTGCCGAGGTATCGGACAATCGTGAAAAAGGGCTGTTCGAGTTGAATCGTAGGTAGTCGTAGCCGGTAAAGTAGATAATGTTTGAGGGGACTGCCATAACGAGCGTAGGCGATAGACCTCTCCAGAGAGTTGTGACACCCTCATTGCGGGCAATCTTTCGTAGACCATCAAAGGTAGAGCTAAAGGTACGGCGCTGGACCTCTTCGACGGCGCATTCGGCAGGAGGAGGAGGCGCAGAGGTGATACCATCTATCCTGGGCGCAGCAAGACAAACTTCGGCGTTGCCTCCAGAGAAGAAGACCTCGCGACAGCAGGATGTGATACCGAGTTCGGCCGTCTGGGCGGGGGAGAGGGAGGAGGTTGTGATGGCGAGTTTGGAAAAGTCGACGGTCGATTGGGGAGCTTTTTGCGACTGGAGGCGCACGCGGACAACATCGAGAGGAGTGACTGGATAAGAGAAACCCGTTAGCATGGTAAAATTGATGAGAACATGTATAAGCAACGTACCGAGTAATGAAGTTAGTAAACTGCCCGACATGGCCGATACCATCTTTTGCGCCGCTGTGATATCAACCAAACCATTATTGTCACCGCCAACACCGCCGGCGCCTGCAGCTGGTATTGAGCTACTGCCGCTGAGGATATCCCTCCCATTGTCAGGACTGTTGGGCTCGGTATTCATCATATGGCGAAAAGAGAACTCGTCGTCGGCCTGGAGTGGGTTTTGGTTGTGGTTATGGTGGTCGAAACCACCGGGGCGATTTGTGCCGACAGGTGCCATTTTTGGGGATGCGATTATCCAGCAGTCGGTCTTCTCAGTTCATTGTCGGGCAATTGAAGAAGGAATTAGGTGTAAGTCGATAACAAGAGGGGTAGAGAGTATGTATGTAGAAGGAGCAGTAGGTATGCAAGAGGTTAGGAGCTGAGGTGTCGATGACGATGACTCGATGGTAGCGGTTTTTGGTGGAGAGAGTAGCAGTAGTGGCGATCTGATAGAAGAGGAGAAAAAGCTCCCTGGAGATAGACCGGTTGATAAAAATGGCCGCCTCTTCAGTCACGTTTTTTGGTGTTCTTCTCCAAAACGGAACGTAACCGAACAGTACAGTGAGTAAGTATTGTTGTACTGCAGCAGCTGCGCAATAAAAAAGTGAAAAAGGGACGCCTTCTCCCGGAAGCAATCCCCGAGGCCGGCCGGAGGACGAGTAGGACGAGATCGGTCTGTCGGCTAGTATCGTCTTGTGCTTGTGGTCCTCCCCCAAATTGCGATTCAATAGTGCGACCCAGAAAGAGGAGCAATCAAAGATTGGGATAGTGCTTTATTGATTTTCAGTTTATGTGCTCTATTCTTTTTGTTTCTTGTCGTAATGACTCTTCTTACCAAGCATCGAGAAAAAAAAAGGCGATATCGCCCCCCGGCTTTTTCATACCGCCCGGGGTCGGAGCCTCGGGGGATGGCAAAAACGGCTTTTTTTCTCACCTACGCAGGTACACAGGTACAGTACGTACCGAGGATATGCGTTCATTTGGCAGATCGAAAGCTGTCAGCTGCTTAAAGAGAGCCGCAGATTTCCGTGGCATGATGTCACAGCGTCATTTGATTGGTTCGACTCAAGCCCCTCCAGGCCAAAAGGGTTGCTGAAGCTCTGTGCTTTTAGTGGGTGATGATTGTTTCGATAAGATAATCAGTATCAATGTAACCCAGCTCATGATAACCCTTTTGATAGCTCAAAATGATGGTATGCTGTTTAACCCTCCTTTCCGACAAACTCGAGGACTGCTCGTACAAACTCTTCAGGGTTCTCTTCTGCGATCCAGTGTCCGCTCTTGGGCACCTTGGCAACGCTGAAAGTTCCCTTCTCATGAACCTCCTCCATCATCTGATCTGCTACCTCACTAAACTGACATTCCCCGCCATTCAGACCCAGAGCTCTGACCTTACATTTTCCATTCTTGGCAATCCACTCGCGATTCTCTTCTGAATCTTGTCCAAACTCTCTGTATATGTTGAACCCACATCGTAGTGCACCTGGCCGGCTATACATCTTGACGTAGTAGTCCAGGTCCTCTTGGCTGATGGCCGATGAGTTGTACGACAGCTTATCGAAAAAATGGCCTAGGTAGATCTCCTCCCGCCCCGAGACGAGGGCTTCAGGAAGATCGAGAACTGAATGAAACCAGAAGTGGAAATGGAGGACGCCCTGTTCTTTCCATGTGTCCTCGTGAGCTTTGGTTCCTGGAAGCGGACACTCCCCCCAAACAACTGATGCAGTTCGCTGAGCATATCGTGAGGCAAAGGCATAAGCTATCATGCCACCGATGTCATGACCAACTATATGAACTGGATCCTTGATGCCGAGATGATCAAGTAGTCCTACGATATCGGCTGCCATGGCCGTCTTGGTGAAACCAGTCTGTGTTCTGTGCGAGTACCCAGCTCCGCGATAGTCTGGGGTAATGACACGGTACCTGAGAAAGCATCAGTATCTCCTTGATGACAACACTTATGTGACTTACCCAGCTGAAGAGATTGGACCAATGACTTTACGAAATTGATACGAAGTTTGCGGAAAGCCATGGATCAAGACAACAACGCCTTTCTCATTCCCATTAGGTCGAGTATCAGTGTAAGCGATACTTACACCATTGTCGAGAGCGGCGGTATAAAAGGCACGATCCATAATGATTGATCTTTGATATAAAATCCGGTGAATATTATGATCTTTGTCATTCAGGTGAGTGACTGACTGCCCTCTGGACTACTAAGTGAAGTCTTTATATCCTCGTGAAATTGACATCGCCATGACGCTCGATGACGCTGAAGACTTGTGGTATTACAAAGCGCTCATGTTGTATCTTACAGATGAGACAAAACAGACGAAATATCTGCAGATCGCGGGTTAAAATATTCGGCAAAACGTTGTTTTATACCTGATAGCTTGGGATGATAGGTTGAGGCCGACGTCGCGAGACTCATCGAGTCCGAGTCTGTTAACGTTAGTGCAGCCAGTACCTTACAAATGCACAAAGTCAGGTTCACTCGCAGGATGAAAGAAAACAAACCAACAGGTTGTTAAGGTATAATAGCCTTTTGGCTATATTGTAAAGCAAAGATTTCAGAATTAGAGTCCTATAGATAGAAAACAGTGAAGAATACAGGTTGTTGAAGCTATACCCACCGGCAAGGACCGAGCTACCTGGGAGCCATGTACAATCCAGGCAATGCGAAGACAGACTTGAGAAAGCCCAACACGAGCACTGCAATTGACAAGAAAAAATAACACTCTGGGTTTTCTTTATCGTTTTCCTCAATTTGAAGCATCACTTTAAATAGACCCACCGTTTCGATTTGTAACGGAGAAGCTCACCGCGCTTCAACGCACTAACCCAATCCATTCACCGTTATTGACTAAGAAGCTGTATGACTCTGCCGGCGAACCACAGCTTCCCATTCGTGCTCTTTGCATCATCCATCACGACTTATCACGTATCTCCTTGAATCAACCTCTTTTTATCCAAAACCCCTGCATCAAGTAATTACCTATTTCCCCATTTTCATCTGAGTCAATCGGGGAATATTCACTTATTATAAGCTCCTATATGTGATAATGAATCCCTTGTAAAGAATCCCCACCGCTGCGCAGCATATTACAAAGATAACGGGCTCCTCGGACATAACGGACCAATTCATCCAAACCACCTCTCATCATGACATCCAACACAAACGAGTTGGACTCGGAGCTCGAGTCGTTCCGGCAGAAATGGCTCTCAGATCTTAAAGAACGGGGTGAACACCACGATACTGCTGAAGCTCCTGCGGCTGGTCCTTCAAGACGGCCTCATCATGGACCCATCTCATCGTTGCCACACAAGCATGCACCGGCCCCAGCCGACAATGGTGATGAAGATTACGTCCAGAGCCAATCTTTTGACCAAGATGAGTCTTCTTTGACTCGTCCCCCTGTGGAGGCGCACCATGACCGTAAGGGCAAGAAGCTTGTTTCTGCTCTTGATCATTTCGAGGAGGCGATGCATAAGGAGGGTCAGGGTAATATGGGCGATAGTCTCAAGCTCTACCGCAAGGCCTATAGAGTATGTGTCTTCCCTTCCCCTTCTCAATATTTGTGCTGATTTTAAATGATAGCTTGATAATGGTGTTGATCGGAGATATCGTGAGAAACACTTCCCTCAAAAGTCGGCCCCACGACCAGTCTCACCGACAGCTTCCAGAGCGCCTACGACAATAGCCAGCGCACCGGAGGCACCTCAGCCCCCTAAGCCAGAACCAGAGGTAGAGGCCAAGCCCTTACCCATAGGCGAACTCATCGCCAGCTTTGCCGGTTTGAAGATCGAGCCTGCACCGCCTCCTATCGAGGGCATGCCCGAGCCGCCTTGCCCCTTGGCTGATCTCCCTGACGAGATCCTCATTCACATCCTCCGCGATATCGCAATCACAGATGTTGGTGATTTCGCCCGGTTATCCCGCGTGTGCAAGCGCCTCGCGTATCTCGTTGCTTCTGAGCAACGCATTTGGCGACGTGTAGCTCTTGGTTCAGAAGTTGGTTTCAGTACACAACTGTACCGGTTCGAAAGGGGCGTTGAATGGGACGATCTACCTGAAGAGGAGCAAGAAGGCCCAGAAATTCAGGATGGCTTCGTCATCAGTCCTTCCGAACTCGCACAGCGCAGAGAGGTGGCCAACGTTGCCTTCACAGAATCTCTCACGCCCTCTGTGTACCCTAACTGGAAGACTCTCTTCCGCTCGCGACCACGAATCCGTTTCAACGGCTGCTATATTTCGACCGTGAACTACATCCGTACTGGACAAGCTTCGACCAACCAACCTACATGGGGCAGTCCCATCCATATTGTCACTTACTATCGCTACCTCCGCTTCTTCCGCGATGGTTCCCTCATCAGTCTCCTCACCACCGCCGAACCTGCCGATGTAGTGCATCACCTTACGCGCGACGAACTCAACCTCCACCGCGGCGTCGCGCAACCTCACTTACCCTCCGCCGTCATGGCTCTCGCCCTTCGCGGCCGTTGGCGTCTTTCCTCTGCCGCTGACCAGGACGAGCCTTCGGCCATAATCCTGCCCACTTCGGCCACTGCAGGTTCACACGACCGGGACCGCGATCCTGAGGGAGATATCTTTATTGAGACCGAAGGCGTGGGGTCCAAATACATGTACCGCATGGATCTCGCACTGCGAAGCGCCGGTAAAGGCTCCCGCAACAACAAGCTCATCTGGCGTGGCTTCTACAGCTACAACAAGCTGACAGATGACTGGGGCGAGTTTGGATTGAAGAACGACAAACCTTTCTTCTTTAGCCGTGTGAAGAGCTATGGTTTTGGAGAGTGATAGATGTAAAGAGAATGTTTTGTCGAGATACGCTTGTTAGGTATTTGTGATCAGCAAGAAGTAAACGCATAGAAATTAAGCGTAAGAATGTAAGAATGGCATTTAAGCTACATAGAACTGAATACAAAGATTTTCAAGTCATATTTATACTGAGTGCTGGCCTTGGAGCGAAAGGCTGCAGCTCAAGCCTACACTTTGCATCAGATTGTCACTTTCTCCTGCAGGCATTTGAGGTCGTTGATACGTAAATTTATAAATATACTGAATGCCATCATCATTGGCATCTCACGTTGTTTTCTACGAGCAGCAACATCCAACTTCCTTTATCCTTCCCAGAACATTGCTCTCCACCAAAACTGCCCCAATAACAAAAGAGCCGAAACGACAAATGAGGCGTCTTGCCAAAGAACCCAACCCAGGAACGCCCTCATTACTGGCCAACTAATCTGGCATGACGAGTCAAAGGAAAGTTCATGGCAGATCTCATGCCATCGATGATATATCCGTAGGGTATGTAGATGTGGTAATGTCAGGTACCAAAGTGACAAAATGAATGTAAGATGGTCGCTTATGTTGTAAAATCAGGCGAGCGTTGTCGCCGGGTATCGATTCGCAAATGAAACTTTGCGTGAAATAGGAGACATGTTCGGTCTAGTGTTGACCGCGTCGAAAGCCCGAATATCCAAGGTTGCTCGTTTGTCCAGTTTATCTAATCCTCTTTCCATCCAAGAACTTGGGGCTGCGTCCCTCATAGTACTGGTCCTGGTACTGATTACGGTATTGCATAGCCTTGCGCGCCTCGTACTCTGCCTTCTCGTCCTCGTCCATACTGAATGCCTTCTTAAGCCATCCAAAAGCGCTCTTCTTTTTCTTGACCCGCTTGCCTCCGGCTTGAGTTGTAGCCCGCGAAGTCACGGTGGCAGCATCGTCATTAGTCGCTGTTGTTACGCTGCTGAGTGTGCTCATTGCCCCCATTCGGGAGGGCTGGTTACGCTGATGTCCAGGGAAGTATCCTGACGGGCGATATTGTACGTCTGCTGGGCCTGCAGTATGAGGTCTCTGCTGGAGAGGGGAGTGAGGCGATGCGCGGACAGGGTGGTAGGTTTGCTGGTATTCGGAATGAGGCGAAGCCATGATAGGAGGGTGTCCTGGAGTCGATGAGAAGTCTGCGTGAGAACTAGCACGGGGAAGTCGGTGGGCCTGGTGAACCTCTAGATCAGAGCCATGCGAGTAGTCGGGCGCATGAGACCTTGCGGTGCGAGGTGTTGTGCCAGAAGGAGACGGACGAGACTGCGGGCGAGAGTGTGCCTCTACAAAGTTTCGTGGAGGAATTTGAATGGACTCAGGGGGTGTCCTCTTCAGAGATACGCGTTGTCGCAGCGACGTCCGCTTCTGCAGCCCCATTGCATCCTGAACGGACTGAGTAAGTGTTCGTCTCTGTGTCTGCTCTTCAGGCTGGGGTGCAGGAATGTGAATAGAAGGTGTGATGGTTCGTCTTTGAGTCTGTTCTTCAAAGCGAGGCGTGTCGGGGCTCATTGTTGCGGGAGAGGCAGGCGCTTTGGGAGTGTAAACCTTGGGTTGAAGGATATATAATGGCCCATCATCAAGGCCGCTGTTCGCATCACTGTTATCAGGCTCCTCATTTTCTGGCTCTTTTCTCGTGTCGCCTGTAACAGACGCCCTTGGGGTAGTTGCGCCAGACGAAGACGACGATGCACTTAAGTTGGGCCCGGAAGATGAGGGCGATACGGTTGAGCTGCGGTTGGGCCCAGGAGAAGATGATGATGTACTGAGGCTGGGAGGCGGCTTGAAACTGGCACGTTGAAATGTTGTTGGCGGTAGCAGCGGGGTTCCACCCGGTAGAGGAAAATCGCTGAGAGTATTCACTTCGGGATCGTTGTTTTTAGAAGTCTGAAAGGTATTGCGCGACTCGATGCTATGAATGCTCGCTACGGGCGTGATGGATTTCGGATTTGACCTTATCGAGGGTGAGGAAGTATTCGTTGACTCCTCCGTCTTTGGCGCGTTCGTTGGAATAGTGAAAGGAGGAATGGTTGCCTTTCGACATGTTAACTCAATAATCAGCACGATAGAAAATCACTTACCCAGGTCTTTCGGCTAACCTCACCAGCCGTCTTTTCCATCTCCGCCACGATAGTCATAAGTTTGATAACCAATCCGTTCAAATCTTGTGCTTGGTTGTTCAAGTCGTCAAAAGTATTGAGCCAGCCATCAGCATTGCCCTTCATAGCTAGGTAGATGCTGTTCAGATCAGGCTCAGCATCGGGCCACTTGACGTCCTTATGTTCGTTGAGCCATTCCATGAATGCCTCACTGGAGCGAAGTCCAGCATCAATATCGTCGTCCCATTGCTTCATAGCGGCATTTGTTCGAGCAAGGATATGGTCAATCTTCTCATTCCCAGCGAGAATCTTGGCTCGAAACGTTCGGTCTTCAAGCATGTTTTCGAAAGCTTGTCTATTGGCCATAGGAAGCTGGAGATGGGCAATACGCTCGGTGAGATCCTTGTGAGCCTGGGAGAAGTCTTCCAGCATAACCTCAAGAAACTCGTCTACTTCATCAATATGCCCTTGGAGGATGGTGACAACCTGGGCATTATCGGCAGCCAAGCTGTTGAGCAAGAGATATACGCCAAAAGTTATTTGTGAGATGAGCTTGTACATCTCGTGCTGTTGCTGGCCAGGTCGGTAACGCCATAACGTATCGAAGGGTTCGTCCTCGGCATCCTGCTCCAGCAACTTTTCTCGACGGCATTTTGGATCGAGCTCTCTTAAGTTGGGTTTCCCGGGTCCTTGAGTCTCACGTGTGACCTCGTCCAAAGATTCCGCAAAGGCATCTTGCAGAGACGGGATGGGGTGGGTTGGAATGGATTGATTCGGTGCCCTGTAAGATCTGTAACTATCGGTCGAAAGTCGGTGGTTGACGGGCTCGGATTCTAAATTCTCGGAAGTGTCGTCGTCGCCATCGTCGGAGGTTGGGACAAGAACAATTCGCAGCTCACCAGCGTCGTATGTTAACGGCTGAAGCTTGCTGGTGGCCATGGTGGCGGTGCCACTGCCCGAAATAGACACTTGTGACGAGGGCCTAACGGCCGAGGTCATCATGGAGGCGGCGTACGTGAGTGGTTACGGCTGGGAAACTGCAAGCCTCCTAATAGGGTTTTCAGGAAACACAAAGGCGTGTAAAAGTATGTGTTGGAATCGTCGGTGCGACTTTGATCGGTATTTCGGCGAATATGCGCGTAAGACGGCGTTGTACAGCGTTAAAGTCGATATCGAGCGAACGAGTGGAAGTAGTTGGAGACAAAGGAGGGGGCTGATCTATCGCATTGTGGAAGTGCCGCCTAAAGCCGAAATTCAGGCGACAGGAAGAGCCATGGTACGCAAAAAAATGAATCACAGTAAGAAGACGAGTAAAAAGTCCAGTAATAGTGGTATTGTGGTTACCAGTCGAGGTTGTTCAAGGTTGTGTCGTTGAAGCAAGCGCAAAGCTTGAGAGAGATCTGCGTGAGTGTGGGAGCTGGAAAGAGGTCGCAGCTCTATCTGTAGCGTAGGTCTGCAAAGGGGAGGATCATCAGCTGATCAGATCAGGGACTGGGCCCAAGCTATGGATAAGAGGCCACAAATAGGCCGCAAGAGCCAAGCGTAATTGTTGCTGTTGGCTGTCGAGGGGTTCGGGTTGACAATCCGGGGTAGCCGTACTGTAGTCCACAAAACCAAATAATGAAGGATCCGCTTGCTGTTTTGCAGAGAGGATGTTGTTCACACACAAATTGTAAGAGATAAATAAAGGTGGACGGGAGCAGAAGAGAGCATGGCAGTAGGCGAACAAAATGCCGTAAATCGATCGATACAGTAGGTAGGTCTTTCTCCGAATCATCGACCTTGGGCTGCCTGCCATTTTGTCCGGGGGCTTCGCCTCCTTCCTCCATCCAGTACCAGGCCGAGTCACTTTTCTCTTGTGTTGTTCCCGTGTCTCTGGGCTCCTCCCCTGACTCTGAACCACGCCAGCAAGCGGCCACCCATCAACGGGGGCTCTTGGCGAACAGCACGACCACTAATAGCCGCTAAGTGCAGGTACCATCGCGCCGCCCCCTGCCCACCCATGGCCAGGCCCCGGTGCCCCTGAAAAAGACCCCGGGAACTGCTCCACTGTAGAGTAGGGGCTGCTGAACTGCAGTTAGGCTTTGAGTGGATCGACTGGTTGCTGGGTTCGGTGTTGATTAAAGATTCTGATTTTGAGAAGGTTGCCGACATCACATATTAATTGCGTCCGAATATTCATTCGTCAATTATCCAATTATCATCAAAAACCTCAAGGTTGAGCAGTAGCTGCAAGCTCATTCCCGTGGCTAGTTCGGACCCAAGTGGGCGGCTGAATTAACTCAATGGAACCCGCGGGACGGGCTTAATTGTACCTGACTAACGCTGATAGTGGTAAATGTTTGTCGCCACCACTCGACGAACGCAAATTCGCATCAAGACATGAGACGTCAATTGTTGAAGGCGTCAGGGGAATACTAGGGGATGAAGCATGGCTGAACCCTCGATTGTCAAGTTAATCAACCGCATATTGAATATCGAAAGACAAGACAAGGATGCATTGGGCAAACCTGATCAACACGGAAATCGACTCGGCACTGCCCAAGCAAGCCCAAGTCAACGTCGATCAATAGTTCTAGACCAAGATTTCCCACTGCCTTTCCAAGGTTCTGGATTGTTGACGCGGCCCCTCAACGGCGGCTTAATAGTTTGCTAACGTTGGTATATGCAAGAGCAATGACAGGCCAACCATCGAAATCATGTCAGACACCAAGAACCGTTCGCTACATTTCAAGAATCGAGGTCAATATTCGTAGCTTGCCGCGCTTCGCCCTAAGGCAAGGTATCAAGAATGTCGCCATCCCGCCAGGCCGATCAAAGCTAGTTTATTGTCTATCGATGTCAAGCGCCCGACATGTGCAGATACTGAAATTGCACGTTAACCTCACGATATTGTACATGATTTTGAATTACGGGGTCTATTCTAGCTCAGGGGCACGCATCTGGTGGTGCAGACCTAATTCTAAGGCCCCATGTCCTGTGGCACGCTGCGCGGCCCCTCAGCCAATAACTTGGCTATACCGTGGCGGCTCAAAATGGCAATACCACATTAATAGTAACTTGGCGGATCATGTTCCTCCAAACGATGCAACATCCAAAGGGGGTTCGCGATCCGATCGCTATATCGCCATTGGATATCTTGTCATCGCTAACAACTGCAACCATCGACCTCTGCTCGCCGCAACGTCTCGCGTACATCCATGAGAGGAATGCCAGTGAGGTAAGGCCTTGTCCTGGAATGGATCATGGATCCCCAGCCCAAGGACAAAGAGTAAAGGGTCCAGTTGTATGCACGGTTCATTCTAGCAACTGAACCAGCGGCCGGGAAGAATCAACAGCTGGGGACTTCGGGAATTGCTACTCAAGGTGCCGTCCCACTCTATGTCAAACTCGTGCTTAAAAGTCAATAGTTGACCGACATTCCGTTCCATGAGCGTCCACGGCGGAAATGTCCATGTCCCTTGAATACAAGTGTACCAACTCTGGCTTCACAAGTCGCCGCCATTCAGGGGTTTACCCTCATGCCCTCGTATCAGATAAACAAGAGCAATTCCATGTCAAGATTTCGCACTCGGCAGTGTCAATAGAGTTCAGTGGCAGGCGCTAAAGTGCTCTCCGTTGTCAGAGGTGTTGATCCTACGGGAGCTTCCGACAAGGCAAAAGGTTGTGTTCGGGTATTTATCCTTGAAGTGACCTACTTTTTTACTGACACCTTGGTGGACACGATCTTGCAGAACTCACGAGAAGCCAGGTTTGGAATTATGTCAGTGTCAAGAAGTGGAGGAAGGGTCTGGGGGCAAGCCATGATAACCCATCCCAGCACTCGAGGCGTTAGAAATTAATCACCTGTTCAGGATAAAGCTGAGAAGGCGTGACATTGAGCAGAATTTGGCTTCTTAGGCGTGCGGTATTCTTCTTTCCTATAAGTCCCCGCTTACTCTTCATCTCGAGGTATCAATCTCGTGAGCCAAGCCACGAGGCCACAAGCTCAGCGCTGTGCCATCTAGGCTATGTCTTCCATTTTGCAAGCAGCCGAGCTATGAAATGAGTAACTGCAGAAAGGCAATATACTTGAAAAGTTTTATGCCCGAGATGCTTTGTACTCAAGGCGAAAGTCAAGTATGGGCCAAATAATTAGTGATATTTCGGAGAATCTTGAAAAGTGTCTTTGGAGTTGAAAGTAAATTTAAAAGTCAAGCTCCTCATGGCGATACTGCCCAATCGGGCAAAACGTCCATCATCTGCGCTCAGTCCTTTCAATGTAACTCTCCATGGACTGAGACCAAGCTAAGCCCATCGTCAGCTCAACAACTGAACCAAAAATAAGCACCAGGGTCCAAGTGCGACCCTGTCGTCTAATTCTTCATTACTAACTTCATCCCTTCGTTTTTCTTTCATATCCAAAACACCGTAATACAATAATGGCACCGAAGAACCCCTTCAGGTTCGGCCACGATCTCTGGGATCCCTCCAACCGCTTCGAAACATCGTGGTTGCTGGGTCCCTGGCTCCTCTTCGCTGCTCGCGCCCTCATCAGCGTCTACGCTTTTGTCACGCGCTTCTTCATTATCGGCTGGACGTGTACCCACGACGATCTTGGTGGGTGCAGGGAAGTTGGAAGGTCGTTCAGTTACTTCACAATCCTCACATACTGGGGAATCGCGTTCTACTTCGCCGTCGCGGCGCTGCACACCCTCACGTATGCCATCCGTGGCCGATCACTACTCGATAGTCTTCCGCGACCGCTACAAGCACTCCATGCGCTTTTCTACTCGAGCATCGTCACGTATCCGTTCCTTGTCACGATTGTGTATTGGGTCGTTTTATACAAGGGCCCTTGGTTCCCGATCGAGTTCACTGCATGGAGCAATATCAGCCAGCATGGCTTGAACAGCCTGTTTGCGCTTTTCGAAATCTTTATTCCCCGAACGAACCCTCCGGCGTGGGTGCATATTCCGTGGTTGATCTTCATCCTCGCCCTGTATCTCGCTCTCGCCTATCTCACGCACGCGACGCAGGGATTTTACGTATATAATTTCCTCGACTACCAAGATGTCGGTGGACGGGGCATTGTTGCGGGATACATTCTCGGCATCGCAGTCGGAATTGTCATCATCTTCTGCATCATCTGGTGCATTATCTGGGTGCGCCGCTGGTTGACGGAAACGAAGCTTGGCAGGGACGGCAAATTTGCTGAGCAGCCTGCGGACTCCAACGACATCGAGTTGTCTACTGCTGGTAACAAGTACGCTATTGGAAACCACCCCGAGACTCCAGAGAGGGTGTATTAAAGCTGTTTGAGAAATGTATTGGGTGGTAATAGTGTGTTAGAGGGCGATGCGGCGGCGTTACGATGAGTCTTCATTCGCCTGAGCTTCGGCGTTAACAGGCATTTCCTGGTTTAACGGAGCGGTCTTCAAGGATACCCTTTGTTGTATGCAACATTAGACATAATGACGTAGAGCTAGTAGTAAGTTAATTAGTTAATCATGAATGACAAAGAGAGCACCTTCGGGGGTACAAGCAGTTGCATGTTCGCATGTTGTACTTCAGTAAGGTTGAGCTCTATTGCTCATCGCTCACTGCCATTGATCCCCTGTCTAAGAGTCCTGTGCTTGCAATACTATTACACTACATGTACAATGCCCGCTTGTAAGAGAAACGTCCATCACGTCGTCATTCCAACTCCTTCTAACATTTAACCAAAATCCCACGTCGCTTCTCTGACTCACGAATCTCAAACATGATTTGAATACCTACAAAGAGGCAAGAGCAAGCTGTAACCAGGAAAATGAAGCCTACTCATGTTAGTGATATCCTGTCACAAAAAAATCCGTTGATTGGCACGTACCTGACCAGTCATGCAATATGCTCTGGATGATGCTCTGCAGTCCGTCCAACCCAACAGCAAAGCCCACTAAATTGGCCGAGATCATCATGAGCACGTTGGCTACACTTCCCACGCAACACAGCATGCGATATGCTGTAGGCCTGTCCTGCCATTTGCTCGGGGGGAACAGAGCGGCTGCAGTCCACTCTGGTATCATGAACAGCACAATCAGCCATCCCCAGATCAGCAGGCGTAGCTGAATGTCGTGCCATAGTGCCACAAAGGTAAAAACCATGAGGAACGATGAGATGGACCGCGCAGTACTTCGCCAGGTGCGGAACGATGAGCCGCCCAGGGGGATGTAAATGTACCTGATTAGCCAGCGGTTGTACGAGCGGTGCCATGCTCTCCAAAAAAGCTGCGTGCTGTAATTGTTGCTTACACAACGAACCATATTCTCGGGAGGATCAATTCCATCGACAAGAGACCAAAGTCGGAACATTCGCCAGGGAATCAGAAGCTTTAGCCAGATGATATGGAGGTTCATGAAGGAGAGCATGGACACTTGTGCTGCCGTGTAAGAACTCCAATCAGGCTTGCCCTTACTGATTGCACTAACCCAGTCGTAGTGCAAAATCACCTCCATGGAAAGCAGCACCAGAAGGAATCGGATACCATATCGGATTGTTCGGTTTGTCTCGATGCTGGCAGCTCGATACTTGCACTGTGAGATGTAGTCGTTGAACGTAATGATAGGCCCCGTCAGGTAGAGCGGCGCATAGATCGCATAGGCCACATAATTGCGGAAAGTAAAGTCTCGGGGCTCTGAGGATATAGTATAGCGGTCTCTTTCCGAGAGGTTTGCTGGGTCCAGTTGCTTCTTCTATGAGCATCAGAGCGCGATCAGAAACGATTCCTAACACCAAAAGAAATATGATTACTTACCTCTAGCTCATTGGAGTTGGTGCGATCAATACTCCAGTAGTAGTCCAAGTTAAAGCTGATAAGACGCAGAATGGTGATGTTAAAGAGAATCTCCCATCTTGCCAAGATTCCTTGAAATGTGCCGTCTAGCCTAGCTCCCAAGTTCATCAAATCCGAGTTGATGGGTCTCATCTTGTTTCTAACCATGCCCATTGACGGGGGCGAGATGAAGCTGAACAGAACTCGGAATCGCCACCCCTCGGTCAATTCGTTGGCAAACAAGATTGCGATGTTGAAGATCCACGTAGCAGCTGGAACGTATCGTCGGGGAAGCTTGGTCGCCAGCTGAAAGTTTATCCAGAGAATGAAGAAGATCTTGAACGCCGAGAGCCCATGTAAAGCGAATAGGAACACAAATGCGAACAGAAAATCGAAGGATGCTCGCTGGTCTAGTCGGATACGTCCTCCCTGGCTTCTCCCAGGCAATGGGTTGAGCTTGTTCCAAGCCTTCCTCAATAGCGGGTGGAAGAGAAGAAGAGAGCCCATATAAGGCATGTTCTGGCGAAAGACACCGTATTGCGCATCGGAAACGTCGATCTGGCGCCCGGGGATCCAGCCAGGAGATAGCCATCGCTTGAATTTGGGGTATCGAGGGTCGGTTTCTAGGTACTGTCAGCTCGCGAACTGTAGGAGATATAATAACAAGTAGCATACCTCGCGAGACATCATAGGCGATCCAGAACATGTATGGAATAGCTATGGCAAAGACGACATAGTACAGGTAGAACTCGGGCGTCTTCCATTTCGACGGCTGCGCTCTGCTTCGCTCCTTGGCGGGCGTTTCTTTCTTCAAGCTGGGGTCGAGTCGCGTTTCGATAACGTTCTGGTAGGGAGTCGAAGAGGGCGTGGTAAAGCGGGTGTCGAGGGTATCATGGTCGTAGAGATTGCTCAAGAAAGCTAAGGCACCCATGACGGCGGTGATTCTGGAGTCAATGCGACGAACTGTTTAGCTCATGGCGGGGTAGAGAAAAAATAGAGATTGAAACAGATGGCAGTAAGAAGAAATAAACACAAGAAAGCGAGCGTAAGAAGAGACACGCAATGGTTGTGCGTGGAAAGAAAATTGGTGATGTCGTGGCCTTCGTGGGGTGCGTAAGATACGGCTGGTGTTGAGAAAAAGGGACCCGAGGCACGGGTGAAGGTGGGCTGTAGCTGCAGGGGGGGCATCAAAGGGGAGAGCCCCTGAAAAAGCTGAAATAGGAAGACTGTCACTCGCTAGCCTGTGAGCGGGGACGTCCTCTAAAATAGTATATACCACACATCAACATATTTATTTACTCAATGATAGCGATTAATTTTTCAATGATATCTTATATCCATTATGGGTTGAATCGTATTACGACTACGGGCCAGAAGTTGCCAAAATCTGAGGGTAAGAAGGGTGAGCTTAGGGTAGGGAGGTTGAGAGCCTTAACCATTCAGCAAGTAGATGACGTTGGCCACTATGTAAGCTCAAGAGAAGATTGTCCGTAATAGACACTCATCTTAGAGCTGTGGTTATACATTTTTTGGTGTAAATATCAGCTAATAATTGTCTGGTGGTGTCCTGACTGTGGAATTCGGTTCACACACTCTCCTTTCAGCCTATCTAGCAAACAGTAGCATGACATGTGACCAAAAATGAAGACTTTGCCAATTGGGTTACATGTTGAAGGTCTCCTTCCGTTCGATTTTCGTTTTCTACAGAGGATTGGAAATATTTACTTTGCTTTTGTCTATAGGAGATCATCGAAGTCACGCACCGTCAACTACATATGTAGTTAATACTCGAAGCTGTCAGTGGAGAGCATGAAAGCCAGGCGAGTATATATTCTGTTGAGCGAATGCTTTGGAGAATGCGGTGATATTTCAAGTACTAAATGGAGAGTTACCTGAGTAAGATGCTATCAACCTGGGAGAATTTCTCGTGTTTATCTTCTGCAACATAACGCCGTCGTATAAAAGTGCCAACCGCAGACCCTAACATTGAATCGTAACAAAAACACAAGTAAAAAATGTATCTATGATAAGGTACACAACGTTACATGAAGCTTCCTTGTATCAGGTGATGAGTTCAAAAGACTTGAGTTTGCGGTTGTATATATCAACCTTTGGCAAACTTCCAGTCCACCCACGCCCCCACTGGCAAACCGCAATGGTTTGTGATATTCAGCATGGTTAGGAAAGAGTCAAGTGAATAAGGCGTTTCAAACAAATGTAGAAGTATAAATAGGACCAAATTGTCGAAGAGACATGTCTTCTTTCACTCCACACCTAATAGCAAATCCAAATTTCCGAACTCGTCTACTCTCAGTTTTCCATATTCATTCAAACACCTCACCAAGAACTTTCAGGCCCGCCAACACACCAAAGCACTCCCATCCTCGATTCAAGGTCCTTCAGGATGTGCAACTGGAATATCTTCCTCTACCAGTGCGGCTGCTTCCAGATGAGGCTCAAGTCGCCGTGCCATCATCGTCGTCCCCAGGTAACTGCCAACTGCAATGAGATTCAGCAGGTCCGCGAGGAGTGGGTCTACAATCAGGAGAAAATCTGCGAGAACTGCACGGCGCGACAGGACAAGGGCGAAAAGATCGATACACCGACTGTTAAGTGGGAGGACTTGGAAAAGAGGGCTTATCAGATTGCTAAGGACTATGCTAATCTGGGGCAATTTCCTATTTGAAGCAAGAATGTTTGCTTAAGGGTTGGTAGCGGGGGTATCTATTATGATAGTTCTGTTGGAAAAGCCTGAACCATGGTTTCACCATATTGATATGGCGTTTCTTGTCAATGTCTTTATCTCTATCGCTAGTTTCAAGACAGTCCTCCCACTGGGGGGGTATTAGACACGACAAGATTGTCTACTATCGAGAAGAGACAGTCTTTATTTTCAAGTCCGGTTTCCTAGCTTCTTACGAATTTCCTCGTTGATATTTTGCATCGCCTTCACCAAAGGCATAACGTCTCTATTCCCTCTGCATAATAAAGTCGACTGATTTCCTAGCCGCTCAAGTGCTTTGATATCTGCCATGTAAAGTTGAGGGTCTTCGGCTCGTAGGATAGTGTTTGCTAAGTATGCAAATGCGACGAAGCATCGGTATGCGCCGAACAGCGCTGTCACTGTTACCCCAAAAGGGTATATCACTAATAAGTGGTTAAGGTGTTCAATGAGATGTCGAGAAGCATCCTCGACGATGGGTGAGTCTGGAATGTCTAAGTCGGTCGTTGGTGGCCGAGGAGAGTTCGAGTCGAGAAGAGCCATCTTGCGGAACATGTAGATGATGGAGGTGTAGCCCGTTAAGAGGACATCAGCTACCACCCAGATTTCCTGCTCGTTTTCCGGAGCATCTGCCATCCATTCATTCTTAAAAAGTCAGCAAAAGGCACACACATCCAAGTTATGATATCTTACCAATTGCCACTCGGTGAAAATTTGCTGCATCTCACGACATAGATCCTCAGTCTTGGCCACGATCTCATGTTTAGTGGTATTCGCAGGGTCGTCTAGCATAGCAAAGAATCGGGCTATCACGATTGTAACTCGTGAGCTGGCCAAGAAAGCGATCGTCTGTATTCCTTGTGGAAGGGACCCTGAATCAGAATCCAACCACGGCAAGTTGACCTTCCAGAGGTTGTTGGTGATGGCTGGAGGCGTGTTGAGAATGAGTCGGTAGAAGAGGTCGATTTGAATGACCTCCCAAAATCCTCTTCTGTCGTCATCGCTTTTGGCGCCGCAGAAAAATGTATGGCTGTCATCTGAGTCTAGCTTGTGGAGGTTGAGGCCCTGGCAGTACTCGCATGCCATCTTGAACGTCCTCCAAGCAAGATCGTAGTCAAAGAACTCAGCAGCCACACGGGTCTAGGTGATTAGATTGTGAACGAAATGGCGGGAAGGGAGTACACACCACAAAAAGAGCGGCGATCAAGTCCGTCATGGTTCCTGATGCTTCTCGTTCCCAGCTCGGTATTACGCGAAGACATCCAAGGTAACTCGAATTCATGTAGCCGATACCAACTGTTGAGGTAGTATTGCTGGCTCTCAAACTACATCCATGGTACATGATGCAGTAGTATATAACAAGGATGACTGGATCAACGTGGATGTGTGGGAGGTTGATCATCTCAGGAAGCAGCTCGATTACCCGCCTGTCCACTAGACTAAGGAACATACAAGCGGGCATGTGCTGAAAGAAGTCTTGGAGGGTTAGCAAACACGGGCAATTGGGTGCAGGGGGAGAGGGGCACATACTTGCAACCCAAGTCTTAGCCAAGTCTGTTGGGAGGTCTACTGAGCTGGTAATAACGTTGGAACCAAATGACCTTTTCCTCAACTCCTGGACATGATCTACTGCATCCTTCAGAACTGTCATGGCGTCCATCTCATGACAGGGATCGTGGGGTGTCACTGCACTGGGAGCATGGCCATTGGCGGCGCTGGAAGCAACTGGAGAAGACGAGTTCTCAGAGCCATTGCTAGCGAATGGAGTTGGTATAGACTGGTTGCTGGCTGATGAGGGAGCAACTACAGACTGCGCCTCGAGGCGTTGTAAACGATTGAGAATCGTAGACAGAGCACCATTGGAGCTATCTGCCGAGCTGATGGATGCAACGAGAGTCAATTACCAATTCTCAATGGCTATAAGCGATGCTACTCACAGGGCTGGGTCGATCAATGGCCGCGCAGACCTCCTCTTGGCCCGGACGGGATACACACATTCCAGATTCTGAGTCCCGCACCGACCACATCGGGGCATAACACGATTGCAGCGGACCTTACGTTCTTTGCATCTCGTACACTTGCAGTCAATGTTAGAAGTTATCCGAATGAGTGCCTCGGCAAAGAGGGGATGTGTGATCTTACGGAGAGACGATTGAGCTCAGGGCCGATCACGCCGGAGCTCGACATGTCAAGTGCCGAAGAATCTCATAAGCCAGAGGAGAGTGAAAGTCCGAGACGCGCTTTGTGAGCTCAAAGCAATGGCAGTGAGACGAAGTCGAGGGCGGAGATTCGGTATTATATAACCCCGCAATCGGGATGGACAAGATATGGATACAATACGTAAAATTAAGCAGTATGGAGAACAATACGAATACTTGAATGCCGTACTAAGCCACAGGGGTAACGGCAAATAGAAGAATTGGACCGTGATGGAGTTGTTTGTCCAGGTTTCTGAAATGACTCGATGGGGATAACAAAGAACCGGGCTGACGCCATGGGAGCTGATTACCGCTTACGGTATTTTTGCGAGAAAGCTTGGCATAGAAAAGTCCGAAACTCCGCCACTTACTCACCTAAGGGTTAGGGTTACATGAGCTTGAAGCGTGGAGATTCGGTCTTTCAAAGTCCGAATGGCTTCAAAGGTCCACATAGTTGCTGTGTAAGTTGTAAGTGCGGACAGGCCTAGACAACATGGGTATGTACCAAGTATACATATAATTTTCTTTGTTTCCTTCAATTGACTTGTGTCTCCATTCCAGTTGCGAAAAATCTTCATGCTCAAGCAATTTCTGTGTTCTTGTTTAAGAGTTTCGCTCGACTTCAATTGCACTTAAAGCCAATCCAGCTGTCTTTACATATTTTGTTCAATTGTATCTGTCTGGTTATACACCTAACACTGACATTTTGAGTTTCCAATCCACCAAGCTTGGTAGGATCATTTGCGATGGCACCCAGCTCACAGCATGGCTCTGGAGCTGGTGCCTCCCAACCAACTTCCCCCAAGCCCATGTACCACGACGATCTAAGCTCAACATGCTCTACGCAAGTATACCATGAGAAGGCTGCAGAGAATCTTGAGAACATAGATGAAGAGGAGCAGCGCAACGAAGAGGTACTGCAACTTGCCCGCCGCCTCACCACCAGATCGAACGCGGTACCAGGGACTCTCTTCCCTCAAGCAGACGGCCCATTGAACCCCAGCAGCCTAAGCTTCAATGCGAAAAAATGGGCAAAGGCATTTTATGAATTACGGACAGATACGTCCGAGGGAAATCCTCCGAGGACGACCGGCGTGGCCTTTCGGAACTTGAATGTGTTTGGCTTTGGTTCAGACACGGATTTTCAGAAGAGTGTTGGTAATATCTTCCTCGAAGCCGGAACCATGGTCAAGAAGCTCCTCCACGACAAGCAAAGGCGTGTGGATATCTTACAGAACTTGGAGGGCGTCGTTCATAGCGGAGAGATGCTGGCCGTGCTTGGCCCTCCTGGTTCAGGCTGTTCGACCTTTCTCAAGACAATTGCTGGGGACACACATGGATTCCACATTGATAACAACTCTGAGATCAATTACTCTGGAATACGCCCTGAAGAGATGAGAACGGCCTTCCGCGGCGAGGCCATCTATACGGCTGAAGTTGATCATCACTTTGCGCATCTCACAGTGGGAGACACTCTTTACTTTGCCGCTCGTGCTCGCTGTCCGAAAAACATCCCTGAAGGAATCAGTCGACGAGAATACGCGGAACATTTGCGAGATGTCACGATGGCTATGTTCGGTATCTCGCACACCAAGAACACGAGAGTGGGAGACGACTTTGTGCGAGGCGTCAGTGGAGGTGAGAGGAAACGAGTGACGATTGCCGAAGCAGCTTTGAGCTATTCGCCGCTTCAATGCTGGGACAATAGCACAAGAGGTCTCGATAGTGCTAATGCGCTTGAGTTTTGTCGGACCTTGAGGACGCAGGCTGATGTAATGGGCTGTACTTCTGCCGTTGCCATCTACCAGGCGTCTCAAGATGCTTATGATGTGAGTCTTGTCGAAAGGATATTGCCATTCGCTTTGACTAATTAGACCTTAGGTATTCGACAAGGTACTCGTCTTATACCAAGGAAGACAGATCTTCTTTGGCAAAACGGGCGAGGCAAAGGCATACTTTGAAGGTCTAGGCTTTGTCTGCCCAGAACAGCAAACAACAGCCGACTTTTTGACCTCGATGACAAGCCATCAAGAACGAATCATCCGCGCTGGATACAAAGACAAGGCGCCGCGTTCTCCAGACGAGTTTGCCCAAGCTTGGGAAGACAGCCTACATCGGCAATACCTACTTGTCGAAATGGACAATTACCTCGGGCGACATCCATTTGGCGGCGAGCACTACGAAAAGTTCGTCGAGTCCCGAAAGAGAGACCAATCGAAATCTCAGCGCATCAAATCGCCTTTCACCTTATCCTACATGGAGCAAATGCGACTTACCTTGGGCCGTAGCTGGGTCATGCTGAAAGCCGACCCCAGCGTGACTGTCACCCTTTTGTGCTGCAACCTCGTCGAGTCTCTTGTCATCGGAAGTATCTTCTATAACTTACCAGAAAATACGGGCGCGTTTCTTAAGCGCGGACTACTCATCTTCTTTATCCTCTTGATGAACGCCTACAACAACATCTTGGAAATCATGACCCTCTACGCCAAGAGGAATATCGTCGAAAAACATGCGCGCTATGCCCTATATCACCCGAGCGCCGAGGCCCTTTCATCTATGGTTGTGGATTTACCGTACAAAATCTTTAACACGATCATGATGAATGCGACCATGTACTTCATGGGTAATCTAAGTCGAGACGCCGGCCATTTCTTCTTCTTCCTCTTGGTATCTTTTGCAACAACCATGAGTTTCTCAATGCTCTTCCGTCTCATCGCCTCTCTCACGAAAACAATCGCCGCGGCATTAGCTCGTGCCTCCATCATGCTTCTCGTCATCGCTCTCTACACTGGCTATGCGATCCCACCTCAGTACATGCCCGTGTGGATTGGATGGATCCGTTGGATTAATCCAACCTACTATGGACTCGAAAGTCTTTTCATCAATGAATTTGGAGGAAAAGAGTACCCTTGTTCAGATTTTGTGCCCAGCGGGCCTGATTACGCAGACATTTCGCGCTTTTCTCAAGCTTGTGCTGTCCAAGGATCAGTTCCTGGAGAAAACTTCGTTCGCGGATCTTCGTATCTTGTTTCGACATATGGCTACATCGACTCCCACAAGTGGCGCGATTTTGCAGTTGTCATTGCCTTTACGATTTTGTTCATGGGTCTGCACTTATTGGCTACGGAGACAATTGCTTCTGAACGTTCCAAGGGCGAGGTCCTGGTGTTTACTCGTAAGGAGATGAAGAAGCATGTTGGAAGGGGCGCGAATGATGAGGAGACCGGAAAGGTCTGTGGCACACCACTTGCCGGTAACAACGAATTCAGCGAAGTCACAGATGTGGAAGAGCAGACTTCGGTATTTCACTGGAAGAATGTCTGTTATGATGTCAAGATCAAGGGAGAAACGCGTCGCATTCTGGATCATGTTGATGGTTGGGTAAAGCCCGGTACTCTAACTGCGTTGATGGTAAGTGATAAGCTACGCGGAAGTTATTCCAGTGCTAACAGTGCAATAGGGAGCATCGGGAGCTGGTAAGACCACTTTGCTGGATGTTCTCGCGAGCCGAGTTACTATGGGCGTCGTAACAGGACAGATGCTCGTAGACGGAAAGCTACGTGACGAATCATTCCAACGCAAAACGGGCTACGTTCAACAGCAGGACCTTCATGTCCATACTCAGACAGTCCGCGAAGCCCTCAACTTTAGCGCCCTTCTTCGACAGCCTGCTAGATATACTCGCCAGGAGAAGCTGGATTATGTGGACACTGTCATCAGTCTTCTTGACATGCAAGAGTACTCTGATGCCATCATCGGCGTGCCTGGCGAGGGTCTCAACGTGGAACAAAGGAAACGACTTACTATCGGTGTCGAATTGGCTGCACGACCGCAGTTGCTGCTGTTTTTGGATGAACCGACGTCCGGGCTTGATAGCCAGACGTCTTGGTCTATTTGCAACTTGATGCAGAAATTGACGAATAACGGCCAGGCTATCTTATGTACGATCCATCAGCCTTCAGCTATGCTCTTTCAACGGTTCGACCGTTTACTGCTGCTGTCCCGTGGCAAGACTATTTACTTTGGAGATATTGGCAGGAATTCGAATGCCCTGGTTGACTACTTCGTCCGAAATGGAGGGCCAAAATGCCCACCGGGGGTGAACCCCGCTGAGTATATGCTCGAAGTTATTGGAGCTGCCCCTGGAGCGCATACAGATATCGACTGGCCCGACGTCTGGAAGAATTCTCGTGAGCATGAGCAGGTACAACAGGAACTCACGCAGCTCGCGGCACAAGGAAACGCTCAAGCCCTGGACGACAATACTTGTGATGGAACAGAGTATAACGAGTTCGCAGCAACGGCCTCTGTACAATACGTGGAGGTCACCAAGAGGTTGTTTCAACAATACTGGAGAAGCCCTGGATACATCTACTCCAAGATCATCTTGTCTGCAGGTGCAGTAAGTATCCTCCGTGTCATCTTCACATGAGCGTGCAACTAATCTTCGAAATAGTCACTCTTCATCGGCTTGTCGTTCCTCAACGGAGAAAACACTGAACGGGGTCTTCAGAACCAGATGTTCGGCGTTCTCATCTTCCTCACCATCTTTACCCAGATCGTCCAACAGATGCTGCCCGACTACGTGGCTCAACGCACGATGTACGAAGCGCGTGAGCGGCCATCAAAGACGTACTCGTGGAAGGCGTTCATGGTTTCGACAATCCTGGTGGAAGCAGCATGGAACTCGGTAAGTTGTACTCCTTCATTATTTATGCCAACCAAAATGCAATTTGCTTACAAGATTCTAGTTCATGGCTGTTCTTTCGTTTGTTTGCTGGTATTTCCCAACTGGGATGTACCGTAATGGTTACGCGACTGATACAGTTGACGCTCGGAACGTGACTGTGTTCCTCCACGTATGGATGTTTTTCATGTTCACAAGCACATTTGCGCACATGATCATAGCGGGCTTTGAGACAGCTGAAGTTGCTGGAGGGCTTGTTACTCTCATGATGATCATGATGTTCTCATTCTGCGGGTAAGCCTGTCTCCATTCTACCCTTGACAAACACAACTGACTTGGGTCAACAGTATTCTAGCAGGACCAGAGGAACTTCCCGGTTTCTGGATCTTCATGTACCGAGCCTCACCATTTACATACGTAGTAGAGGGTCTCATGGGTACATCCATGGCAAACGCGGATGCCGGCTGCGAGCCAAACGAGTTGATCAGCTTCAAAGCCCCCAACGGTACCACCTGCGGCGAATACATGAAGTCGTACTTGTCCGATGTGGGCGGTTACATCGTCAACTCTGCTGCAACTGAGTGTCAGTATTGCACAATCTCGGATACCAACACGTTTCTAGAGGGAAAGAGTATGAGCTATGATCATCGATGGAGGAACTTTGGGTTTATGTGGATTTATTGCATCTTCAATATTGCGGCGGCGTTTGGGATCTACTGGTTGGTACGTGTACCGAAGAACAAAAAGGTTAAGAAGGAATAGAGTGGGCGGATATCTGGCATCATAGACAAAAGTTGAGAGCGAAGGCGTTGAAATAATGTTCTGATTATAATATCTACCGGTTTAATATATTTTCTACCGCAAGACCAAGCCAATAAAAATGGGTTTGTGCTGATGATCAAGCATGGTACGGTGAGTCGAGACCTCGCCCTATTGAGTTATTAATCTCATATTCTTGCTTCGCTTATGCACCTCTACCAAGAAGCACCAAGTTGGCCACGTTCATGATGGCGATGAGAAGCCAGATCAACACTGCAAGTATGATTGTGTACCACGCGTTTCCCATCTTAACGTCGCCATCCACGGCGTCCCCTTGCCCCATCATCAACTGTCGTTGTCGAGGTACACTCGTTTCTGGCCCACCGCCTTCGACGTAAAAATGAGCGGCGCCTTGTCGAACCGTCATGTATTTATTGCGACTTGTGAAGTAGATGAGAGGCGCCGTAACGAAGGGCAGAACAATACTCAGCGCGACCTGCGAGCCGTTTAGAGCAGCATTCAATCCAGATTGACCGACCGCACCAGCGATGATGATACTCGGCGTGATACTGATGCTTCTCGTCATCAAACGTCGTAGCCAGGGACGCATCTTGACATTTAGAGCGCCTTCGCTGACCATTTGTCCGGCGATAGTACAGACGATCCCTGCGGTAATGCCAGATAACAGCAATGCCAGAGCGAATAGCGTTCCCGCAGCTGGAGAGATTGATGAGGCAAGTAAGTCATGGATGCTAAAGATATCGGCATCGATGGCATCTGAATTGTTGTATAAAGAAGCGCCTGCGACGATTAGGATAGCCGAGTTGACAAAGAGAGCAAAGGTGAAGAGCGCAATGGCGAGCTCAGCTATAGAGGTTTTGAGTGAAGACTGAATAGCCGCGAGAGATGGAATGTAGTACGCCTTTTCGGAGACTTGGTTGCCAGTTGCACTGCTGGCAGATGGCTGAGGAGGAACCAAGCCTCGTTTGGTGTCGTACTCGCGTAGTCGAGGTTGAACTATGCCTGAGCCTAGGTATAAACTATGCGGCATGACAGTCGCACCAAGAATACCGCATGCTTGATACAACCTGGACTGGTGAGAAAGAATCGAGTTGTTATAGATGACGGAGAACATACCCTTGCTGCTCGATGATACTGCTCGACGGCAGGTAGCCTTTAAAGACTTGTCCGACTGAGGTGTTCTCTATCAGAGACAACTGGATACAGAAGCAGACGACTACACCTATGACCAGACAAAGAATAAAGTACTCGAATATCCTCAGACCTTTCATCGATTTGTCAGGATTGTAGAAGAGTAGAATGACCATGACATCTGCGATGGAGATGGCGCACCCTGCGACCAAAGGGACTTTTGGGAAGAGGAGGTTGAGCGCGATTGCAAATCCGATCACCTAGAAGTCGCTTAATGGATGACTTCACACCAACTGTCAAATTGTTCACGTACCTCGGCGATATCAGTGGCGATAATGGCAATCTCGGCAAAGATGTAAAGTATGAGGTTGAGCCATGGTGGTAAGAATGCTCGACAAGCCTCAGCCAGATTCAGCCCGCTGACAGTGCCCAGTTTGATGGCAAGGCTCTGTAGAAAGATGGCGAAGAGGTTGGATAAAAGCACGATAAAGAGAAGCTTGAATCGATAAGAGGCACCAGCAGCGATGTCTGTTGAGTAGTTTCCAGGATCAACTGGCGGGCGTATAAGTCACAGGTCTGAAGTGATGTTTGGTAAGAGACTTACTATATGCGACAGCGATCATAAAACCAGGGCCGATAAAAGACATGAACTTGACCAAAGTGGTCTTGCAGCGTTGAAGTAGCGATGTATCGGAGCCTCTATTGGGCGATGGAGAACGCTGTGGCTCTGCGTGAGGCCCTGGAGGTGAAGATGGAGCATCATTCACTTGTTCCTGACCGCTTCTCAATGATTGGCTATCACCATCCTGGTCATTGGTTGAGTCCATCATGTTGGTGGTGTTGGCGTTTGACGTGTCGTGTGTTTGGCCAAGGCTTGGCGGTGGATCTCGCTGCAGGGACTCTGCACCCTCCCGCCGAGTGATGTCATTGAAGCCTATACTGGTGATCGCGTTATTGGAAATGTCTTTCTCTTGATGTTCCTCTGTGTTAGGGACACGATCCATCGTGTTTTTGTGTACAAGACATCATCTGGCCATCAACGAAAACTCGGACTAACGGCTTCGGTACTTCGGCACGTGCCGCTCCACCAGTCAGTCCACTCAATTCCGTCATGACCTTTGAAGTGTAAGTAGCGACTCATTCATTCCTATGTTGTTGACTTTGAAGCTATCGCCAAACCATCATTTCACCTCTACAGTAAGCTCTGCATACTGATGAATATTTATTGTATAGATGCAAACATTGCATCCTTCATTGCAGGTGCTACCTCTTCGTTGCGCATGTCTTGGTCTCAGAACAACTAGCCAAGACGAGTCAAGCTGCGACAGCCAAAATATCGCCTGCATTTGTTTCATTATCGAGACGCAGTGGGTACCAATCAGATAGGCCATGAAGTATACGGTCCTTTGAACTGACGAACAATCTGCCCAAAGATCGACACAATGAGAACGCACCCTTAAGGCTTCGCCGGGCCTCTAGACTCCAGTTCAACGTCGCAGGAGGCGATCATGCATTGGTCGTATTAGAGTCTCGAACAATCACCAAGCATTTGATCGACGAACACTGTAGTGGGTGGGCTGTATGATTGGGGTTACTGTGACCTGAGACCTAACCGATCATAACGGCGCCATGGCTGTTCTCGGCCAAGTCTGAAGCTTCTACTCTCCAATAACTGCACGCCGATCACATAGTATAGGGTGGGAGGCGGCAATTCTATGACCTGCTCATCAAAATTGGTTTGTCGATAGCTGTAGTTTGCTTGACGGGAGAGGTACTGTACGTTGGCCAAGTACGAGGCCGGTGCCTACGTATCTGTCGCCCCTGTCACTCTGAACCAGCTCCTTGGCGCTTCGGGCTTGTGACTTCTTGTAGGTCCAGTTCTGATCTACTACGACTGGTGTTATTGCTCATCTCCACACCTTTTGCGCGCACCTAGTTGCTGTCGTCGAGTTCAGGGTGGTAAACCACGACATGAAGACGTCAAGGCAAGTCTAAGCGAGCTTAGTACGTACGGATATGATCACTCTGGGAAGTGTTCTCGCTCTAGTAGGCACCGTTATGAAGGGGGCTGCGTCCCCCATACCCCTTGAGGGCTTGGCGGAAACGAAGAAGCTATCTCCACATCAAACAGCGACAGTTGGTGAACACAGCCATGATGTGGGGATAGCTACTCCGTTTGCGCCAGCACAACCATGACTTCCCCGCGTACCCTCTCTCTGGGATGTCCACTGGTAGCCGTCCTTTACTGGTTCGCAAGCAGTTGACAAGTTCATGCTAACCCGCAGATGCCTGCTGTCGTTCAGGGGGCCACCTTGTTCTTTGGGTCCGGAACGCTCTTTGTGGAACTCACCCAAGTTCGGGGAAGTTGCCTACCCCGGATTGTGCAGGGCTAGTGGACGGAGTTTCAAGCATGAAGTTTAAGATCTAAGACCTTGCTGACAGAGCGGAGACCTGGCCACGTTGGCTCATTGATGCCGTGAGCTCCGCTACATTGTCCTAAATGGTGGACTTTCCATTGGCCCAGATCCAACGAGTCCAAAGGCAGGCTATACATGAGAGCCAGATGGCCACCTGACCTTTGGGCCCTTCCTCTACGTCGTTGACTTGGTAGTTCCATGGCTCTCATTATTGACTGTGGCGTTGAAGCTGAAGGAGCATAGCCGTGCTAGCTGAACACAACGGACTAACAAAGGAGATGAGGGAGCTAGACTTCGTCAACACTGGTCTTGTTCCCGCAAGGGGGACACGACTTGCTGGATGTCAAGTTAATGGAGGTTTCTCGGGATGAGAGCATGGCGTTCGCTAATGCCATCATCTCGACTGATGCCAACCCGATCTCTGCCGCGAGCATACTCCTATTGAAGTCAATGTTGAGGATGCTTGCGTTATCTCGGAGAGTTGGATGGATAAGGTGCAACAGCGCGGTAGCCTGGGCGGTAATTCGTCTAGGGTCAAGACGGTGTCAACGCCGATAGTCCGTCGCGTTGAACGACCTTGTTAGTTCTCACCCAAGACGTATTATCTGCCGCTATCTATAGCGCTCATCTAATGGCGAAACATTGAAGTCTATCCTTCCGGGCGGACAAGCTCGGGCTGTCGAAATGGTTGCAGCACAGATCAACAACTCCTCTCGTGTATCGCAACACTCAACCATGGAAACGAAGACATATTGGCTCATTGATAACATGATGGTAGAGTACATAACGGTAATGGCGGAAGCAAGTGGCGCCATCTCGGTGACCTGAGCCGACGTGGGTGTCTAGGTTCGGAAGGTTGTCTTAGCTAGTGGAATCATTCACGGCGTTACGGAAGCAGCCCTCCTGCCTAGTCTAAAGTAATACCTTCCCCTTAGAGGCTGACTGAGGCTCAGTCATGCATTTCAAATCGCAAGGTGCGCTTAATGTCTTATTGGCTACTAGGCGCTCTATCGACGTTGACATCCCGCCCGCATAAGCTGGGCAGGGTGAGATCACCAACAACATGGCGGCCATTTTGACAGTTACGACAATTCTGAACATCAAGAAAAACCATTTCACTCAGAGGACAGATATTATGATAATACTGGATCTGAGATATTACACCTACTGGTTTGGGTATGGACGTTGTAGTTTGGTTGCGGCGTAGTTACGGGGATCGGGTGCGATTCCCGATCATGTGATCTAGGGATAGATGCGATACGGCTCGTCTTTCTCTTCGGTATTCTAGTATCTGGCAATTTTGTTCCTGAAAGATTCTTTTCGTCAATGAGCCTGTCTTTCTGAAGATAGCAGCCTCATCTTGTCTTTGATCTGCCATGTTTCCGTGGAAGATTTCAAGTCCTAGACCACGAATACTCGAGCCAACTTAATGTTCCAGGTGAGTTCAACAATCATGCAAGATAAGATCTAGGCTAACATGATAACAATCAGAAACCTTGTCGAAAATCACATACGAATGCTGAAGATAGCTGCGGTATTCCCAATCGGGTGCTATTTGACGACGACAGAAACAACCCCGGCGAAGATGCAGAACAAGGACCCCAGTACGCGCGATTCAAGAGGCGGAATACCTTGAGGAGTACCTCAGCGACCTCTATCGATGCATTGATTTAGACTAGCTGATTACAATCAACCGAGCGAGCCAAAATCGAACCGTTGAACTCAACAAAGGGATCAGATAGGCAGGGTTCTAATCCAGAACGGCCGAGATAGGCGTCTCTCTCTGACGCTTCCTATGCAGTTCGGGATGTATTGAAAACAAACTGATCGCTTTTAGACTGCCAGGGCAGATTACAGAAATCTGATAGCTTCTCGAAGAAACCGAAGTCATTATTAGCTGGCAGGGTTGCCTACACTCGGCTTGTTTAGCCATACTCGCTCTGTTTAACCACATTCGCTTGGTTTAACCTCACTCGGTTTGTTTAACATATTACTCGGGATTAGTTCCTAAGATATGCTCTAGGGCAAACAGAGCGATGAGGTTTATTTCTATTGACCAAGCCCTTGGCATTCATACTTCAAACCGACTCAACAGGCTGAGTATTGAGTCCGGCACAGGCTACTGTTTGCATCGATGATTGATATTGGAAGTCCAAGCATCAGCGTTAATACTATACATGGAATTGAGAACTAGACGGCACTTCGTCTATAGTTGCCAATTCTCGGGAAATTATCTCGCCAAGGATGGCTTTGGAGCGACGGATAGCCTAGACTTCCTAGCTATACTACTTGCAGAAGTAGTGGTCGGATTACGTCCATGATCTTCAACTAATAATTCGCCGCAATCTACAAAGTAATTAACTTTGTCGGCTACTGCACACGAGCTAGAAATGGCCTTGATTTTTTCAGGTCGAGCTCAATTCTAGATCGCGATTTATTAGTATCGCCACGATCAACAAGGATCGGGATCTTATTGGTGTTGAAGGTCTCGGGTTCGGAAGCCGAGGAGACACGGAGACGGAGAATTTAATAGGTCTAGCGTCGCACTCACTTGGTGGTGCAAGATCAAGGAACGGTAGGGAAACTTGTGCCACTAGTGCATATACTTTCATGCGAGTCAAGACTAGAGACGACATGGGGGGTTTCGATTGGAGTCCTTTGGAGAAGGAGGAGGTTGCAGGACTGCGGAGATACCGTGAGGAGCTGAGGTGATGATGGTGCGGATGGTGCGGAGACGAGGGGGCCAGGTCTATCGCTGTTTGTTGCAGGGATCGGCATTGGAATCCGAATGTCTAGGTTCTGATTGACCAACTTAAGGGATAATAAAGGGGCTGATAACAGTAGTAGAGTACTTATCTTATTCAAATTGCACCATAGATAACCTGCGGGTAATTGTTTGATAAGAGGCTTTCATATCTATGTTGCTATCGTAGACTAAGATACCTAGGCTGTAGATATTCCCCTCATTGCCATCATCAACCCACTAAACGCAGGAGAATCACCCAATTCCTCCGGTCTGCCGCACCAGCTTACGTAGAGTTTCCCCCTCTTTGTCACATGCGCAACGCCTCGAAACGCCTAAAGCCTCATCCTGCACACGAGCCAACTCCAACTTCCAGCATGGTTCAGACTAACCTCGAGAGACTAAGCCGCTTCTAGGCAGAGTAGCCGTTATCGTGGCAACGCGTAGTGGGCAGATATCCTAGTGTTTATGGCTGCAAGATGACAGAGCACCTATGACGGCCTTCCAACTGGACAGACACTGAGTGATTTTAGTTCTATCTTGACCAATTGCACATCCCAGACCTACACCACATTCCTCGTCTGCAAGCACTAGCTCATCATCTAGTGAGACTTTCAGGATGCAGCTAGGCAGGCTTTCCCCAGACTACGCACTCTTTGGCCATCGGTCCCACCGAACTACGAGCTTTCCCCGTGGGGTAGACCCTCTTCCCTTCTCTTCAGCTCCAATCTCGGGGCTCTGAGAGAGTGCTCCGGCAGGTTGGTACAGGAGGAGGGGGACTAGGATACAAGGGTCTAGACCATGGCAGTCGGGCGTTTGCCCATCCTTTACGGGATGCCCATTGGAGAGGGAAGTAACCAAGGGTCGAGATAAGCTTACCTCCAACGACACCAAGCGTGTGCTACGTAGCAAGGTTCGGGGTTCTTATCTCTGCTTCTGGCCGAGACTATTTATTGGGCCCTGTTCCCTCCCCGTTTTGGATTCTCTTCTTCCCCAGACTCTCGTCTCCAACAGCCATCTTCCCCTCTTCTCTCCATTCCTCCCTCAACATCATCTCTATTTTGATAGGGTTGGTTCCTTCAGCCTCATCCTACTATCACAATGGCGACAATGGCTTCAGACGATGAGAAGCGACGCGCCTCCAAGGGCAGCGCCGCCGCGGGCGATGCCTCCAGCGTCCAAATTATGGAAGATGATGGCATGGGCCATCTCCATCGACGACTCAACAACCGTCAGATCCAGCTTATCGCCGCGGGTGGTTCCATCGGAACGGCCCTCTTCATCTCCATCGGTGGTGGTCTCGCCAAGGGCGGCCCCGGCAGCCTCCTCATCGCCTATACCCTCTACTCTCTAGTCCTCGCCCTAGTCAACAACTCAATCGCCGAGATGAACACATATATGCCCCTTCCTGGCGGCTTTGTAACCCTAGCCGGGCACTGGGTTGATGATGCCCTGGGCTTCGTAGCTGGCTGGAACTTCTTCCTTTACGAAGCCCTGATTATCCCTTTCGAGATTACTGCCCTGACCTTTGTCGTCTCCTTTTGGAATGAGAATGTCACCAATGCTGGCCCAACCGCTGGTGTCTGCGCTGCAGTCATCATTTGCTACGGGTAAGTTAACTTCACTACTAAACACTCGTCCAAGCCTTACTGACTCAGTATCCATAGTCTCCTCAACGTCCTCGCCGTCCGATTCTATGGTGAAGCAGAGTTCTGGCTCTCAGGCGGAAAGCTCGTTCTCATCTTCATCCTCTTCGCCTTCACCTTCGTCACCATGTGTGGAGGTAACCCTCAGCACGATGCATATGGCTTTAGACACTTCTCAAACCCTGGATCATTCGCTACTTACCTCAGCGGAGGCGACAAAGGCCGATTCGAAGGCTTCCTGGCCGCCCTCTTCAGCGCTTCCTTCACTATCGTTGGTCCCGAGTACATCTCAATGGTCTCCGCCGAGGCTCAGCGCCCTACTTTCACCATCAAGAACGCCTTCAAGACCGTTTACTACCGATTCTGCATCTTCTTCATTTTCGGTGCCTTGGCTGTCGGAATTGTCTGTGCCTACAACGACCCACAGCTGGTTGACATCTACTTCGGCGACGCTGGCTCTGGCAGTGCGGCTGCTTCTCCCTATGTCATCGCCATGACCAACCTCGGCATTAAGGGTCTCCCTCATCTCGTCAACTTCCTCATCCTCACTTCAATCTTCTCCGCCGGTAACACTTACACCTACTGTGCTACCCGAGCCCTCTACTCCTTGTCCCTCAAGGGCCATGCTCCTCAATTCCTGCGATACTGTAACAGGGCCGGTATACCAGTCTACTGCTTCTGTATCGTCATGCTCTTCCCCTTCCTCTCCTTCCTCCAGGTTGCCAACGGTTCAGCCAAGGTCCTAGGCTGGCTCGTCAGCATTGTCACCGGCGGTGGCTTGATCACTTTCATGATCATGTCCATCACCTTCATCAACTACCACAAGGCTTGTGTTGCCCAGGGTGTCGACCGAAAGACCGAGCGACCTTACTACGGATACTTCCAGCCTTATGGTGCCTATATCGCCTTGAGCGTCCAATTCGTCATTGTTCTAGGTTACGGATACTACGCTTTCCGACCTAAGTTCGACGTCGAGGTTTTCTTCCAGAACTACTCCATGCAGATCCTCGCTATTCTCCTCTTTAGCGGCTGGAAGATCTTCAAGAGGACCAAGTACATTCGTCCTCATGAGGTCGACTTGGTCTGGGACCGACCTCAGATTGAGGCGTATGAGGCTACCTTCACCGAGCCCCCTCTGGGCTTCTGGACTGAGATGTTCCAGTTGGTGTTCCCTTGCTTCCGAAAGAATAGAAAGACTTCAGATGTTTAAGAGCTTCGAGACTAGATATATATGTTTTAGTTGTACACATTCCAAGAAGATGTGGAGTGGTCGAGCGATTGACGATTGGAGGATAGCTTTTGAATACAGTATAAATTAACTTTACATCTTACTACACACTGAGAATTTCATTGGACGTGATAAATAATTGATGATGATGCCACGCTTGACTGACTCTGGCCCTATGCTTCCAGTTCCATTTACAAATCCCCATGCTTCAAGGCAACTTTGGAGCTTGATCAATGCTCACTAGAGTCAATGTAACAAACAAGTGTCGCAAAGCAGGCATCGCCAACGGTATACAGTCTCTTACCATTGCTGAGGCAAACCACCTACATCTTACAAGCACGCCGGCGGCCGAATATTCATGTAGTAGCCGAAAACCTCTCATCTATGTAAGTTAGAATAGCGTAACTCATTTCTACACTCGTAGGATCAGTAAGAGGACAGATGAGTATTCCAAAATCCAATTCTTCAAATCGGTCTATGTCTATTTTATCCAATCATAGTTTCGCCCGAGTCTCTTCAACTTGCTTCTCCCCACCTTCTATCTCTCCAACCGCTCTGTTGAACGCACCCACGACATCATGCTCACTGATCCACGAAGGATTCATTCTTTGCTTTACCCTCTGGCGAAGCTGCTCATCAGTCTCGATCTTCGCCCTCTCGATATTGGACTTCTGTCCTGCGGCATTCTTATGAACGATACTCAAGAGCTTATTGAGGTGAGGTTTGCGAGTAGCTTCGTATAGTTGGAAGACTCGTGCAAGCTGGGCTTTTGTAGGCTTTGCGGACTGGGCAGAAGATGCTGGCCAGACGTGATCTAGAGCGCGGTACAGAGCATAGGCATCGTCAATAGCAAGTGAACCGCCCGCAGCAAATGAACCTCCGTGGGTGTGAGCAGCGTCACCGACAAGAGTGACGCGGTTGCTGAAAGACCATGTATCGAGAGCAGCGCCAGCGTAGTTGGGGAACAACCGTACGTATGGAGTTGCGTCAATGAAAGCCCGGACAGTTGGGTTCCAATGCTGAAGTATTTATCAGTCAAGACCTCAGAGGGTTGAGTTCGATAAGTTGACTTACTTTGTACAGCTCTTTGAACTCTTCAACACTACCAAGCTCATCCCACTTTGCATTTTTACCTGGAGATTTTGGGTCTTCAGGATCGGCATGATAACCACCTACAACGGTGAAAAGACCTTTGCCTATTTCCTCTCGTGTTAGCTGAAGTGTCATGGAGGTTGGCCTCGTCTCATACCCAGATGTGAATGGAAGAAATTTGTCTCGTGGCCAGCCTATCTCATATTAGCATGTCATTAGTTTGACTAATTTCAAAGAGACAAGAATGGGAAGAGGGCTAGAAGCCAGAACTCACCCAGTGAGCTGCGTCTTCAGGATAATCAAGACCCTTCAGACGAGCGGCATCGAATGTTGCACGGAAAGCGACCCAGCCTGTCCAGTGAAGCTCATGATCTGGTACAAACGTCTGTCGAACTTTCTATAACTGCTGTCAGTAAATAGTATCACTGCAACAATTCTCTATACACACTGAACGAAGACCATCTGCACCAATGACAATATCAGCCTTTGCAGTCGATCCATCTTGAAAGTAAAGTGTAGCTCCCGAGTCAGGATCCGCCTTGACATCAACAGTCGTCTTATTCAAGTGAATGATTTCCCTTGGCAGATTTTCCACCAAAGCCTGGTGAAGATGGGCTCGATGGAAGCGGGCGGTGAAATGCTTCTTAGTCTTGACTGTGGAAAATAGATCATAGTCGATGACCTCGCCAGTCTTCCAATGTCGGTATATCATGGGATAATCTGACTTTTGGCGTTGGGCGAATCCTTCGGCGAGGGCATTCTCAACTCCCAATCTCTCCAGAGTCCTTAAGCCATTGGGTCCAAGAGCAATACTAGCTCCGATCTCTCTGAATTCTGGTGCTCGCTCGTAGACTTGGACGCTGACGCCGGGGTGCTTGAGAAGGGCAATGGCAGTGATAAGACCGGCGATGCCTCCTCCGGCAATAGCTACTTCGAGCTTGGGCGCTGTAGACGTTTCTTGCGAGTTAGTAGCCATGATGAATGGATATGAGCTCCAGCCTTGGCTCTTTACGCGAGAAGGAAGTGCATTAGGGGATATCGCGACTTTAAACAGCTCAATGTCTATGTCGGATTGATCACACAAGTACCCCAAATGCGTAACTCGTCGGGTGAACCCCGATGCTTTTGTGAGCACGCCATCTTTAATCCCCGCCAATTCCCCACGCGCCTTTCATTATTAGGCTTGTAGTCAATGAAGAAGCCAATACGAATGGAAAGATGCGTGGTAATAGCCGATAATGCCATTTGAGCACTACATGACGAAGCACCGAAGTCGCAGTACAGAAGTACAGCAAATAGATAACAGAGAATGTCGGATAAGTACCTGCAAGCTATACATAGCACACACACTATACTAAAAAGTAGCAAAAAAGAAGCAAAGCGACTTTCCAAGACACTTTTCAGATGGAACCTCGTGAAAAGGAATAGAAAACCAGGGTTATTTGCGAGCTAGGCCTGGTAACTGCAAAAATGCGTTGCCCGGAGTTCGAATCTGAGCCTCGACCCTTTCTCAAGTGGCAAAAGGATATCAGACAATTCTAGCCAAAAGGATGCGACCGAGGGGAATCGAACCCCTCTCTAACGCTTGGAAGGCGTTAATGCTAACCACTACACCACGGTCGCTTTGTGGTTACAAGGAGATACCTTGCGATTCTGTTGGAAAGACACAAAGCAATGCAATATATATAGTATATATTTAAGACAAATTTCTACTCTCCCAGATTCAAGTATCAAGACCTCCTTAGCTTATCACTCCTATTATTACTACTTCAAACATTTTACAGTTAAATCTTGTCTTTTATTAGTAACTCACTGGTTTATTTAATAAAGCTTCTTACTAATATTATACTTAAACTCACTAAGAATATCAGGTATTACTTAATTTAATTATATCTTATTAAGAGATTTAATAATACATCTAACTCCTTAATCCCTCGTATGCTAGCTAATCAACAATTTGGCTTTGTGATATTTGTCTAAGATTACATCTCGATGGCCAGCTTGCTGCGGGCCCTGAGCTTGTATCCATATTTAAACATAACGAAGGGGATCAGGCTCAGTCCAGTGCCAAACAGGGCAAGGATAAGACCAGCATATTGGCTTCCAACGTTGTGGAAGAAAGCATTGGCAAACAAGGGCGTAACAGCACCCAGAGTGTTTCGCATCAGACCTTGTCCAGCAATAGCAGATGAGGAGCTTTCGCCATAGCAGTCGGCAGTGTAACTGTATGTGCTCTCGAAAACAAAGTAAATACCAAAGGCAATAGGAGCAAGACCAATGGCGGGGCCGACCCAAGAGACATGCGAGTACTGAGTGAAGCTGTAGATGAAAAGACCGATAGGAAGGAAGATGGCTCCGTACATGGCACCGTAGAGACGGGCTTCGGGAGTGACCTTGATGTTGGGGTCGGCAACAAGACGGTCAAACTTGCGCATCTGAAGGTGGTGGGCCAACCAGCCGAGGGTTGTACCAATGGCGAGAGAGATGTAAGGAAGACCGCTGACACCCTCGCCCCAGCCGTGGTGCTCCTGGAAAGTAATAGGGATAACCGACAGGAAGAGGAAGACAACAGCCCAACAGAAAGCGATCCAGAGACCAAAGGCGAAGACAACAGGCTCGGTTACCAACATGTGGATGGCCTTGACGGAGCTTGCCTTGAGCATAGACTGCAGACTAGGAGTCAAGATATCGCCGGCAGAGACGTAGCGCTCATCACCAGTAGCCTGTCGAAGAGCCTTGGCTCGCTTGTGAAGGGCAACACCGCCACGGGTCTCAGGGAAGTAGAAGAAGATGACAAGGAGCAGAGGAACGTTGGCAATACCCTGAATACCTTCAATCCAGCGCCATCCAATAGCCTGGTCAATGAAGCCAGCGTAGATGGGAGCGGCGACAGTTCCGAAAATGGCGACGAAACTGAACATGGCCATGGGGCGACTGCGGTGGTGAGGCTCATACATGTCATCGAAAGTACCACCGACGAGGATAGTACCGACACAACCAAAAAGACCAAGCAAAAGTCGGAGTCCAATGATGGTGTTAATGTCCTTGGCCAGAGCCAGACCGATGAAGAGCAGCGAGAAGCCCAGGAAGGAACTGGCGTAGACGATCTTACGGCCAACCAACTCACAGAAGGGAGCAAGCACCATGGGTGCGACGGCACAGCTAATGTTGAAGGTAAAGAGACCCAGCTGACCCTTGATGTTAGGGGCGTCGAGGTCCTTGACCATGCTACCAATTCCGGAACTGTAAGCGGTAGTTGCGAGACCGATGAAGAGGGTCATAAGGTTGAGGATAGTCGAGATAGATCGCTTGTACCACGGGTTCCAGTTGAAAGGGTTCTCCTTATCGCCTGTAGCAAAGCCCAGAACGATATACTCCTTGCCCTTCTCATTGACTAACTCGGTGAGGGTAAGAGGCATGTCAATATCGACAGTCTTGATGGCACCAAACTCCGAGTCAATCGCCTCATTGGTTGGGTCGACATGTTTACCACCGACAATACGTCCAGACAGAGGCTCTCCCTTCTCATTCTTCAAGACTTCCACATCAGTTGACTCAGGATCAGACGTATCCTTTTCCTCAAGACTGTTGGCTCTTGAAGGTGCAGCCGTAGAGTTCTTGCGCGAAGGACCAACCACCGAGTTCTTTCGTGATGTTGGATTCGCAGAGCCTCTCCTGGTACCGACAAAGGAGTTGGCCCTTGAGTTGGCGTAGAAGCTGGTTGGTCTAGACGCCGAGGGCGAGCCCAGGGGCAGAGGCGATGTCGGCCTCGAGTTGGGGGCAGAGAATGACGGGATATAATTAGACATGTTGTGATAAGGTGAGAACTGACTGAACTGTTAGAACGCAGGTTGACTCAGAGGGCGATAAGAGATATAAAAGCACTCTGGGCTACAAGGTGGTGTCTCATTTCTCTGGCCCAGTATGATGACATCGTTTGCCTTCTTTTCCCACTTGTCTTATCATCGCACGTTCTTCATTTTCGTCCATGTTTGGTCGTTGCATGGTGGAGTCGTGACTTTGGTCCACTATACCACCATGAAGCCGCCGAGGCTCTGTGGGTTTGGTGTTTCCTCTCGCGATTCATGTCTCGGAGAGATGATAAATGCCGTTGTACTGCCCATTGTTAGTGCCAGGGGCAATTGAACTAGAACTTTTGCCTCGTTTCTAGAATTCCGGCTTAGAAATTAAGTCATAATTGTTAATGTACAAACTTATCAGTGGCCATTTGACAAATTCTCGATACGGCGGTGCCTTTTCGGGGCTAAGTTGAGATGAGAATGAGACGGCGGAGTGTCCGGGAGCGCCGGTCCGCCGAAAGGTGGGTCTCGGGCCGAGAAGGTATGACGTCGAAGCCAGATAGCTCGGCGTTAAACCAGATCCTCCTATTACCTATCAGCACAAGTCAGAGATTAAAATTTTTAATCCTTTCTGGATCGATTCATTCAATAATTCCCGTAATAAAGCCATGGCGGGTCTTTCACAGTTCTCAATGTATAAATGATGCTTTGCGTCACTGATAGCCTGGGAATTTCTCCCGGCAAATATGATATTTGCTATGTAAACTGACTCGTGTGAGCTTCGAAGCGAAATATCAACCTGTCAAGGCTGTCATTATGCAGGGCCCCTCTTCGGACCCGGATGCCGTTGAGCCTCACGAGACCAGGACCCTATTGTTTCACTGAGATATGCTCGGGGATCGCGTGGATGGCAGCTGATCCCTGGGTAGTAGTGAGACGATTCCAAGTTTCTATCATTCGACTCAAGGTCTGCTATGCATCTGACATGGTGTTTTTTTTTAAGGGAAAGGGGGGCCCTTTTCTTTTTCCCCATAGATCAAGTGTTGCAGGTTGATCAGGTCAAGGTCCGGAGGTTCCTGAGCTGCCAACCCCGTTACACGTCACCAATTGGAACCTGGAACATGCCAAGAACAAACAGACAATCTCGTTTCTCAATCAACGGAGTTGGCTGTCAAAGAACTAGAAAAACAAGCCTGAAAATTGGCCCCAACAGGCACAGAGTGACCCTCTTGTTATCCAATCCCAAGCCAATCCATATCTGATTTCTGAATCTGATCCCTCGGGACCCACCGATAACTGCCGTGAGGCTCCCAGTGGGTCCTCGGTCCCTGCACAGTCTCGGTGAGGCGTCCTTGTGGATCCTTGTGAAAGATCTTCCTTGGCGGGAGGCCCAAAGCTCCTACCATCGGACATCCAGTGCAAGGATGGGAGTTATGCACTAACTTAGTGAAAGCTTCCATACGAGTTCTACGGAATGTTTTGGGCTCCGAACCGTCGGGCGTTTCTTCTCTGCTAAGTTATTATGACGACATGTCTCCCTAGTGAACGACGCTAAGATGTTGCTGGATTTTCAAAACATTGGCTCCATGCGTATTTGCATCCAATCCCGCTCATCTGTGCCAGCATGCATACTAAACAGTCAACGCGACAGCTGATTAATCAGAGAAATTTCTCAATCGAATTTCAAGCTAAAACTTGTGGGATGTCTCAGTTTTCTTGATGCCGTCGCTCAGCTACCCGGATGTCAGTGGTTTCAATGTTGTAGATCACAGTTTAAGGTTTGATTATCTAAATGTTTTCAGGAGATTGTATGTACCAAGAAACCTTCTTCTGCAGTCTCAACAAGCTTGAAGTTTATTCCAAGTTAGTCTTCCTAATTCAACCTGAGAAAAGTGCGTCTGTGTTTGAATGTACGGTAAATCCAGATACATCTTGAAGCAAATATCCTGATTAGATTAACATGGCTACCCTAGACGTTGAGTAGTCAAAGTTTCGAATCCATGACTCGAAAATGGCTTTCTTACTAGTCGAACTGGATATAACAAAGGCCATATGTAGTTTTCATTCATGAGTTTGCTTAGAAAATATTTTTGTAGGCGGCAAACGCGCATCTTTTGGCATCAGACCATCGGTGGGGATATCACATGACCCGTCCAACTAGCCAGAAACCATAAAACCAATACACACGCAACGCCCCCTCCTCAACATTCACAGCCCATATCCACATATCGAAACCCCTCAAATCAGCCCAAAATGGTCTATACAATTGTTGTTCACCTTTACGCCAAGGACGACGAGGAGTCCCTCAAGAAGCTCACCGCCAAGCTGATTGAGGCTAGCCGCGTCTACTCCCAGGACAAGGAGACCCTCTCATGGCACGTGATGCAGTCAACCTCTGACAAGCGAGCCTTTACTATTGTTGAGCGTTACGAGCAAGAGAGCGTACGTACAAATTCTTAGAATGTTGTTGAAATATGTACTGACATCAAATACAGAGCCAGAAGTACCACCTCGAGAACCCTTACTGGAAGACTTTTGACCCTTACGTCATTCCCCTGCTGGAGAAGCCTATGGACTTGAGACGCTTTGAGGAGCTCGACACTAGCAAGGATGTTGAGGTTCCCCAATAAATGTATTAATGAGCTGAGTTGGCTATCAAAATAGACTATCCGGAATAAAAAGTCTAGCCATTAATGGCCCAAATATCAATACCACCAACGCCTTTGTTTGTCCCAACCGTCAGAGTAGGGTTAATCACCTCTGTTGCTTTAGGTGAAGAGTGTTATCAACGGACAAGCTCACTGGCTCGAGTTCAGCTCAGGATAATCCGGTAACGGCCATCCTCCCTTTTCCTCGCTCGAGAACCTGGAGATGAGAGCGGGTATCCGAAGAAGACATATAAACCAAGCAATCCATTGGAGAATGGTAACGCCCCAGTGAGTATCGGGTATACCAAGCTTGATCAACGAGATCTTGATCTTTTGAACCTCGTCAATAAATGGCCTGAGTGTCATGTCGTAATTGGTAAATGCCAATGGAAGGTTATCAGGATTCCTGGCTATCTCGCCCGCCAATACGTATGCGCCCACGAAACTAGACGTAGTTCCCATGCCGCTGAACGGAGATGGGCAATGAGCTGCATCGCCTAGTAGTACCACGCGGCCTTTATGCCAAGTATTCGTCTGGACTTGGACAACTTCTTGAGAGTAGAAATTTTCGGTTGTTTCCATGCCTTCGAGGAAACGACCTACTTGCCACCCTGCATTGCGAAAGCGGCGCGTCCAAAACTCTTTTTGTTGCTCAGTTGTGCCCCTGTGAATACTGGATGTCTCGGGAGAATCGTCTTTAAGAATGAGATAGACCTGTGTTTCAGTTGAATTGTGAGTTCGACGAAAGATCATGCGACCTTCCGCGGCTTGGTATGTCCTGCGGATATTGGTATCTCCCTCGGCGCGCGGGATGAAATAATACGCCATGTGAAGACCAAGTTTTCGATAGGGATCTGGAGACTCCGCTGGCTCGATTGATTTCCGAATTCTTGAGCCCTGTCCATCTGCTCCAACCAGAAAATCGAATGTGTCTGAAGTGCCGTCCGAAAAGTGAGCCAGTACCTGCTTCTCATCCTGCTCGAAGCTGTCGACAGTCTTATTGAAGACATACTCGACATTATCCTTCGTTGCATCGTAAAGTATTCGAACAAGATCTCCCCGCATTATCTCGTACTCAGATGTCACCGATTGTGCGCCTTTGCCCGACTTGTTGGCAAGGACTGTTCCAATCACCCTTCCGTTGGAGTCAACAAAAGCAACGCCCTCTTCATCAACTAGTTTTGAGCGAATCACATCGATAAGACCCATGCGCTTGAGAGTTTCAATGCCTTGTTCACGGAAGTCGATCTGTGCTCCTGTGGCGCGTAGTGCTGGAAATCGCTCGACGATGGTTACACGATGACCCAGCCGGGCGAGCCAAAATGCCAGTGCTGGTCCGGCACAACCGCCTCCGCAGATCAAGACCTTGAGAGGTGCCATGAGGACTGTAGGGTTTGGTATATATATGAAGTTTGTCCAGAAGGTATGTTAGTAGGGAGGATATGCATCTATTCACTAGAAATGGTGCTCATAGGCTAGTTGTGTAGATCTGGAAAATTGTTTAACAAGAGTGATTAGAAAGTCAAGAGATTTGATTCTTACCTCGGGGCTTGTTGAAATGCAGCAACCTTTTATGAGTATAGGAATGTCGGGTAAACGGCATCGTCAAACAGCCAATGACATCATGGACACGAATCCTCCGACTCGATATTGCTCCGGGCTTACGCTGGATGTCTTGCTACGGACTAATCGAATTGGGCGAGTGTTCAGCCTTGTGGCTGCGTGTCTTAGCTTGGACAAGAATACCGGTCGGTATCTTTATTATGTGAAGTTGTGACCTTTCTGCCCTTTACTACTTAGCCATGAAGCGTGGCATTGATTGTTGTAAGAATAGTAACTACAGCCCAATACTTACTGTTTCAACTCTTCCAGCTAATAATATGAGGCAGATATAGTATGCAGATTGCGTGTTACTAAATATGAACATATATATCTTAGTTAGACGTTTATTACAGCGTAAACTAGATGCGCATAGATTCAGTAATCTGTCAAATAATGAACGTAGTATACCGGCGTAATAAACAGGAATCTCCTTCTATCATACTCTTGCTTGGATGTCTGGGAATTAAGATAGGCGAAATATTGCTGTTCATTTGTTGTTGATAAGGGTGCGCCCATGTGTTCTTTATCCCAGGATTGTAACTCGGAGCCAGACCACATCGATTTTCCAGCAAGGAGGGGGCACTACTTGGCTTTTCTTTATTTTCATGGCGTATACCGTTAGTATGCGCAGAACTTCAATTCAATTTGGAGAAAGCGACCCAGATACTTATTATCAAATAAGGCCAAAACTACTTCGCCTCCCACTCTGCCAGTTGTAACTGATCCAACGGCAAAGTCTCGTACTATCACCATGATACCATACTGAACTTTTCTTATCCAACACCCAGCCTTCCGAATCAGAGCCCGGCGTTCCAGTTGACTCTGCAAACTGGATCTGGCCCGCGCCAACCCGACGATAAATTCCAAACTTCGTCGTCTTGGAGATCATGATAGTAACAATAGATTCTTTGCTCGCGTAGAGAGGTACAAGGAAGACATTATGCTTTGAGCACAGATCTTTAACCTCTTCCTGCGAACCATCGGGGTTGAGGCACGTATTCATGCCCTGCTTGAAGCGTACGCCCATAACATCGAAGCACCTAATCTCACCTTCCAACCATTGCATCGATAGGGGTAGTATAAGACCTTGAAGCTTGAGACATCCAGAAGCAGTGAATACCGAGCTTCCCACACTGTCAGCTGCCGGTGTTTCGAAGATATCGCAAAAGTAATTGAGTAGGTCGTAACCTTTTTGCAAGTAAAAGCATACCTCTCCATCTAGAGATAACCAGGACCAACTAGGCGCACGGAAAGCAGTCTCACTGGCCGGGACTAACCCGGTCCTGTCTTCCGTAAGGTACCAGCCGAGATCTTCCCTGAGAGTGCTCTCCCACAGACCGGCAATGTACCTATCGCCCCTCTTAGATTCAATAATCTTTGCGATTCCCGATAAAGCCACTAGCTTATCTGTTTGGAATGTAAGTTTGCAGGCTGAATATCTTACAATAAGTTCTCGCCAGCTCTCCCGGAACTTAGGTAGCTCACTTTCATGCTTTGGTTGCATTGTAAAAAGATTCACCTCCTGCTTGAGAGAAAGCCCCAGGCACCTGGGCAAGCCAGAAGGAAACATTTCAAGTGCACTTAGACCATTGCACTCCCATGCCAATTGTCGCATACCAAAATGAAGAACTCTTGGAGACAGGACACGCTCTTGGAATACCCAGCCTCTTTCCATCAAAGGGGACTCAAGGACCTCGTCCTTCCAAATATCTGCGTCTAATATGATGTCGCGCCGTAGAGATTCATGGCACTCCAACTCAATTCGCGACGGGCAGATGTTATCCCATGATTCGGGTTGAAAGACCGGTGGATTGTCACCTTGCTCAGCTGCATGTGATGCCGATAAATTCAGGTTCGAGTTAGTGTAGACCTGACCCATTTTCAGAGCTTCTATGTCCCAATCCCCGCTCTCCTTATCCTGTTTGATGCAAAGCGAATCTATCCACAAGTAGCGAATCTGAAGCTTGCGGGTCACTTCAATGACCTCTTGAAAGACTTGTGGCAGGGTTGTGATATCAATAGAGTTCTTGAAGCGATTTACCGAGTCTGAAGTGAGCTTCTCATACTGGAAGTTCCCCCACCGATGACTGAGTGTCATATATGGCCCCGTCGGTTGAGTTTCTTGAGTGTCGATGAGTTTCATCATTCCGCCCCCAGAACTCAGATCTAGTAGCCGAGTTGGAAACCAATTACTGGTAGAGTGAGAACCACAAGCAGTATGGTTATTCTCACACTCATTAATCCAGTCCTTGATCTGTTGGATGTTAAGCTTTGCCGATCCTTCGTCTCGGGCACAAAGCGCCAGATCCGGAACTTCTACTTCTAAGTTAGGGGTGATTGCTGTGTAGCTTGAAAGTGCCTACCTCCGGCCTCTAGAAAATTTATTTCTATTTCGCATCCTGTTGGATCATCTCCAATACAGCGCCACATGAACATGCCATGGACGTTACGCGTAGGGCTTTCAGCTGCTAGAAGCTGCGTAGATTGATTATTCGCAGCATTAGGTTTAATTATTGTGGCAATTTCGCGGCGATAGACGACCTGCAGCGGCTCTTTGAGCCATTTCTCAAATACCTCAGGATAGTTGTACTGCAAGAATTCGGCATGCTTGGCACAAATCCAGCAACTGTGGCCAGCGGCTAAGTTGTAAGGGGGGTAGGTTGCCTCAATAGTGCCGACACGTTTGCGTTTGCTTTGTTCAGGATACAGAACACCGACTGCGGCGGTGCAGGTGTTACAAATAGGCATGATACAATGCAATGCTGTATAGCAGGTCTATTAGTCGTGATATAATTGACAAGGTGGCGAAGGTTTTTGCGTCTGTATTAAATCGCGCTGTTAGGAAGAACGAGAGTTAGCACAAACCTGGCTCATAAAGTATCTGATCGGGAATCGGGCTAATGTTCCGCCCCTCAGACTGCCCAGGGTTCAACCAACATGTGTACTTTAGGCAGCTAAGTTGGTGATCCTTGTCATACTGTTCGATAAGATATTGAACAATAGTTCCATACCCCCGCAGAACAATGCCGGTATTCGGATCTTTTATTGGGTGGGATGGCCGTTTGGGTTGAGTGCAATGTAAGATTCTTGTTTAACAGCAGTAAGATCAACCTAGCTGGTTTCTTAGAGAAGGTCCAGCTCTTCGGATATCAGGGCTACATTCCAAGGGTCAAGCCCGTTTTGATGAAAATTGAGGGTGACAGGCTGCATTATGTGCGTGAAAACAAAAGAGTGCTCTAATGCCTCTAGAGACGTTGGGACTTTGCTTCCACCCGATAGAGTCAATATATCAGTTGATAATGAGATGACTAGAACTCCTGTGGGCGTCAGTGAAGTGAGACTGGGTCTCTAGGGAAGCGAACCAGGCTTTCAATGAAGCATTTTAGTGGGTCTATGAGTTTTGTTGGCCATACATAGTATATCAGTGAACCCTCGACAGTGGACTCAGGATCAAATACGGGTTGATGTCTATGTTTTCGGCATAGTGAACTATGAAACCCTCGCCGGTGTTTTTATCACCTGTGCGAGATACTTCTTGGTCGTTGGGCTTTACATATGTTGTCAGCTCCTACATGACGAGCCAACCATTGGAATCAACCCTACTTTGGCAAGGCCTTATCCAGCCAGAAACCTCGCAAAGTATTCTCTGCCTACTATACTGATACTGATATGATACAAGTACGAAGACTCCTCGTGTCTCTATATAGTTTGTCAACCTGCGTCCGCGGGGAAATGAAATGACTTGGAGCTAAATTAGTCGTACAAGCACTCGCGAGGCTTCGAGTCGGTCTTTTGCAAGCTGCTCCAACCTCTATGGCAACTAGACCTATAGTTTCATATTAAATTCATATAAAAAATAGTTACAGGCAGTCAAGTATTAGTATCCAATCACTACTGTCTACGTCGGGTGCGGTAACCGAGATCTTTATAAGCAGAAGGCATATGCGGGGTCATGCAAGAACTCAGGGCCTTGTCCAACGTTCTATCTTGATCATTGCAGTTCTCACACACCTTCCACGTCAAGAAATAAACTTTTGTATTATGGCACTTGTCAATTGGGAACAGATGGTTGGTCAGAAACGAAAGGAGCAGGCATATTTCATCTCAACGTTTGTTTCTGCAGAACTACCAGACCTCGCAGATCGCCAGCATGACTATAAAGCCATTACAGATATTAACGATATAACCATACTTGCCAGCAAGATTTCCAGTGGCCAGCTCACAAGTGAGGATGTAACTAAAGCCTATATTTCACGGTAAGCCCACTTCCTGCTAACCTACCAATAACTACTGCTAACGCTCATGTTCTTAGGGCCATTGAGGCACATAAAAAAGTATGACCACGCGAAGTATGACTTGGAACCTGATCAGTGGCTAACAGCGTGGTAGACGAATTGGCAAGCTTGCTCTAGACAGATCATCTTAGATTCAAAGCTAACTTGAATCAACTCAACAGCCTTACAGAAATTCTCTTCGAAGGCGCTCTGCGTCACGCACGAGAGCTTGATACTTATCAAGCCAAAGAAGGTAATACCAAAGGACCTTTTCATGGCATTCCAATCAGTCTGAAAGATCAGTTCAACGTCAAGAATTATGACACGACTCTCGGTTACACTGGTAGGGCCTATAATCAAGCTTCGGAAGACGCAGTTCTGGTGACCATGTTGAAGCAGTTGGGTGCTGTTATCATTTGTAAAACCAATCTACCACAAAGCATCATGGTAAGTTAAACTAGCCCAAGTATCCTGGGTAGTGGCTAATATACGCAAGTGGTCCGAAACCGATAATCCTCTCTGGGGGCTGACTGAAAACCCAATCATTCCTGGTTATAATCCCGGGGGCTCATCTGGTGGTGAATCGGCGCTTCTATACTCTCATGGAAGCATCGTGGGGTTCGGATCAGATCTAGGTGGGAGCATCCGCATGCCGGCTCACATGCTGGGTCTTTACGGCTTTAAGCCAAGTGTAAGTCATACACACTTACTCGAGTACTCGCTGACAAGCTACAGAACGCTCGACTACCGTATACTGGTGTACCTGTTTCGACTGATGGCCAAGAACACGTTCCCTCGTCCATTGGCCCCCTTGCCCGTTCACTCTCATCTGTTTATCAAGTGATGAGAGAAATCACTTTGCTTGAGCCTTGGACGCAAGACTGCCGCTGTGTTCCGATTCCGTGGCGTCAGGATGTCTATGACAGCACTCTTAAGCACAAGCTGACTATTGGTGTCCTGCATGATGACGGAGTTGTAAAGCCTCATCCTACTATTAAGCGAGTGATGGATGAAGCTGCAGCCGCACTGGCCGCTGATGGTCATGAGCTGGTTGAGTGGAACCCTGACCTCCATGCTGAGTGTATCGAAGTAATGGATCTGTACTTCATTGTCGACGGCGGGGAAGACGTTCGTCGTGCTGTGGCCGAGGGAGGCGAGCCTTACATCCCTCATGTCGAAAAGCTCATCAACAAGGGGAAGTCCATCTCAATCTTCGAATACTGGCAACTCAACAAGCGCAAACGAGCACTACAGCAGGCCTATCTAGAAAAGTGGAACAGCATCCACTCAACTCGAACGGGCAAGACTGTCGATGCTATACTCATGCCAGCCATGCCACACTCGGCCGTACCTCATAGGAACAACAGATGGGTAGGATACACCAAGATTTGGAACCTTCTTGATTATACGGCACTAGTGATACCCGGCGGTAAGGTTGAATCTCAGGATCTAGAAGCCGCATGGGATCATGCGCCGAGGAACGAAATGGATGAATGGAACATTCGGCTTTGGGAAGAGAATAAGCATGATATGGCAGAGAATCGGCTTCCTGTGGATGTCCAATTGGTAGGGAAGGTTTTGGAGGAAGAGAAGTTACTGGCTATTGGAAAGGTATTGGACGATCTCTTACGTGATAAGAACGAGTCTAAATAGGATCAAGGTGTTTTCAGAACCTAAATCAGGAGTACCTTTATGTTATTTTAGATACTACCAGCCATTACAGTACACATGGATATGAGATATGTAGTAAACCTTTGCCAACCTGTATCTATCACCCTCTCTATGTTTTCACCTGCAACACAAAACCCGTCTTGGCAATCCTCGCTGCCAATGCCATAAAAGCTCCTAGTAGGATCGAAGAGCCAGCAAACATCTGAGGTCCCAGGTAGCTACCATCAGCTGCTTTAATAAGTTCGCCACAGATAAAAGGACCTGTGAGATTTGCAATACTGACGATACCCAAGATCATCCCTACTCTTGTTCCGGTCTTTCTTGGATCAGGGGTCATCTGAGTAGCGACTGATGGGAAGAGGGCTTGTAATGCCGCAGCAATGAAGCCGTATATCACAGCAAAGACATACAGACTCGGAGGAGTCTCTATAGCTGCCCAGCAATAGACGAGTATGCTTGCAGATAGACTCAGGGGGATTAGAATGTTTAGCGGCCCAGTCCATTTGTCGGCGACGATGTTTGGTATGATGCGTCCGAAAATGCCAACCCCGTTGAGAATCATTAATAGATAGATGGGTTCAGAAATACCAACTTCATCGCGAGCAAAGGTACCTAGGTAGAAAAAGGCGAAGTAGAGTCCCCAGAAGTTGAGGAACATGCTCATTGTGAAGAAGATAAATGGCAGCTCTTTGAAAGCTGTGGTGTCTATCCATGGACCGCTTGGGTGAGGCGGTAGTCGGGGCCTGAGCCAGATGAGACAGGGGACGTAGGTCGCAAGCATGATGAATCCCATACTTCTCAAAGTCCAACCAAATCCGACATTGTCGTAAAATATCAGCCAGTTAATCAACACTGGGTAGACGAGACCACCAACGGCAGCACCAGCAGCAGCAAAACCAACGGCAAAGGCTCGGTACTTTTTGAAGTACTGAGACAGAACTGCCAAGGCAGGACAGAAGGTGAAGCCATTACCAATTCCTAAACAAACGGCCTGCGCGAGAAAGATTTGCCAGAATGTCGTACACAGTGATGTCATGAAAAGACCAAAAACTTGAAGAAAGACCCCGAGGTAGAAGACGATTCGAAAATACCCGGCATCCGTTAAACGCCCGGCAAAAACACCGACCGAGAACAAGAAGAAGACTTGGACGCTTCCTATCCAGGATATTGTCGACTGAGTCTCGCCGAGAGTTTGGGTATAGTATTGTTGAAAAATTCCGAAGCCATTTGCGACGCCCCAGGTGTTAAAGAAGACAATATGAGCTAGCACCGCCTGGAGCAATGCATTGAAACCACCGTCTGGAGGCTCATCGTGCGACGGTGTCTTTTCTGTGTGATTTTGTTGGGTTTGTTGTTCGATATCGGCCAGTGTGTCGTCGCCAGAGATTGAATCTCTATCTCGGTTGGCCATTGTGAGTGGCGTTTGGTGATATCCAGACAAGGAGAAGATCAATTGATATTTAGTATCGAATTCTTCTAGCCGAGGTCCTACCTCTCACTTATAATTGTTAGTGGTTAATCTCCTACGTCAACCTCACATTGATCTCATCGCCCGTTGTTGCCGTTATTCCCTTTATTCCCGACCTACCCGCTCGGTGCCGGAATAGCCGACCTCCGTGATTACTCTTTCACGTGCACTCCCTGTAACTCAACTTACACTCCTTATTCTTTACCCACTCTCAGTACCAGCAGCGGTGCCATATGTCCTCGATACAAGGCCGAAAGCGCTCAAGACTGGCATGCGAGACATGTCGGGAGCTGAAGCGGAAATGTGACGGCAATCAGCCTTGTGGAGCCTGCGTCCGCTTCGAGTATGACTGCAGCTACAAGAAGACCCCTGCAAACAAGAGAAGAAAGAACCATGAGAATGATCAAGAACCTATCCTTCCCTCTCCTCCTATTCACTCAGATAAGGATGTTCGACCCTCGCGTAGCGAACGCGCCGCGTCGCCTCATCATCTCCAGTCTCTGGAGGCAAACTCTGGGGCCGCCTTTCTAAGAAGATTGGCGTTAAGACTGGATCCGAAAAATGCTCCCCGTATGCACACTTTCTCATGGAATGCCTTCCTTGGAGCACGGAGAACATCCCAGGCTCCCGTCTCGAGACCAATCACAGACATCCTATCTCAGGAACAGATGGAGAGTTTGAATACTGTCTATTTCGAGAAGATGGACCCGATCTATGGCTTTATTAATCGCGATGAGACCACACGTCTTATTCAAGATAGATGGGCTGGCTTGATATATGAACAAGCCCAAGATGCTGTCCTGTGCGGTATAGCAGCTATTGGATGCCTATTCTCGCAAGTTGAGCCGCTGCCGGTGGAACTCGACTTGATAGAATCAGCAAGATTCATACTGGAGCATACCATGTCTGACAGCCCATCGTCTATTGGGGTCACGGGGTGGATCCTTCGAGTGGTTTACTTGAGGATTGCAGGAACACCTCACACAGCATGGATGGCTAGTTCCATACTTATGCACATGCTTGAAGCAGCTGGTTTACATTGTGAGCCATCATCACATGAATCCGTTCTTCCAGTCACAGAAGAAAAGGTCGACTCAGAACTTCGAAGAAGACTCTTTGCTGTTGCAGAGCATCTCAACATATGGATCTCGTTCGATATGGGTCGATCCAGAACTGTGCTCTGCAATTCAACTCTGGAGATGCCGTCTGTGAGACCAGGAGACTATACGTCTGAACTTATGGAGCTACTACCATACTCGACAGATCTTGATCCAAACAAGGCACAAGATGTCTCTGAGCTTGAGGCCTCGTTGTCAACAGTGTTGAGTCGTGTGCACTCAGTACCACCCTCGATTCTCGCCCAGTGCAACTTAGCATTGTGTCTCTGTCGCCGACTACAGTCAATGAACACTTCTTTCACAGGAAAGATCCTCGACCAAATACTGTCTATTACTCTCAAAGGCATCGAAGCTGCTCAAGCTATTCTGGACGCTCGTTCCCCATGGCACCACATGGCCAATGTCCCCTTCCAAATTATATGCGTACTGCTGGCCATCGATACGGGTGGATCGATAGGTCAACTCAAAGATGCAATGCAGTGTCTCAGCAATGTTGCTGCTGTCTACAACACCACTGCAACCAGAGAGGCGCTCAACACAGCATCCTTGCTCATATTGATGCAGCAGCGGCGTAAGGAAAAGTGCGCAAACAATTTGAATAGCTTATTGAAACAGTTTCCAATTGCTCCACTTCCGGAGACCCGAGACGAAGCCCCTCCTCAAGAGGCGGATGATATGAGATGGCTGAATAATTTGGTCGGGGATCTGTCTGGCTTTGACTACACGGATTTGGATCGGTTCCTTTTCTCAACCATGTTTTAAGATATGCCTTGATGAAACCCATTCTACCTTTGATTCTATGTAACAATCTAATCTGTTTGCAATTTTCTATCTTACAGTTACCAAATACTTCTCATTGCTATACGCATTGTTCTACTTCTTTCGGTACCACATCCTCGATGGCCTGTTATTGCGAATCTTCCTCTGAAGTTGAAATACCCCGTACATCAGAGCCTCAGAAGTCGGCGGGCATCCCGGAACGTAGATATCGACCGGCAGAATACGGTCTACACCTCGAACAACGCTATAACTGTAGTAATAATAGCCTCCACCGTTGGCACAAGACCCCATGCTAATAACCCATCGTGGTTCAGGCATTTGGTCGTAGACCTGACGAATAGCAGATGACATCTTATTTGTTACGGTTCCAGCAACGATCATGACATCTGATTGTCTAGGAGAGGCGCGGAAGATAATGCCCAGACGGTCTTGGTCGTATCGTGGCATCGAGACGTGCATCATTTCGAGACTGCAGCAGGCTAGTCCAAAGGACATGGGCCAAAGAGAGCCATTGCGAGCCCAGGAGGCTATTGAATCGAGAGATGTTCTATAGCACCAAGATATCAGTATTCTTTTCTGGGCAAGGGAAAGCGTCTAGTAGGTGCGTACAAGGCATATTCAACCAAGCCCTTTGGCTTGACCTCACCCAACTGAGCTGGGTGAGGATGTGGGGTGAGCTGCTTGCTCGTCTTTGAGGAAACATTCCTCCTTTGATGTTCGGCACGGTTATTGACAGCTGTTTGGATCTGAAAGGGTTGTTGAGGGCTGATTGAGGGCGACGTGAGAGCCAATGGCCGGGTGGCAGCTGTGAAGTTGGATGTAAGTCAGGTTTGAGGTTGAATCTGGCGGTTTTTACTCACCCTTTACTAATTGTAATCGGTTCATGACGAAGTATATATCACCAATAAGGAATCAAAGGTCATATTTTTCCAGAAAACAGAGAAGGTAGAAATAAGTGGTATATGATTATATACCTTGACCAGCACTGGGCTCCATGTCGCCGGGAAATAAACACATAGCTCCACTTATTCCACGTCCAACCTCGGGAAATTCACACATCACTTAACTTGGGCCTCTTTTCATCTCGCAAAATACCAGGACAGAGAATGGCAGCCCCATACCAGACCCCCGAATGTCCGACCTGTCATAGATCTGTGACAACTCATCAGAACGAGTGCCCTTTTTGTCAGAAATCCTTCAACAGAGCAGATGTTGCTCGTCGACATGCCCGATCATGCCAAGCCAGAAGAGGCCGTCCTCTACCACCACAGGCTAGACGCGGCAGAAAGCTTCGAGCTTGCGATAACTGTTCGCGGGTAAAAGTCTCGTGCAATTCAGAATTACCATGTACGCGATGCTCTTCCAGGTCCCTCACGTGCACCTACAACGCCCTATGTCATGACCCTTCACACCGACCTACCACCAAGACGGTCAACGAGCCTCCGAAAGATGACCGCCTAGGCCTATCTTTTCTTCTCCAAGCCAGCGATCCTAGCCATACTTCTATGGATGTCACGGTGGCTACAGAGCCTGAGCGAGTTTCAGAAGCGCCGGCTTGGAAACAACGAGCACCAGAGGCGACTGATTGGATCTCGGGCACAGTCGATCCAAGGTTCCTCCTCTTGAATCTATCAGATATGCTCCTCGATGAGCCTCAAGACTGTCAAGAAATAGGTCATGATTTTTTCCAGCTCTCCAGCACTTTCAACACTCCCGCCACCTCGGTCGATACTCTCACATCGCGAGTGGCTTCTCTGACAAGCATCCTTCAAAATATGGCCCCCAGTAGGCCTCATCTAAAAGATGGGCTAGATCACAGTTACCAAAGCGGCTTCTTTACTACTGCACACTTTCATAATGCCCTTATGATCTTTTTCCGTCGAAGATACTACCACAAACTCCCGATACACTGGCCGACTTTTGATCCCGACAAAATCGCACTACACCTGTTTCTAGCAGTTATATTGACCGGGTCTGCATATTTGCAATATCTCGAACCGTCTTCTGGGTTCTTCGTCACCGAGTCATTACTTGAACTTTCTGAAAAGTACATCTTCAAAGAGCTCAAGCAACTGACGGATCAAAACGTCACTCCGGTCACGTCAAGCCACATGCTCCAGATATGCCAAGCTGCAGTCCTGATGAACAGTCTCGAGGGCAGCGCAAACCACATCGAGGCTCGCCGAAGGATTTCAAGCAAACGGATCCCAACGCTTGTTGCATCATTGAGAAAATCAGGCATGATAGGTCTCAAGCATAAATCACAGCCGGTTGAACTTACCTGGGAGAGATTCGTCCATCAAGAGACATGTATCAGAGTGGTATCGTGGACTTTCGTCAACGACTCACTAATGACGCTCTTCTGCAATAATCCACCGACCATGGCTGTGAAGGAAATGACTGGACATTTTCCTTGCCCCAACGAACTATGGGAAGCAGATTCAAACACTGCTTTCCAAGAGCGAGTACAACAGCACTTAACAAGGTCTTGCCCATCAAGTTGCAATGAAGCCATGGAGGGGTTGCTAGCTGAGGAATGGACATCTTCGACAAAAGAGTCCTTTGGACGGTTAAATACATCCGATCTCTTCCTCATCACTATAGGTATGGATGGCTTTGCAAGAATCGGTCGGAGAATAAATATGCTAATTTTGTCTCTGCAAAGCCTTTCAGTCTAACGTCTTCCACTGTCGTACGTCGGTGGTATCCTCTGATAATAACTCGATCTTGCTGCGAGCATTAGATAGATGGAATGGCCTTTGGGCTGGTGCTTTTGAGCGGATATCAGCAGAGGAGAGGAGTTGGCTTGGTATTGCAAGACATACACCAGAGGTTGCAGCCTTGTCGAGAAAGATAGTAGAGCTTAGTCGGACCGGGGAGGCAAAAAGTTCGGCTTATATGCAACGCATTGCTACGTATGATACTGCCATCTTTCATGAGTTTGTCCAGAACTATGGGCAGGATGGGCACGCAACGGCAAGGGATTGAAGAAGCTTGAATAACACATATACAGTACGGTAGAGGGGTTCCTGGGTGCTCGTTACAGAGGAGGCATACCCATATAGTCTACAATTGAGATGAGAATTGAGAGACTCCAGTCTCTTTCTTGCAAATCATTTTGCTAGCCCGATACTGGGTTAGTCAAAAACTGTTCATCAACGAGAGGCCTCACCAGTTGACTTTGACATATTTTGCCTTACTATAGCGTGGCGATCGACTAAAGGATGCAAGACTGATAGGAGAGGCAAATGAGTGACGCTATATCTAATATCCGCCCAGTTACCGTGCCAAGTGCTCGGCGAAGCACGGGTGCCTGATCTTGGCCAAAGGCTAAAACCAACCCGTGCTTCTAGAAGGCTGCAGGCAATGGCAATGGCGCACAGCCTCAAAGGGCTGGTGACAATCTCCATGTGTCATTCTGCGGGAGCGGTGGCTATGGCGGAGATGCATCAACTGGAACTGAGAGGGGAATTATCGAACGTTTCCGAGGCAGCCAAGCTTTAGTCCGTGAGGCAGACAGATTCGGGGACTTCCAGATTTTGAATTACCACGTGGTGATCAGTTGCGCAGCCACATCTTCAAGTTTTGAATTCTCCTGTGCTGGTCTGTCCACTCCGTTGCTATCCCAACTTTGAGCCACTTCCTTCCGTGAGATATGTAAGCATACTTACTAGAACCATTTCTGGCGTATTCTCACTCAGCTGTCCCTTCGGAGAGCTTGGGCCCGTCCCAGCCACGGCGAGACTGTTAAAGGGGACTTTGGGCGTATTTGGTCGTTTAACAACCTAAAAAGTGCTAGTAGGGGCGCAGGCGGTCCGCTAAATAATCGGCACTCTGCCTAACCTTAGGATAAGTTGCTATAATAATTAAAGCATATTTTAGGCTAAATATCCTAAAGTGCTTAAATTATTTTATCCCTTCTTACCTAAAGTTAGGCAGAGTGCCGATTATTTACTGACCCACCTGGGGCGGAGAAGGAATGATTTCACGAGCTCAAGGAAATCTGCCTGGGTGACAGCCTTACTCCACACCGAGCAGGGATTGTCACCAATCAAAAGATGTATTGCATGCATGATGCTCGCTGCAAGCTTAAGAGCGACAAGCTTATCCTACGCCATGCCAAGCTAAGGGTCTTTTTGTCGCAGACCCACGAACATCCCTCCTTCATAGAACTCGGACCAATTGCTGAGGACATCTCCAGGAATTCAACAATTTGTTGATCCTTCCAATTGAACTCTCTAGTGGGTTTCAGCGCAGAATGTGATTTCTTTGTGAATTGAATGTAACTCTAAGGCTGAGTCCGGCCTTCGGTCCGAGCCAAGTGACAGTACCAATAGCCACTGTCTCATGACAATCGTGATATGCGCCCCAGTTCAGCATCTCTGTAGCAAACGCAAAGGGTATGGCCATCAATCTAAGCCTCAATGATAAACAGTTTGTGGGCTGCTTGCTCACAAGGCCAAAAACAAACCCAGATGCCAAAGTCAAAGCACTTTTTCGGCTGGGGCTAACTTGTTTTCGGTCGGTGAGAGATTGGCTCCTTTCAGCTCGTCAGCCTCCAAAAACGCCCCGAGGCCAACCGTAGCTAGGTAAGCAAATACCGGTCGGTATAAGAACATAATGCCCGCGTTCCCTTGGCATTTATTTCTAATCATTTAGCATCTGCATCTTGAATTCGGTTTCTTGCTGGTTAATGACTAGTAAGCGAATTACCAAAACCGGCCACTGTTACACTGAGTGACCTCATTGACAGCGCAGCCAAGAACTCCCTCGCCTTATTGTTAGCGGTCGATCTCTCAATCCTTCTGGAAACCAGCGGCATCATCATTTTTTACCTTATTCGCCCCTGGACCTCATCATACACACAAACCCCGTGATCTTCTCTGACCCCATCGCCTCGTCACAGCCTGTGCATTGATCCCCGAGCTATACGCCTTGTGGATCCCTGTACAAAGGATCCCCGTCATCCATTGTCACCCATCCTCGTCGGGTATTAAATCTTGGAACTGCCCACTTTGACCAATCCGTCAAATTATCCCCAAACTCACGACTTTTTGTTTGGTATTTGAATTTGAAACCTATTGTCAATTGTTTGACTTTACTTTCTATTCACTTTCGACATTTTTTGTTTCAAAGACCCGCGACACGTCCGCGATACGACCCCTGGCCCAAAATGAGACCCGATATTGCAGTCGTTTTATTTACGCTATTCACCTCAGCGGCCGCCTCGGCCATTGATGGTCCCCGTCACATCAAGCGCATCGAGTCTGAACCCAACGCCGACGAGCACGAGCTGTATAAGCGTCGTGGCGGCGGCGGCGGTGGAGGACGCGGTGGTGGTGGCGGCAGCAGCAGCGGAGGCGGTCGATCTGGTGGAAGCTCAGGCGGAAGCTCTGGCAGCAGAGGTGGGAGCTCCTCAAGTGGAAGCGGAAGCAGTCGCGGCAGTAGCAGCGGCAGTGGAAGCAGTCGATCCGGTAGTTCTAGAGGCTCATCATCTCGTTCAGGTTCAAGCGGCTCATCCGGAAGTCGAGGCGGTGCCTCGCGAGGCACCGGTCCTCAGCCCAATTTCGCCGGCGGTCGATACTATCCCGGTGGAGCGACAGCTCCTTACAGGGCCGGTGGTCGAAGTCCCGCCGCCAGTATCCTGCCCTTCGCCCTAGTCGGTGGCGCGCTCGCCTTCTGGCCCGGCGTGTGGCTCTACGGTGCCTACATGTACCCGTACCACAACTCTTACCATTACCACAACGATACGAGCGACGAGGACGAAGAGCGCGATGTTCTTTGCGGTTGCGCGAAGTACAACCCCTGCGCATGCGACGACAACAACAGCACGGAATACTACGACCAACTCATCGGAAACGGTAGCTACGATGCTCTCAACAAGTCGATCGTTGATGTCGCGAAGGTCAATGGCACATGGACTATTCTCATCAACGGAACACTCCCCAACGGCACTGCTCTTCCCGACGACGACGATGATAGCAGCAGCTCAGACTCAGACAACGCCGGTGCTGGCTTGAAGACCATGGCCGAGGCCCTAGGCTGGTGGCCCGCTGTTGCTGCAGTCATGGCGACCGTCTTCGTTGTCTAAGCCTTGGCTTGCATTATAACATGTGTGTATTTATTTCGTGTATCTATGCTTACGACCTGTTTACGACTTCTTGGGGATGATCAACCGGCTACAAAGCTGGCTGAGACTAATGAGTTTATGGGTTCTACGGCGTTATTAATGGGGGCGTTGATACCCCTTTCAATTGGGTGGACTCTGTGCTTCTTATTTTATGTAGAGGGTGGCTTCACTGCGCGCAAAATTGCCATGGCTTATTTTGTTGAGAAGCCTTTGGAATATCTATCATACGTTACTACTAGTTCCTTGTTTTTCAAGACTTTTGTTTAGAAATAAACTAGGATCAAGCTTTTACTCTCGCATTAACTCCAAGTCATCATTCAGCGTCGACGTGTAATGTACAACACTTGTGAATCAATGCGACCTGACGTTTGACCACATCACAACACACATAAATGGGTGTCGATGTCAAGGCATACTCCAATGAGCTGCCTTTCTTGATATAGTCCTAGTGCGAAGATGTGGCCCAAGCCAACCATGTGCATTGATGGAAGGTTTCTATGGTGCCACGGTGTTTCGGTGAAGTTATAGAAGGGTTTCTCTATAAGGCAGTCTGTTACAAGTGTTTGGAACAAAGTTGGGGGCCAAAAGTTGTCATGTATGGATGGTTTTCTGCTTTGCAGTGTTTGTCATCGCAATGCTTCCCTGTCTTGGTACTCGATGCTCCCAATCAGGAATTCGCCGAATGAGTGCGTCATTGGGCTTCCCTTCAGGATTCGGCCGAATCCAAATCGTGTTATTTCTTATTGGAGTTCATGAAGCTCATTGTAATGGCTTGTTCTCGCTTAAGGGTGCTCCATTGAATACAAATTTGGTCAGACATGCCATTGAGGATAGGTAGATATTGTGTTGTGAAGGAAAATGCCTTGAGTGAGGGTATCCTCGTGAGCGTGCGAAGAGAGCCTTTCCAGAAGCCCATATGAAGGCGACAACTTTCACAAACGCAAAGGCTAGGGTATTTCAGGATGTGTAAACTCTCATTTTTCTTAAGAATATTCAGCAGCGAAAGAATACTTGGAGTTCTTGTCTTAGTATTATGTAGTGTCAGTCATGTGTTTGGCATGTGGCAGTTACCCGGGACCATTTGAAGATGCGTCTGGGTTACGAAAAGCCATTCCGAACCTGGAACGAATGTACTTTTAATACTTGGTCCGAATTGATAGTATAATAATAACAAAGAATTAGGAAATTACGAGAAATCTCGCCGAAGATGTAGATCGTTTCTACGTGAGTCGCCTCACATCCTTGAAGCTAGTTCACTTGTAACTTGCGGGACTCTATTACGAAACCTAGGGGATAGGAACATAGTTCACGGCATGAGTTGAACCAGGCAGGGAAAGTAACTTGTCCTTTTCTAAGAATATTATACCATGTTTATTACCGTACCTATCTTCATTCACCAGATCGTTACCTGGCAGTGAATCATTGCCTGTACTGCCTATAAAACCACAGGCCTACAGCAAACTCACTGATTACAACATTGCAACCTACATTTCATCACCCATTTATCTGATTCAACAATCAAGAAGTTCCATCTATCATCTGATCTTGTCTATCATCTACTCCGCCAACATTATGTGCAGATAATCAAGCATCACGGTCGCATCTTTGAACAACATACGCACTAGGTTCAAATCGAGGCCATATGCAGGCTTCATCCAACACACAATACAAGACAAGTCCAAGGCAGCTTGAAAGTGTATACAAGCACCAAGGAACAGAGATTCAACCCAAGAAACACCAAGGTCAGTAGACTATAGCCGTTACACGATGATTCCTTGTCGCGACAATGGTGTTGAGGTGGAGAAGCGCCACTCAAACGCTGCCCCACCTCGAATTAGCCGCACGGACCTTTCTGCTTCCTTCCATCCTGTCCTCCGCGTTGATTGGCTGACTAACCACTCTTCCTCAGGCTGCCGGGCGTCTCTCCCGAAGACGAGAAAGCAACCGTGATCAACTTTAAACGACAACCTCTTTTCAAGACGATCTCTATACGCCGCTCACGAGCCGCCGACCGACGCGCGGTCACGAGAAACGCGAGAAAATTATGGTATAAGCATCATCAATCTGCCGCCGCTTCAAAGCGATCGAGACGGGAGATTGCGACACCGCGATCATGGCTGAGGAGAACGAGTTCTCGTCCTTCGACGAGACTGCCTGGAAGGCTCAGGACGCCGCAGACGACCGCGAAATTTCCCGACTTCTAGAACAGAGTCAAGAAGGCGGTAACGGCGGTGGTCTCAAGCTTGACGACACACCTTTCGACCAGACCGGCAAGGCTGACGACGCCGAAGACTTCGAGGACATCAGCGACGATGATTTACCAGACGAGGAGCCCAGCGCTGGTGTCTCCATGGAGATGCCAGGCCTAACAGACGATGGTGGAACTAGCAACGATGCAGATGATTTGTTTGGAGAGGGACCATCATCACCAGATCCGATTCTTGGGCCTTCCTCCCCCGCGCCTCACGTTCGCGATGCCGACACTGGCGACGACACTCAACCGATCGATGCGAGTCTAAGCTTCCCCGGAATCAACTTCGACCCCGAACCCCATCTCGACGGTGCCAACCAAGACCCCGATATCCCCGCCCCCGCCGAAACCGTCGAAGACCTACTCAAGGCTACATGGCCTGCTTACAAAAAAGGACATATTCTGACGTGGAGCGAACTTCTCCCAGCCAAGAAGGCCACTTGGAAGGAGAAGAAGCCCGCTAAAAAGCCAAAACAACTCGTCACCAGCAAGCTCACACTTGATCTCGCACCCGACCAAGAGAAACTCTTTCGCATTCCTGGCACTGCAACCATCACCCGCAAGGCCAGGCAGGGAGAGGAGAGGGGTGTAGTGTATTGTGGCCAAGACCAAGAGAACCAAGCCGAAGATAACGTTCAGTTCGACTTCGACCAAGACTCCGACTCCGAAACGGTAGCTGGTTTTAGCTTGCGTGACATTGAGCTTGCTTGTGAAGACTGGGGAGCCCACATCACCACTGTGGAAGCTGATTTCAAGGCTCGACAATCTGCAGAGCAGGAACAACAGCAAGCACGGAAACGCGTGTTCGAGGAGCAAGACGACGAATGGGATGCTGAGTTTTTGATGGACCTTGGCGATGATGCGCCATCACGACCAAAAAAACGCAAGACTGTCAGCCTTGGTCTACCTGAGATTCCCCGTTACTCGGCCCCTTCGTTCGACAACTTTGAAGATGCAACACGCAGAGGCGCTAAGCGAGTCCAACTGGATATGAGCGACCCCTACCTCCTTATCGAAACACAAGAACTCCAAAGAAGTGCAAAGCGACCCCGCACAGACAACAAACTGAAGCGTATGGCAAACGGCAATTTGGGTCGGGATGTCTCTCAGCGATTCAATATTTCCAACGACGAAGCATACGAGGCACTGAAGGAGAACCACCAGAGCAAAGTCCGCGCCACCCTCGGCAACATTTCCGTCGAGCACAGTATGCCTGCTATCAAGCTATCATGGCCATACTACAAGGTTAAGCTCGGTGGCACGACTGATGAGTATCATCGCCCTCGCTTCAGGTACAAGAAGTTTGCTGGCCACATGATTAAGTTCGACAAACCTGCGCATCACAAGAGGAAAATGATGAAGGGCAAAGCGCATGAAGTGTTCCTGAAGTCCAAGGATTTGAGTATCAGCGATAACTCTACTGCCGTTCTCTACGAATACTGCGAGCAGCGTCCACGAGTGCTCAGCAGCTTCGGTATGGGTAACCGACTCATTAATTATTACCGCCGAAAGGACACTAGCGAGGACGAGCAATTACCCAAACAAGACCTTGGCGAATACCGCATGCTTCTCCCTGAAGATCGGTCACCCTTCTCCCTTTTTGGTACTGTCGACCCTGGAGAGACCGTGCCAACATTACACAACGAGATGTACCGCGCTCCCGTTTTCAAGCACAGCCCACGAGGCAGCGATTTCCTGGTTGTGCGTAGCACCACTGGAGAGAATGGCTCAAAGTGGTACATGCACAAGATCGATCATCTCTACGTCGTCGGACAGCAATTCCCTTCGGTTGAAGTTCCCGGACCACATAGTCGTAAAGTCACGAACGCTTCGAAGAACAGGATGAAGATGCTCGCTTTTCGCATGATAAGACATAGCGATACCGACAACTGTCAGCTGTCTGACATTACCAAGCACATTGCTGATTCCACTGATACTCAAAATCGTCAGAAACTGAAAGAATTTCTCCAGTACGACAGAGAGAGCGGTGAGAAGGGTATGTGGCGATTGAAGCCTGGAGAGATATTGCCGGACGAGAGTGCAATCCGCTCGATGATCAAACCCGAGGAGGTTTGTCTCCTTGATGCCATGCAGCTTGGTATCAAGGAACTGGAAGATGCCGGATACGACCCTCGAAATGCCTCCCTTGATGAGGACGTTCAAAACAACGACGCAGAAGGGGAGGATGAAGATGTTGAAGACGAAGGCAGCAAAGTGGCCAAGGGAGCCAAAAAGAAGGAGGAAAAGCAAGAAGAAACTCTTGCCGACAAGATGGCGCCATGGAAGACGACAAAGGCTTTTATTGATGCCTGCGCTCAAAAAGCCATGCTCCAGCTTCATGGTGAAGGAGACCCGACAGGTCACGGTCTTGGTTTCTCCTTCATCCGAACTTCCATGAAGGGTGGTTATATCGAGGCAGTCCAGGGGCCTCTTGCTACGTCTGCAGATGCGATGGAGCGTGAAAAGCGAGCTAATGGTGGCCACGCCTACAACGTCAAGAAGCAGCAAGCAATGTACGAGGAAGGTATTCGGGAAATCTGGGAGAAGCAGAAGACTACCCTTTCAGATGGCCAGGAACACGACGACAAAGATGTCGCAGTGACAGAAGACGAAGACGACAGATTCAACGTTCAGTCGGCCATGACTCCGGCCGTGTTTGACGACGGTACTAGCCAAATTAGTGGTTTGACTTCCGCAAGTCGACAGCAACGACGTGCTATTCGCATCACCCGAGACGTACGAATGCCCGATGGCAGTATCCAGAGCCGAGTCGAAGTCGTTCACGATCCGGTTGTGATTTCGCAGTATATGAAACGACGAACAGAGGCAGACCTTGAAATGAGAGAGTACGTTCACCCTCCCTACTCGACACAAGCAGTCCAGAAACCACGAAGCAAGGGGGTTGTGCCGAGAAAAGCCAGGCGAACTTACGGAGTCGGCACCCCTGGCTCAAGGAAGGACATTGTTGGATTGGAGTTTAGAGCACCGGCTTACTTATATCTTTCAACAGCATCTACAGCTCGCGCCCTACAGGCAATGCCGACCATGACCGTCTTGCAGGCATTAGGTATGTTACGCTCCATTGGCATATGACGGTCTATACTAACAGTAATGTAGAATTAAGAAGGAGCTTGAACGACTCGAAAAGAACAAGGCCCGACGACAAGCTCGAGAACAGCAGAAAGAGCTGCACCAAAAAGCCAGCACAGGAGACGCCGGGTCACCCAGTGTCAATGGTGATAAAGTCCCCACTGGCACAACCCGCAAGTGTGCCAATTGTGGCCAGGTCGGCCATATCAAGACAAACAAGAAGTATGACTCCCCCTTCTACAAAATTACTTCCCTTTGTTTCCCCCCCTCCCATGCCGTCGTTTGATTGGTCTGGTCTTGTACAAGGAGACAAGACAAAACGAGGAAGAGTGCGAAAGTCTCGCCTGCAAGTCCTCATGGAGAAGTGCGACAAGGATGCGCGCAAACTCGCCGAAACCAAGGCTCAAGCGGACAAGGCAGCCGTTCGGCAAGAAGAAAAAGCGCAACGTGCAGCAAAGAAGCAGGCAGACTCCGACCACCGTGCTGCTGAGGCCAAGCGGCGACAGGAAGAAAAAGCAGCAGATGCCAAGCGGGAGGAGGAAGAAAAAGCAGCAGAGGCCAAGCGGCAGCAAGATGAAAGAGCTGCCAACAAAAAGCTCAAGGAAGCACTACAGCAGGAGGCTCGAGAAAGGAGGGCCAGGGACCAAGCACAGAGGGCTCGCGAACAGCAAATAGCGCGCGATCGCAGTGAACGCAGGCGCATTGAACGTGAACGAATGCAGCCCAGATGGCTTAATCGGGGTTGCAGACGCTGACGACACCAACTGATGCAACGACCATTGCAAATACCTCATTTTCTTTGTACTTGAGATGTCTATTCGAAACCTTTTACTGACTTATGGCTCAAGGTTATGTCCACTGCTTAACGGTACGATGAAAGCGGACAACGGCGCTGCCGAGCATGGAGGCTTTGGTAACTACAATGCTCCTGCGGGCACGGCTGGATCGCCAAGTTGAGGCGGTCACTTCGATCTTGACATGCGTGCTTGATCACGAACGAGCGAAAATGAAGACGTCAGCTCTTTGATGTCCTGGCTAGCGGACAACAGCTGACCATTTGGGGAGGAAGAAAAAGCGGCATCATTCTATTATTCTTGGTTTTGTGTTACTTGGAAGGGATTTGCGGAAGACCATGAGCGGCGCGCTACGAAAGAGATAACACGGCATACATGCTGCCGACAACAAAGATCGAAGGCATTGAAATGGAGTTGGGAAAGATTGGTTGCTTCAGGGAAAAGAGCCGATATGGCAACGGCAAAGGAATTGCATTTACTACGAGACTGCGACGTCAGTCAAACATTTTGACAAATAATACTTTACGATCAGCTTTGTTCCTGTTTGCTGTGCCAAACTTCATGATAGCGGGTATGTCTAACATCCGTTTAGCTGAGAGGCCCTACACGAAGAAAGGCTGGCCTTCGCCAGCGAGGCAGCTGAGACTGTGCTCTCCAGAGTGATATGACGTGATATGATCTGAGAAAAAGACACAGCTTCAAATGCGGTGAAGATATCAAACACGTAGCCAACTTGTCTTGTTATGGTGGTGCAACTTGACGAGAGTTGACCTCTCATCTCTCATAAGCGGACAAAATGCGGAAGACCGATTAGCCCCCATTCTGCACTGCAGCCCCGCTAAGAGGCTGGTGGAAAAACGGGTTAATTGGCCCAGATTAGACATGGGGCTGCATGCATGACCTGGAACCGGGCATGAGGCTGCTATGCATAATTGTATTTTTAGATCATGAAAAACGACGGGTCGGGTCCCCTTGTGACTGGGGCCGGATATGTTTATGGCGGGCACACGGGAGTCATTTAGTTAGATAGAGCCATGGTGATAGATGCCTGATTGTGATGAATTCCTTCGCGTCAAGACGAGTCTATCCTCATAAGGGCAATTGCCGGTAATGCCAGATATCAGTGAGATTCACCAGTGAGACTCAGATTTTAGAACGCAGGAACAAACCTCTTACACACATAGACTCCACGAACATGGATGATGTAAATGCAGGGGCACGATTGTGCTTGTTTCCGCAAATGCTCAGAGATGCAGCAAGACATGGTTGAATACGAAAGTCGTTGCAGCGGAAAGGGTGGGAACAAAGGAGGCTCGGCTCAAGATGCGGGAACTTGGGAAGCGAGATCCGGATGGTGCCTTTAGCCTTGATTGTTCTATTCGCAGGGGAGGGGGAATTGACTGATGTGTTGTGTTGTCTTGTTTCCGTGGACTCGAGCCAGGTGATGGCCTGGGCTTTGGGGTTTCGAGGATCGTGTAGTGCTTGGCGCTTGGTGAAAGAGGCCTCGTTCCTGAAGCTGTTTGTAAGAGGAAAGCTTGGTGTGATATACGGAATAAGCATCAAAGGTGGAAGAGCATCATAGTGGAAACTAGAGTCTTGATGAACCATCGTCTAGCCGTGGACTCTGCTTGTCTTCCCCTGCCGTGTGCCTCCGCCAAGAGAATTGTCCGGGGGGCTGTCATAATGCCTGACTACGATTCCCTTACATGTGAAGAAACGTGGTACGAGACAAGATATCCATAGACGTTAAGTCAAGTCAATGATGATATCCCCTAAAGGCGGTGGTTGGACAATGCAATGCACCATCATCAGCTGTCTCCTAAACGTTGGCGCCTCCTTTAGGGGACCAGGCGGGTCAGTAAATAATCGACACTCTGCCTAACTTTAGGTTAGGTTGCTATAATAATTAGAGCATACTTTAGGCTAAAGATATCCTAAAGTGCTTATGCTATTCTGTCAACTCGTACCTGAAGTTAGGCAGAGTGCCGATTATTTAGTGGACCGCCTGGGGACTCAGAAGGGCCCGGCCCTTGCCTCGAGTGCCGTGGCTTAGGCCCACCAGCATCCACCTTGTCGGTGAGCCCCGTCGAGGCCGTCCACTCACAGTCGCCTTAGCTAAGCAGCGAGTTTTTCCCGCGCGTTCCATGCTGCCTTCTTTTTTTCCCTCCCCTTCTCCATCCCGCACGAGTGAACACGATCCGTCTATTATTAGAAGCCATCCCAACCACAGACGCCAGATTCAGCCCCATCGACGTCTATCGATCGACCTTGACTATTAACTGTGATTGCATTGCTTTCTATCATTCGTCCCCTCACTCGCGACTCAAGCGCAAGCGCAAGCGCCAAAAAACCGTTCCCTCTTCACTTCTCTACGATACGTTGCATCCCAGCGCAGCGCAGCGCATCGCGTCGCGCAACGGCTTTTGACCCTGACGTACTGCGCAAACCAAGACCATAGTGCCTCTGTCTCTCTATCGCAACGGTTCTCGTGAAAAAGAAATCTCATGATATACGCGACTCGCATGCCTGCGTCACTCATCCTCGCTCTCTCACAGAACCCTCTTCCATCCTGCTCCCCTCAGGGCTAAAAGGGTACCACCAAAGCCAAGCTTAAAGAGATACCGTCGACGCGCTACTGCACAAAGTACCCCTCCACCAGTTGCCGGCCGCTAAGCTACAAAGGTCGCCAACTGCCTCGGGGTCCTGAGTGAAGGTCGGCTTGTCCCAGCTCCAAGCAAAGCAGAGCAGACAGCAAAAGCAGCACCTTTCGCTTCCCTTCGTCAAATCCTCTCTCCCGCTCCCACACTCTTTTTTCTTTTTAAACTATCCTCTACGGCCACCGCGACAGCCGCCTCCGTCATCTCACCCACTCTATTCCTCTTCCTCTTCGGCTTTATCCATCGAGCTCTTGGTCCTTTCTTTGGTCGATCTTTCCCGTTCTTTTTGAAGCGTCCTTCGATAGCATTCACTTTACTACGCCGTTAACATCCTTTGTTCTCGCTTACGACTACGACCATAACCGCGCCTCGACTTGACTTGACCTGACCCGTACCATTCACCTTCTCAAGCTTCAACTCGTCGACTCCTTCTCTTTGCGATTATTTGCGCGACCAGTTCCAAATACCCCACTCAACTCCACGACTGGCGTTCCCGACGGTTATCCCATTATCTCTCCGATCGCGACCGTTTAGCTGCCCCGCGCGAAAACGCGACGCACTTTCTCCAAATTAAGACGCACAACCGTTCAACATGGGACGAAGAAAGATTGAAATCAAGGCGATCAAGGATGACAGAAATCGCTCTGTGTAAGTAACCCCCAGAGGCTGTCGCAACACTCCGGCTCGTGGTGTTTTAGAGCTTCCCCGCTGACTGGCGCAAATAGCACATTCTTGAAGCGAAAGGGCGGCCTGTTCAAGAAGGCTCACGAGCTCTCCGTCCTTTGCTCCGTCGATGTCGCCGTCTTCATTTTTGGCAACAACAAGAAGCTCTACGAATACTCGTCCGCAGATATGCGAGAGCTCATCCACCGATATCAATACGTGAGTTGCCTCCGTTACTCGTAGCGCTGTCGCATCGTCCTGGTATCCCAAGCGGCGATCGCATCCACGGCGCGTTCCAGCATAGCAAGCTAACAGACAATAGCACGGCGGTCCGAGTGAACACAAAGGTCCTTCCGATTTCAATGGCGGCAACGATGATGATGATGAGGAGGAAGGCGATGGCACCCCTCCCCATGGCCCCGAAGTTGTTGAGAACCAGATGATGCCTCCCCATCCCTATGGACAGCATCAACCTCCTTTCCCTCAGATTCGACATCATACACCCTCGGCATCACCACCTATCGGCAATGGCGGTCCCTTCCAAGCGCATCCCGGGCATCCTATCCAGCGACAACATACCCCGCAACCGTCGATAGGCTCACGACCGGCATCTCGAAACGATATGCGCCGAATGGGTCCCGGTATGGTCCAGCCTCCGCCTCCGACCGGTCCTCCGCATCCCGGAATGAATTACATGCCCAATCCCCCTCTTTACAACTCGCCTCATCCTCCTCCCGGTCTGATCCCTCAACATGGTCCTCATCCTCAATATGCCTATCACCAACAACCTCCTCCTCCGATGCAGCAGCAAGGGCCGTATATGGATGACCGCAGGTCCCCAATGCCTTCACCGATGCCTCCCGCTTACACGTCGCAACCGCCGTCACAAGGAATCCAAGCTCCAGCGCGCCCAACGCCATCACCACAGCCGGGCCACCAACATCTTACTCCGAACTTGTCGCAAATGTCACCGCCTCCGCCCCAGCCTGAACGTCGCCTCCAAGATCCGCCGCCGCCGCCGCCCCCCGTGGTACCTAAGACTGAACCACAAGAGCGCCCTCAACCGCCTTTATTGAATACGGACTCGGCTATCAAGAAGCTACCCCAAAGGAAATCTCACAGCATTTTCACACCCATTGAAGAAAATCGATCCATCTTGTCTCAGCATCTTGCATCTTTTACATCCGAAAATGTCAAATCAGAGTCCGCTGCTGCTGCCGCTGCCGCAAATGCCGCCAACGCCGCCAACCGTTCACAGTCGGTAGATGTGGCTGCGCTGAATCGGGCCGCTGACGCGTCAAAGTCGTCCCCTCATCTGCCACAGCGAGCCAGTACCCAGGCTGATGAAAAGAGCCGAACTGTATCCTTATCCTCGATACCAGAGACCACTTTGACACCGCCTTCACGGTCAAACAGCACAAAGGTTGCCGGTGGTCCGGGAGGCGCTCGACCTCGTGGTCCACGCTTAACGGTGCAAATCCCGGATGGCGGCTCGGAAGGGGGCGGTAGCGCACGAACGGCAGAGTCAAATTCACCGCGAAATGCTGCTGAGACTACCACACAGGCGCCTCAACGCCACAACTCACAGTCGTCGCTTGTGCTTCCTCCTCCCTCTCCTTCTGCTTCTGCAATATTGTCCGCGGGTGCTACTGGTCCACCGAATCCCTTCGCCCGACCACCTCCTCAGCAGAATGTGAATGGTGATACTCCTGTCTCTGCCCTGCCATCACGTTTCTTGACAAATGAACTTCTGCCGAGTCCAAGTAGTTTCTATCCTGACTGGAATTTCCGGGGAGGTGACAGCAACACGCTGCCAAGTCCGCTCAACTTTGCAACTCCAGTTGTCGGTTCAGGGCCTAGTTTTCTGAGAGATGACAACCTGAACACGACACCTAATGCAAATTCCAACGCATCCAAAGACGTCACTTCTAATGCCAATGGGAGCTCGAGTCAAAATCTGAATGTTGGCACAAGCAATCCTACTGCCATAAAACGGAAGACTCCTGAGATTGGCGCCACAGCCCAGAGCGAGGCTGCAGAAGAGACGTCAGACGCAAAGAGGGTGAGGGTTGAATGATGATCCTCTGCTGTTTGACTATATACCTTCACACAAAAGTGCTTTCCGCTATACGCTCCAATCGATAAGGCATCACGGGCTGGCCTTCGCATGCCAGTCATGGAATATCATTAGGCACCAGCCATTGTGCCTAGTCACGGCCTTTCAGTCTCTTGTTTTTTCTTTGATCTTCAATTCTTATACCTGGGCCCGTAGCCCGTTTTTGTCTCCGGGGGTTTTTGGTAACGATATGTTTGACACTAACAATGTCTACATATTGCATAACGAAGATGGTGGGTGTTTGTCACGGGGTTTTTTATTTACTGCTGTTATAATTTGTTTTGATCTGGAAATGGTGTTATTATTGGGAGTTTGGTTAGATGATACCGGCGACGTAAATATATTGTCTTAATCAATATACTGAATGAACATGAGTTTGAGCATAGTGATGTCTATGAACCTAACGTGTATTGTATCTAAATGTGATCAAGCAGGCCGCACAGCTGTCCAGCAACGCATCCCAAAATCCTTACCTCGTGCCTCAGTACCTACCCATAGCCCGTTGCTTAACCAAAATGCGAAATCATTAATCTATCATTACTCGTGTATCTTGTAGCCATCAAATAATATCACCTCTAGGCGTAATTTAGAACTCCCTTAAGAATCCACTGCATCAATAGTTAGCATCGCCTCCATCACAGGTCATGATCAACTTACCAGCTCTCCATTCCCAACCTGGCTAGCCACACGCTCAACCTCAACCTCATCCGGCATCACAACCTTCCGCCCCTCCTTCTCAACCCACCAGACCTCATTGCCTCCTAACGTCTTGACCTTCTCCTCCTTCTCCCACGGACTCGACGGCACAAGATGCGCCTCCACGAACCGTTGTAGATTCGCCTTAGCACGATCCTGTCCCCCGTCACCCTCATACGCGTCTGCGCCGAGACTATCGTAGTCCGCAGGCTGCTCCCATGGCTTGCGCGGGAGCGCATCAACAGCCGAGTTCAGCGGCGCGAGGACGGTAGTATTTGTAGAGAGATCGGAGAGTCGGTCGTCGGTAGCGGGCTGCATGCGCGCAAAGGATGAGAAGGACGTGAGACCGCGGTTGGTACCGATGATGTCGCCGAGGGCGACCGAGGGTTGGACGGAGGGCTTGTCGGAGGTGGACATGATGGGGAGGTGGCCGTGGAGAGGCGGTAGCGGTGCTTTCTTTGGGAGAGGAGCTTGGTGGTTTTCGCGGAGAGGGACTTGAGAGGAGGTTGTGAGGCTGAATAAGGCTGTTAGGACGACGAGAGGTTTCATGGTGGTGGATGTGGTGGTGATGTAAAGTGGTGGAGTTGAGAGCAGGTACGTCATGAGGGGATTTTGGATGTTGGGTGGATAACGTGATTGGTCACGAGATAGCGTTCCAAACTCACTTACATCGTCGGTTATCTCTCATCCTCAACCAACCAGTTGATATAGGCTCCAATATTGCAAGTTCGGAGATTTAATTTCCTTATGTCTATAATCACCTAAATATGACAGCCAGTCTTGAATCGAAGCCTAGGCATTAGTGACACTAATACGACTTCAGATAGCTATGGACCGCATATACCCATCAAAGCCTTCACCAGATAGACCATAAACGTTCCCCAGCTATGGTTAAAAGTCAGTTATGGCATCTTATTATTCCACTTGGGCGAGGGTGGAGGATGCCTGATAGCAAAAGCGACTAGAGGCAAAGGACGATGCTTTGGATTGAGTCATCACAGCTAGGTGTGCCTTCGCCGCATAGCTACATATGTCGAACAGTCTCGCGTATTAATACGAAATTCTAGCTAAGCGGCGGAATGGCTTCATCCACCAACAAATAACAAACACAATGTTCTCTTCTTGGCAATCGCTGGTGGTCTAAACCATCTGGCATCGCCTCTTTGGTTGCCAAGCCTATTCATTATCTTAAAACCGACTTTTATTCCACTGGCTTTTACTTTATTTCATCCCAAGTTTATTACTACGCTCGCTTATTGTCCTAACCACCCGAAGTCACTGGCTCATATGATATATCCCTGCAATGTCGATAACTACTACCAGCACGTTTCCAGCAGTCACCACATCAGCCTTGGTTCCTTTTGCGGGCTACCCACGCGAGACGCTAACAGCCAGTGTCGAGTGGGCCGACCGCAATTGCACTACCTTTCATCTTAATTGTAAGCGTAAAGATGGCAGCTGCGTATAGTATATATTAACCTTACCACCCTGTTAGGTTAAAATAAGAAGTTGCAGCAGTCTATTCAGCATGTAATCAAGGTATATACTAAATCTTAGGTAAGGAAGCGACGAATTAATAAAATAGTTTAGGCAATTTATTAAAATAGTGTAGGTAATTTAATAAAATAGTTTAGGTAATTTAATGCACGACAGAGACATTTCATTTTAGAGAGAAATGGGTATTCAATGCATCACATATTTCTTCAACTCCTTCTCCCCAGCATTCCACTGCTGAATAGCTCTTCCATACATGTACCCATCGATATATACATCACCTACAAACCGATACTCGCCTTGTGTCCCCTCTGCCCTTAGCAATATAGGCGTTGAACAGCCCAGGGGCACAACGATGATATCACCAGCAAGCATGAAACCTGAGCCCATTCCCATCCTACTATTCTGCGTAAGACAAAAACATCTCCCCATCATTCGATCACCGAAATTTGTCTGCAAGAAATGGCGTCGCATCTCGGGCGTGACGTCTGACCGAATGTCGAGATGATCGCGTAACTTCAGATCCAGAGGAAGATATGGTAAGCGATCGCGAAAAAGGCAGGCAAAGATGTGATAGCAGAGTGCCAGCCAACGGGGTCTATCGTATGGTGAAGGGATTTGGCCAAGACATAATGTTGCTGCGAATCGTTCCTCTGCCAGTATTCTGTCCTGCTCGGTTGCACCTTCGATAGCTTGAAAGAGAAGTGCGCTCCAGTGTAAAAAGGCCATGAGATAGTCACCTAAGTTACAAAGAGTTCCCACGGCGACGCCTCTGCTCCGAATCACATCGATTTCTATAGCGGAAATTTCGAGTTTGTTCAGACGCTCGTCACAGAATCTGCAAACTGCCTTACTGGATCCAGCAGCAGAGAATCCATACTTGAAGCCCATGGCCGATGTTTGAGGAATATGTGACCAGTCTGGGACGAAAGAAGGCAGATTGGTTGAGCTTGTATGAACAGGAAAGTGTATCGCCTCGCAGATGATGTCCAGTTTCTCTGTGGTTTTTAGGAGAAAGTCGACCACTTCTGTAAACACGTCTTTAACGGAGAGGTTGTAATCAGCGCGAAACTCGTCACGAATGCCTGCAGGCAAGACACCGAGAATGCCATAGAGCTTGTCCCTGGGATCGGAAGCAAGCTTCCTACGGCAAGCTCGTAATACCTCCAGTAAGACCATCTCTCCGTCCGACACATATGACCTGAGATCCGGAAGACTAGCGGGGCCTTGATAGATCAGAGTTTGGACGTAGCTAAACTGATCTGGGGAGATGGCCAATCGTCTCGTGTCGGGGTCCTTGTTGGTGAAGATTAATTCACCACGACGCTGACTAAATGTCATAGATGCGTATTGATATGACGCCCAAGGGAGTGTGGTTGGTCCACAATACACGGTGATGTTCTTAGCATTGAAAACTTCTTGAACAACCCAAAGTCGTCTCCAGTAGTCCCTGCCGAACAGCGACACTACAGCCAAAAGGTCGCCGTTTGCAGCGCCGGATGATAAGAGATGAGAAGTTGATCGAATCTGGGATACAGGAGCAGACATCTGCTCTATGAAACGCACAGCTTTTGTACTGTCGTTTTCCTCAGGACCAAGCCAAATTGCTACCGATTCGGCATTCGAGTAGATATTAGGCATGAGTTGGACTTGGTGGCTCCGCTCATCTCGGTTCTTCTGATCGATACATAAAGCATCCACCCAGATTAAAAGAGATGTTTGTTTCTGTCGGAGGGCTTGAAGTGCGCCGTGGAGACTGACAGCAACATGAATCGGAAAGTCTTCAATCTCGATCTTGCGAGTGTCGCCTGTATCTCCCCATGTGTACGAGATAGCTACATACGGAGGAGGCTGTCCGAGGGAGACGTGGAGTATTTCACATTTTATCATGGTCTTTCTCTCCGGTAGTAATCTGACCAGTCTGATCGAAGTTTCTTCAATAGGTCTGTACTGATATGTGCGTTCACCAAGGAAAGATGGAGCAGAAGCCAAGCTTCGTCTGTGTAAGTCCGTGCCGTTCACTGCAAATGCTACTTCACTAGGCAGGTGACTACTGTCCTTTGAGTCTTGAAGTTGAGGGGTAGATCTAAAAGATACTTTTCGAGCATCTTCTGGGCTGAGCGAGGGCGGTGGCTGAACCACCAAGGATTCATGAGAGACCGGCTGCTCCTTCGGAGCCTGCGGCGTTCCAGGGTTTTCTGCTTTCTGTTGTAGGACTACTTGTATCGGATAGCCACTTTGGAAAGGCTGCCCAGGGTCTTTGCTATGTTGAAGCTTATGCCCATCACTAACCTTGAAATGAGGTGGTGAAGGAACGCGTGCTTCGGTAGATTGTGCGGCCTTAGGTACTAACATACCATGCCGGTTGATTTCCATTGTGTTTTTATTTGGCATTCTGAATGAAATCTGGAGCTCTCGAGATCCTTTCGAAACATTCGTTTTATGTGACGGCCCGAATGCTTTTGAATCAGGTTGAAAGCTTAGCAGCTGAAGAGGGGCGAAGCTACCTTATTGAAAGCCTCGCAGTCAGCCTATCACTTCGGGGAGTTTCGACCTATCATACCCCGTGAAAATGCTCATACTCCAAATCAAGAATAGTGTGACACTGATGGTAGAGGTGAAGTGTAAAAAGTACTGAGGCTTTCTTGTTTGACTTGCAAGTAATTTTAATCGTTATTAGACTTCTAAGGCGGATATCATCTGTCGAGGCCCTACAACTCGGGTGGGTACAAGAAGCTATCTACATCGAGCTGCTCCGCTAAATCCAATAACTCTCCTGGCGTCAGTCCAGCCATCGCGTTAGCTGCAAAGAGATCCCATCCTGTCTCGTCTGGTACATGTGCCTGCAATTCTTGCCCGTCATTCTCTTGTTCTTGAATATCATTATCTTCGTCTATTTCAGCGGGAATCTGTGGAGTGACGATATTGCTTGCCGGTGTAAGAGCAGACAGCGTATGCTCCAACTGTTCAAGTTCCACTTTCCGTAGAGGAGCGATAAGACTTCCCTTGGCGATCAGAGTATCGAAGACGTAGGCGGCATCTTCACGCCATGAGTGGTCTGGGAGAAGAGATGGGCAGATTATGGGGATGAGATGTAGAAGAAATGCGGACGATGAGGCGTATTCGATTTGAAAAGGAAGAAAAGCCTCTGGAACGAGGCATCAGCGAGAGCAGCGACCATTAGGTTTTGGTTTGACTTACCAATGAGATCCTCATCTGCCAAAGAACGTAGAGTTTTCAAGATTGCTTGCGCCGAGCTGACACATGACTGTATCAGTGATGCAACAGGACGTGATAATGATAAGCCGTTTGTGAGCTGTGTCTTGGACTGTTCGATATGCACGTGCAGGGCACACATGATCTGTGGCCTTGTCGTAAGAACTACACACTATCAAAAGTAAGCGAGTATTCCATATTCATGATTTCGTACAGCCTACATGATGGTATTGGAGAAGTAATCTTGTGGCTATTCGGGAAGCTTTGCTGATCGAATCGCGAAAATGGTTGTTGATTATATTGCTGAGGTCTCGATTCAACTCGGCTAGATGTCTGAGGATGGATTGTGTGTTGCTAAAGAGAGTGCCGTCATAGTCTTTCCCCACGCCGTAAACCGCTATTGTTCGGTTAGAAACAGTGGTAGACCATATATAGATGTTTTATACTTACTTCCCAGGAGCCGTGCTATCAGTCGAGCCAACTGCACGTGTAGAGTCAGACTGAGGGAACTCAGAGAGTTGTCAGCCTGAGAGGGCAGTTTATTGGTGATGTCTTCGTCCCTAATGGCACTTGTCGCACCTATCAGGGCAGCAAATTCCTGGTCTAGCATGTATACAACCCAGAATATTATATGACATCTTTTGGAATGTTGTGCTCCTACAGCTTCTTCTGGCATATGTCTGTGAAACCCAGATAGAACGCATATGCGGAGGGCTTGTCCTATCTAAACGATATTCAAGTCAGAACTAGTAACCGGACACTCTGATGAGTACTCACGTGTTGATAAGCTGCCACCCGCATATCAATTGATTGGAAGTAGATGGCCGCAAGGGTGAGTGCTTGCGCGGATAGAACCGGGTCCAGGGCGATGCCTGCTAGTTCTGGCATGAGAGGCATCGCTCTAGCAGCATATTGATATCCAGGAGGGCTTCCATCAGCGCTTTTACCACCTAGGAAAGCCTTTCCGAAAGCTATCATAAGTAAATATTGCGCATACCACAGCTTACACGATGATGCTTTGGCTGAGGCATCTTGGTAAAGCTCTTTAAAGTGTTGGAGGAACTCAGTCTCATCGATGAGGGATGCCAGTGGGCCGAGATAGAACCTAGCAGTCTGAACGAGGAAGAAGGCGTAGTCGGACGGAGGTAAATTCGAAATGTCCAGCTGCTCATCTGGCATGAGTGGTCTCCACTGTAGTCGGAACGCGACTCCGTCGAGATGCCAGGGTGGAGGCTCATTGTTCGTGTCAGGAAGATGTTTACCCACAAGGGCCAATACTCGTCTACAGAAGGCCCATGATGACGCGGGACCCATATACCCTGTGGAGATCTGTCAGTACATGCCGAGCATCAAGGTCAGGCCGTGGGACTTACAGTATCGTCCTAGGGCGTGTCCAAAGACATAGTCGTTGTCAACGAGGGGGTTTTGTCGAAATGCGGGCTCTAGTACATCGTTGGTCGACAGTGAGTTTGCTTCATTTCCGTCATCATCCTCATCTTGTTCTTCCGGCGTTCCAAGAGTGAGGTCTTGGATGGTCATGGGTTTAGTAAGAATGGCAATATCGAAAGAGGAGTCACTCACCTCCATCCGCCTCCACCACAGACGGGTCTGGCGGAACTGTCAAGGTCCCATAGTCGGACACGGAAGAGTGTCTAGGTTGAGGTCTCCGATGAGGACCATCATTCCGAAGAGACCCAGGAGTCGGAAGGCCATCCTGTCGCTTCTCCAATGCCCGGAGGTAGCTGTCATGTGCAGTCAGTATAGGTGGCGTGATGTGAGACATGACAAAACTCACCTCTCAGGAACCGAGACTTTCCTCTCTTCGGCTTCGTATATGCATCTCTCATTCTTGCGACCACACCTCGCACAAGGCTGGGACCCCGAGCACTTGACCTTCATAGACCGACATCGTTTACAACTTGATGACGATTGGTTAGCTGATGGATCCGAGCATCGGCTTCAGACGGGACAAGCAAGAACCCACGCTTTAGAGCACTTTTTGATTACTCTGAAAGAACTCTGCTGGTTATTGGGCATATTTGCAGACAAAGCAAGCAATATTCCGTATAGTACAGGGGCTTGGGAGGGCAGAGGGTCCAATGTGAAAGGTCGGGGTGCCGTTCCGACTTAAGTCTTTTGGCTGGAATATCATCCCGGCCTGGATCTTGTCCTAATCGGGTAACCTTGTTAAAAGCTTATCAACGGCTTTGAGGGGGGTTTAATTGCGTTATCGGATGTGGAGAGATTGGAGGCCGGAACGTCATTCCGACTTTTAAAGCTTATCATACGTCCTTAAGTACTCTCCGTCTTGCCTCTTTTGGATATGTCGGTATATCAGTCCCGACATTTCCACCAGAGGGTATTCGCATTCTTGCGCTGTAAGTCGACAACTACCGGCTCCGGCTCTTCTAGAACATACCCCAGCTGTCAAAGCTTTGTTCTAGTCTTGTTCGATCTCATTGTTCGATTAAACCCACAATGATTACCAGGGGTTGTGTAACCCTCCGTTCGGCCATTGCACAAAGGTGAGTTGAAGATCGGCATATCCAGGCAGGAAAGATTGTGCCATTCAGAGGCACAGTGAATCTGACTGACACAACCTAGACCATCTAGACTAATTCATGCACCCAAATGCATGGTAACAATCACATCACCTTCGGTAGTCAGAATGAACTCGTCAGCCGCCACCGCTGCAGCCAAGCCTGCATTCTCAGCGGTACAGCCAGTCACCAATTTTGAGGAAACAACAGCCGATAGGCCAGACTTTGACAAATCCGACAGTCCTATTGAGGTAACAAAGTCCCCTAATCCATCTTGGTCTTTTGGGGAAGGCGTCCGCGATGGCCAGTCACCTGCTGTGAACGACAAGATTCACCAAGAGATCGACCCTTATTCCCCTGATAGATCTGTGGGACAAAACTATCGTCTTTTGATCTCTGGAATTACCCCTCGTCCTATTGGATTTATTAGTACCCTCTCTAAAGATGGCAAGACCAAGAATCTTTCGCCTTTCAGTTATTTCCAAGTCGTCGACCATGACCCGCCCATGTTCATCGTCAGTTTCTCTTCACGATATGGGCCAGTCAAGGATACATATCAAAACTTAAAAGACACTGGAGAGTGTGTCATCAACACTGTTTCCGAGAACATGATTGAAGCAGTTAGCGCTTCATCAATTGACGCTCCCTACGGCGTATCCGAGTGGGATATTACAGGCCTTACTGAAGCCCCGACAACAACCGTGAAGCCATCACGCGTCAAAGAGTCGGTGCTATCGATTGAAGGGAAAGTTGTCGATATCAAAGAATTCGAAGGTCACAAGCCAGGAATGAGCAGTGCTGCAATCTGCCTGATCAAAGCAACGCGGTTTTGGGTACAAGAAGATGCCGCCAATGCAGATTTTAGCCACATTGAACTCGATAAGTTGAGACCTATTGCACAACTTGGCGGTATGTCATACGGGCGAATATCATCGACGTTTGAGCTTCCTCGTACGCGTTGGGCGGATGAACAGCCTAAGAGTGAACTGTTGACAAAACTAAAGAATGAAAAATGATGCATTTGGTGCCAAAAATATTGGTATTCTGGGAGATGGCATTGTATTATACAGAGGTGCATATACAGTAGAAGGTTATTAGACAAAGAGTCAAATAGATGAGTTTCACGGCCCAAATATTCTATCGATAGAATTTATTAGAACTCATTTGTTCCACTCGCATTTCCTTCTTATCATAAGACAAGTATCTGTCGTTGAAGAGAGGATGATGTGAAGATGTTATAACTTGGTTTAATTTTTATTCTTCATCTATGACTCTAGCCAAATATTCTACGACGGAGCTCCTGTCTCATAGCCTGTGCCATATGCTGTGTCCTCTCAACAGCACCCCGGTTCTCAACAGCTCGTCGGTAAAGGTAGTTCATACACTCCTGAACGGAACCCCAAGGCAAACACTTGTAGAGCTTCGGCGTCTCAGCAGTTACTCTGCACTCCTTAACAGCCTGCTCATAATCCTGAAGTAACTTCCCACTCAGCTCATCAGCCATTCCCATGATCTGAGCACACTTCATCGGCACGGTAGGTAACCCAGCCTCGATTCGCTTTCGGTGGGTGTCGAAAGCCTTTTCCGCACTCTCAGCGTTGTGTGTGGCCAAAACCAACGCGGCGTCCGGGAACTTCAGGTTCGCAGCCTCGTGAGGTACTATTTGCGAAATGAGCATATCGGCAATGTCATTGTATGAATCATCCGTATCCTCTTTTGTGTCGTGGATCAAAGACCGAACCTCGTTCTCGATGTACGCGCCACGGACTAGCTTAATGCCAACTGTCCATCCCTCTTGGGCGGCCAACTGAATGTGATTTCGGGCGTTTTGCCTAGCGCCCTTGAGATAAGCCTGGATGGTGTTGTAGACTAAGGCATTTCCGTCTCGGTTGTGTTGGCGCATCAGGACAATGGTCCAGTCGTCGAGGGTTGGTTGCATGACTTGCTGTTCAGCATCGATCCAGAGCTGACATCCTCGCTTTCGCGTCTCTTCACAGATCTCGTTCAAGGCCTCGTGTAGGTAACTGTTCATGGGTCGACCAGCCTGCAGCGCATCTACTGCGATTGGACCAGCGCCTGTTACTCTATAAAAACGTCAGTCTTGAGTCCCGTTTCTCATCATATGCCTCTTACTTAATGGCGAGCAAATCGCCCGCTTCAATCATGTTCAGTGTTTCGATATTGCCCCTCTTCCACTCATCGATCATCCTGTAGCACTCAACGGGATAGTCCTCAATGCCAGTCTGAGGAAGTTCAACGTTGGGATCCAAAACAACATCCTTAGAATATCCGAGAATTATGCCATGGAAACCAAGTTTCTTGATGTACTTGACAGTATTGGAGACTTCGGGAATACTGTTGCCAGCGCAAAAGTGATCGTAAATGGTCCATTGGAGAACCCGGTTAAGAACCGGGTTCTTATCCGGGTTGAGTAATGCGGAGTTGGATTGTGTGAGCAGGGCAATAAATGCAAGAGAGGGTCGGAGTAGCCAGTTGTTGGACATTACTGTCGTTAAGGCTACTGAACGGAGGAGAACCCCCATAGGCATCTTGGAGAGGGGCGACTGGTCTGCCACGGGAGCCTGTAAAGGCTTGAGGGATGTCTTGAATGTTGCATCGGTAGTGAGCCGTCTCATTTGTGGTTGAATGCAGAGACGGGATGACAACGGCAACAACTGCCTCCGTCCATAGACGACACTTCTCGATAACATGTTGAATTGACACGAGTATGGACTTGATACACAACGAACTTGCTGAAGCTCAGACTGCATAGGGCATGCTCATCCCATATATCATCACACCAAAACATCATCGTCATCAACCTCCACCATTGGCTCCAAGCCAACCCTCCACTAAGCATCTCACAATCACTATCAGACTTCCTACTGCAACCCGCGAATAGACGAAGTCGGGGGGCTTTTCCGACACTCCTATCTCGGAGTAGTCTTAACCAAAAATAATCAGACCCCGCGCGATAGACCCCGCCAACGTCTTATTTCTCCCATCATCCACTACGTGGCGTTATGCGGAGAAGGGTCACGAGGGCGTGATGATGCATTCATGTTGATCTCGTTGATAAGTGTTGGAGCCAATCGTTCCATAATATGGATCTCGCGAGGGATGGAGCCAAGGCTAGAATCGGCCGCGTCTTTTGGGTGGAGGTCGAGTTGTCGGCTGGATCTTCGGTGCGATGTATAACGTCGGGGAGGCATCCCGACTTTTTTGTTATGCTGGTTGTTATCTATAGACTCTATAAAGTGATTCTCTGAAACGGGGGCAAGAATAAAGAACAATAATAACCTTCTTTGTAACTTTTTCTTTCTCTGTTTCGTGTTCTACAATTATCCAGCATGTACAGATCTCTAGGTGCTCAACGCCGGCCTCTGGCTCGCCTTAGTGTTGCCCGCCAATGCAGGGCCCAATCTCTATCAGCCAGCCGATCTTTGAGTCTATGGAACCCTCCCAAGTTCGAAAATGAGAAGATGGTATGAATTAAGTCGTTGCAGCTAGAATTTAGTAGACTAACATCCTATCGCAGTTCGACTACGCCAAGGGCTCTCCCGAGAGGGCTGAGCTTACTGAGAGCATCAAGAAGCTCAAGAGTTCATTCCCGGTTAACATTCCTATTCAGATCAGCGGTGCGAATGTAAGTCGTTCCTGTTGAAGATACCGCATATAGTCTCTGATATTCTTTCCAAGGTCACTAGCAAGCAAACTCTCAAGCAGCAAAATCCTTGTAACCACCAAGAAGTCGTTGCAGAATATGCGACAGCAACGCCTGATAATGTCAATACTGCTATCGACGCCGCTCTCAAGGCTAAGCCAGCTTGGGAGGCTCTACCTTTCGAAGATCGAGCTGCTATTTTCTTGCGGGCTTCTGAGCTAGTGACAGGCAAATATCGCTCCGATATTGTAGCTGCGACCATGCTCGGCATGGGGAAGAACATCTGGCAGGCCGAGATTGATGCCCCAGCCGAGACAGCAGACTTCTTCCGCCATTACATCGACGAGGCATGGAAGTTGTATGCTCAGCAACCCAAGGTTCAGACACCTGGTGTCTGGAACAAGATGGAGTATCGGCCCTTGGAGGGATTCGTTTATGCCGTCTCACCGTTCAACTTTACTGCTCTCGGCGCTACCCTTGTCGGACCAGCAGCTCTTCTGGGCAACGTGGTTGTTTGGAAGCCTTCCGATTCCGCTATTCACGCTAGCTGGCTTCTATACCAGATCCTTCTCGAAGCTGGTCTTCCAAAAGACGTTATTCAGTTCCTACCTGGCGAGCCCAACGAGGTCACCGACGCCGTTCTGAAGCGACCTGAATTCGGAGCTCTGACATTCATCGGCTCCACAAAGGTGTTTAAGGGCTTGCAGAAGAAGATCGGCAATGGTATCGGAGACGGGGTCTACAACTCTTATCCTCGAGTTGTCGGAGAAACCGGTGGAAAGAACTGGGGTATTGTTCACCCTACTGCAGATGTCAAGAGTGCTGCTTTGAACACAGTCCGGGCTGCTTTTGAGTACCAAGGACAGAAGTGCTCTGCCAACTCACGAGTCTACGTTGCTGAGTCAGTATGGCCCGAGTTTAAGAAGCATCTTCAGGAGCAAGTGTCTGCTCTCAAGGTTGGAGACGTCGAGAATTACGAGAACTTCATCAACCCCGTCATTCACGAGGCGTCGTTCGATAAACTCAACAAGATCATCGAGGATGCCAAGAACGACAAGGAACTAGAACTAGTCGTCGGTGGCAAGGCTTCCAAGGATAAGGGCTACTATATTCACCCTACGGTTTACCAAACCACCAACCCCCGCCACGAGATTATGTCACAAGAGCTCTTTGGCCCCATCCTAGGAATCTACGTCTTCCCCGATAACGCTTGGGAGGATACCCTGACGACCCTTGACACAACATCCCGCTACGCTCTTACTGGCAGCATCTTTGCCAAGGACCCTTACGTGCTTCGCCATGCCCAGAATGCTTTGAAGAACGCTGCTGGTATGCTCTACTTGAACACCAAGTGTACCGGTGCAGTGGTGGCTCAGCAACCATTTGGTGGATCTCGTGATTCGGGTACTAATGACAAGACTGGAACTATGGCTCATCTGCAACGATTTGTTAGCACAAGAACTATCAAGGAGGAGTTCGTGCCATTGGAGAAGGTCTTGTATCCTTCTAATGAGTAAAAGCATGTTACGGGATGCCCAACGGAAGCTTGGTTTAAAACACGGGCTATTGGGGCGTTAGACATAAAAGTACTGCCGGTGTTCATGTAGTTGTCAGTCTAGAGTCAAGACACTTCCGAACATTACACCTAGCTGGGTCAATCATGTATTATGATGAGTTTCGATTGAATTATTCATCCTGTAGATATGGTAAACAATTTTCACAAGCATATAAGATTCATGATTCTTTTTTAAATGAATGTATTAGTGAGATTTTCATCGTGCCCGATAAAATCAATGCTTCTAAAGTAATAATATCAAAAGGATGGATCAGTCAAATGCCAAAACAATGAGCGCTAAAGATAGTCCCAAACAATAAAAATAACCCCATATGAATCCAAGAACGCTAGCAATGCAATGCTCTATGCCTCTAATGCAATTCTATGCTCATGTATAAACCATTATCGATGAAGCACCTCGTGCTTGACCATGCTTGTATGCCACCTCTTTACTGGGGGCAGACGGGAAGCTTCTGACCACAGGCGTCCTTCTTGCAGCAGCCGCGGAAGCCGTTGGAGCAGGACTGGAAGAAACCAGTACCAGGGGCGCAGACGGTAGGATCAGCGCTGCGGACCTTGACCTTCAGGGTCTTGGCGGGCTCGTAGGTGCCGGTCTTGTAGTCGGGGCACCAGGTGTTACCGCAAGCATCGCCCTTGCAGCAGCCACGGAAACCGTTGGAGCAAGACTGGAAAAAGCCAGTGCCCTGAGGGCAGACAGTGGGATCAGTGTTGCGGGCCTTCACAGTCTTGGTGTCGGGGCAGATGGGAGCGGAACCAGAGCAGGCGTCAGACTTGCAGCAGCCCTTGAAGCCGTTGGCACAAACTTGGAAGAAACCAGTGCCCTCGGCGCATTGTCCCTCGGGGAGGTTTGAAGAAGTCTTGGGCTTGGTGGTCTCAGTTGTCTCGGTCTCGGTATGGGGAGTCCAAGTCTCCTTGGGGTCAGCCTTCTTGGTCTCGTCATTGGTGGCCTTGTTGTCAGGGCAGATGGGGCTCTTGCTAGAGCAGGCGTCAGACTTGCAGCAACCGCGGAAACCGTTAGAGCAAGACTGGAAGAAACCGGTGCCAGGAGCGCAAACAGTAGGATCGTCGTTGCGGGCCTTCACGGTCTTGGTATCAGGGCAGACGGGAGTCTTGCTAGAGCAAGCATCAGACTTGCAGCAGCCGCGGAAGCCATTGGAGCAAGACTGGAAGAAGCCGGTACCGGGGGTGCAAACTGTGGGATCGGATCCTCGCTTGGCGTGCTCGGAGTCGGGACACCCGTTGTTTCCACAAGCGTCGCCCTTGCAGCAACCCTTGAAGCCGTTGGAACAGACTTGGAAAAAGCCGGTGCCAGGGGCACATTGTCCTTCAGGGAGCTCCTTGGCGGGCTCTAGAGACTCAGGCTCCAAGTCCTCGTTTTCAGGCTTGGGCTCCCAATGCCCCTCGGAGTCATCAGTAGGCTCAGTGGTTGAAACAAGATCGCAAGTCTTGTATTCGAAGTCGGGACACCAGTCATAGTTGCAAGCATCGACGGAGCAGTGTCCACGGAAGCCATTGGAAGCGCAGACGTAGTAAGAGCCTGAGCCCTTGCATTCAGCCTGAGGCTTCTCGGTAGGCTTGGCCATAGCGAGGCCGGTGATGGCAACGAGAGCAAAGATGGTAGAATGCATTTTGGATATTTTGTTTTTTGATATGGGAGAAGTCGAAATTGGCAGTTGTTTAGGTAAAAAAACGATAGACAGTGACAGACGACTGAGAAGAAGTGAAGGTTTGTAAGGAAATAGACCTGACAAAGGAAATAAGGAAATAAGAAAAAGGAAAAGAGAAAAAAGGAAATTGGTATTGATTGATTTGCTGTTTTGTGTTGTGATGATGAGAAGGAAAATTCAGCTAGAGGTCGCGGCATTCATGCCCTCTTATACGAAAACCCATCCAACTCGCATGGAGACTTTCCCATATAATTCAGCCTCATACTGTAATAGCTCCCCCTCCGACTTCCGACTTTCAGCGGAGGAGGCTGTGACATCTCACAGCCATCAGCCCAAAAGATGGGGGCTTTTGCTTACACTGGGTTCCCCAGACATGGGACGTGAGCATCAAATTGGGCTAGCTTACACTCAGCCCCCGGAAAGATTCTTCAGCTGACAACTAGCCTATTTTAAGCTTAAGGATTTCAGGCCAAGTCTGTTGAACTAAGCCTTGGCCGCAGCCAACGGTAACTGCGCCGGCCGGCTCTAGTCTCGAGTCTAGACCGTCCCTCACATGGCATTGTCACAGCCTCTACGGCATTCACTTTGTGGTGGCCTTAGCCTTTCTGCTAGAAACCTGCTGTGTCAAAGCTGTCAAAGCTCCTTGAGCATTCCCGCGATGGTTTGTGGATGGAGGAGTTTGGCATTGATTGGAGAGTCAATTGTGAAGTCAACTTCTTTTCGGATTACTGGCTTTTACGGTACAGTGATGGCTATTGGGGACTTTGACACACACATCATGAGGCCACAAGCATTCACAAGAAAAATGTTTTTCTTCTACCACAGCTGGGATCAGAATCTTTGGTCCTTTCCCCTGGCTTGGCATAGATCATTGTGTCAGCGGATCTAAGTATCTACTTGGGGGCTAAGCTACACAATAGCGGCGTAGCACATAAGAGCTGTATTTGCTTATGCCCAGGCTCGGTGACCTCTCGGTCCGTCGGGCATCATCAAATAGCTAAGGGTGCGAAAAGAGCTCAGCTTACTACTCATGGCTGCTTTGTGTCACATTCTAAGCACTGGAATGAGCGGTCAATGACCAGCACATGCTCGACGCCGTGGCTGGCCTATTGTGGAAAGCCAATAGAGAGTTGTCTCCGTGCTGCATCAGCTGAACTGAAGGATTTCTCACAGTTTATCATTGCCGGTGACGGATACATCCGAGTCCATTTACTGTGCTTCATTCGGCACTTTGAGTCTTGACGTGTCTCTGACTCGTTATTTTCGCTTTGGTGATTGGAGAAATTTGGGCTTACAACTCCAAGTACTTTTGTATACCGGGTCGTACGGACTCGGCGATGCGCATGTTGTCGTAATGCCGGAAAACGTTTCTATTCTTACACAATTTGGATCATACGTAGTATCTAATATTGATTAATTACATCTGCAATCTATTGAGCTCTTAACGTCGTCACTTGCATGTGTAGTTTCTTGTGACTTGTGCAGCAAAAACATAGCTAGTTTTCTAACCAATTTAAGCATTAGTTAATAGTTAGTGCGAACACATGTGTTGCGAAAAGTCGTGAGGTCATGGTGACGACCCGCTACAATGTCGGCTTCTTCCAGGCGCTACACCTTGGACGTTGGTGCGAATTGTGACTTTGAGGCTTCATCAATCAATCTGTATACAGTATTACAGTACAGCTATTCGACATGGCTCCAAGCTCTACTGAGGTTCGGATAAACTAGACGCCTCAACTCATAGCCAGCAATGTGCTAATAGGTACCTGATCCTCCAGTATCAATATTCTATCGATGAACCGTTAAACCGCGAGCCAAATTCTGAGAAGCTTCTTTCCAAGTATGATGATAGTGCTTCCTACACACTTGCGATGGTAATGCTGATTTTTCATTAGCTTCGTAACTGAAGGCATTGGCTATGATCGTAACCATGGGTATGTTGGCTCAATTCTTGAATTCAATGCAGGACGCTGATCGCATTCAGTCCCATCCCGGTTATTGATGCCGATTCTCACCATATCTCGATCGAAGGAGAAGTCAGCAATTCCTTGAAACTCTCCATCGCAGACCTTCAGAGCTTTGAGCAGCACTCTATGATATGCGCACTCCAATGTGCAGGCAACCGTCGACATGCTATGAGAACCACCATCAAGGAAGTGCAAGGTATCGACTGGTTCGATGGCGCAGTCATGAACTGCAAATGGACAGGGCCACGACTGCGCGATGTTCTATCTAATGCTAGTATTAGTCTTGAGCATGGGAACCAGGAGCGAGCTCAAGTCGAGTTTGCATGTCATCAGAACCCTTCACCAGAGGAGGAGTGGTTCGGGACAAGTATACCACTTGAAAAGGCGATGGCGTTGGAATCTGACGTTATTATTGCATTGAAAGTAAGCCGTATCCCTGATGTATAATTCACTATGTACTATCGCCTACTAACGAAGTAATAGATGAACGACAAGCCTCTTACAGCCAAGCATGGATATCCCGCACGAATCATTGCTCCAGGTTTAGCGGGTGTCCGCTCAGTCAAATGGCTTGACCGCATCAAGGTCCAGCTCGGCGAATCCACAAACCATTATCACCAGCGTGACTACAGAGTCTTGCCACCTGATGTAGAAACCTCAGAGGACGCAGACCCAAAGTGGTCTGAATCGCCAGCACTTCAAGAGATGCCTCTCAACTCGGCTATAGGTCTTCCTCGCTCAGGCTCAAAGGTTGGGAGAGATGAAAACGGCAAAGTTGAAGTCCGCGGTTATGCTCTTCCTGGATATGGTACAGGACCTATTACTCGTGTTGAGATCAGTGCGGATGATGGAAATAGTTGGCAGGACGCCGAGATATACGTGGGTGTCGACCAGGGCGATGAGCCTGACTTGAAGTGGGCATGGTGCCTCTGGTATGCCAGGATCTCGATCGAGGCTGGCAAAGGTCAAAAGCTGCTCAGTCGTGCTACTGATAAGAATGGGAACAAACAAGAGGCACAATCTGAATGGAACTTGCGTGGCATCGGATACTGTGGATATGGAGAGGTCAATGATCTTCATGTTGTTTAGTACACCTGCTCAAAATTCTAAACCAAATTTGATGTCATTAAAGAAAACAGCCATATTCGAAAGGTCTTTGAGTATGCTAACTATTCAAAAGCCTCAGAAGTACATGTTCGGATGTTTTTGCTCCATCTCCTTAGCCTTGCTCCCACTAGACTGCGCACTCGCAGGGGTTTGATTGTCATCCCCGAGAAAGAGGCCATCGTCGTTGCCTGACGATACCACTCCGATGCTTGGAGAGTTCTGAATATCATCGGGAGACTCGATACGCCTTGCATCAGGCGACACTGTTGGTAGAGGTGGCCTGTTTTGGTCCAGTTCCATCGAACTGACATGCGTGGCCGGGGAGTCACTGAGTTCCAACCTGTCCCGATACCATGCTCTTACATCGCCCATTGATTTTAAAGGCAGGCTATCCCATTCGCGTATTCGGTCATCTTTTTTCTGGGATGACTGTTTGAGTGAAGCCTGTTTGTTGTCAGGTTCATCGATGGACTGGACCAGCCGGAATAGGGCTTCCTCGGTCTCAGCAAGACGAGCTTCCAATCTATTGATAAACCCTATCGGCAGGCCTCTGGATAACACATTAACTCTGTAAGAAATAATTCAAGGCAGTGTATTTACCTCCTGTTCTGCTCTGGGTAGTGGCAGTTGGCGGGATCGTTGCATTGTAGGCAATATGGTCTTGACAGGTATCAGTATAACTTCAATCATGTCTCAGAGATGTTTTACGTCAACTTACAGTCGTCTATCGCACTAAAAAGACATTGTCAGTTAAGATTATCGACTTTACTGAGGAACTGTGAGTTGTATAGGGGATCCTACCTTACGTTTCCGCTGTCGACAATGACTACACGCTATAGGATTCAACTGCCTCTCAACCTCTTGATCCGAAGCTCCATTGGTCTCCATATAAACTTATACAAGGACTAATCTTTGTGCAGCGCGTGTCGCAACAGTTCGGGGGCTGATTTTCCAGAGTCAAGCGTCGCTCCACATCAAGTGAACATTGTCAACCCCGCCTCGGGGTTTTCTTTGTCCGGGGGCTGCACTAACACTTTCTGGGGGGCGAGATGAGATGGCTTCGAATCAACTCCCTTGCTTGGCAAATCTCCACTGAACACGAAACACACTGGCTCATGCCATTGAACGACATGTCTATTCATCATTCACCGCATGATACGTTAGAAACCGCGTCTTGCTCAACTCTCGGAAACCCAATTGAACCGCCTGGTCAAAAACGAAAGCGTTCAGTCTCGGGATCGCAACCTGCTCGCGAATATGGATTGATGCGCGATACTGGCGAGCATGATGCCGCTCGATTTGTGGGAAGTGGTAGTGGTATACACTATATTCGAGCCGTTCACTTGAGACTAGCCAAGAGATCTGCATCGAGAACGACAGAGCCCGGCTCTTCGAATATCAACACTCTTATTCCCGGAGAGGACGATCAGCTTCGCCATGATACTACCACGAAAAGGAGTCGAGAGCAGTTCCTTTGGAAAGACGACGAAGTTTCTAGTGATGCAACAACCTCGCCGACTTTCGAGGACTTCGTTGAATGGTCAAAAAGCTATTTCGAATCCTGGCATCCCGTTCTTCCCTTTCTTCACGGCCCAGAAGTTCTCGGGCTATTCGAAGAAGTTTCAAAAAGCGGAATCTCTAGTCTCAACTCCATCGATCGCGTCATCGTCAAGTCTATACTCTCAATATCTTTAGCAGACAGTCGCCAGGCCATCGCATTCCAAAAACGAATCCCGAAACAACTTCTCTTCGAAAGCGTTGACGATGCGTTAGCAAGCTCTCAATTTGCGCTGAGCCAGCCAGCATCAATACGATCGACTCAAGCAGCTCTCGCTATTCAGTTATTCCTCACATCAATGCTTTGTCTCAATGCTGCGTCGAGATTAGGCGGACTCATTGTTCGCACGGCATTCCATATGGGACTTCATCGGTGTCCAACACGCTATCCCTTCTTCACAGCCAAGGAAGCCTCAGTTCGACGCCGGGTGTTCTGGTGCATATACATCCTGGAGAGACTTCTTTGCCAATCACTTGGCCTACCCCTCGATATCCAAGACAACGATCTGGACGTTTGTTATCCTGGCGAAGAGCGCCATGCTACAACGGCCAGCAAAGAAGAAAATGCTGAAAGGCTACAGCTATTAACATTCGTATCAAAACACGCTCGCATACGGGGTCTCATTCTAGAGCTCAGGAACAAGTCTATGCTACAACGACAGGATACTGCGGATCGAACTGCTTTCGTGCAGGCTGAGTTAGCGAAATGGTTCAACGAAATACAAGACGCTGTTGAGGAAGATGATCTGGCCGATATAAACTCAAACGCTCCTGCGTTATCCGAACACCACAAGCTCATGCTCCTGGTTTTGAAGCACGAGTCGGCAATATGTCTGAACAGACCTGGTTTAGCCTCTGAATACCCTTCTTCATCCTACTCATCCGCCTTTCAAGCATGCATTTCCGCTGCCAAGTCTATCTTAATAATCCTCAGAAAACACCGAAACCGTCATCAGATACGATCAAGTTCAGCTGCTATGAGATCGCATGCTCCACTTCTTTGGCCTTCTTTTACATGGTCTATATGGATCAGTGCCTTTGTCCTCATCCACGCGGCATTTGAGGTTCAGGTTCCTCTAGACAGCGCCTTGAGGTATAATATTCCTTCAGCTTATCCCTATGACTTTTGTTCTGACTTGTACCATTAGGCACGTTGCTGCAGCAAAAGATATACTCGGCCATCTAGCCGCAAGAGACACTTCGTGGCCAGAGTATTGCCTCGGGGCCATCGACGAGTTAACATCTGCAGTTCAAGAGCTATCTCAAGAGCGACTTCCACTTATAGAGTCACCTGGAGACGTGACTTGCACGACAACGACATTCTCGCCCGGCGTTGCCCATCAACATCAGAACGTTGATGATGCCACGCCCTTAAGACCCTCAAGACCCCAGCATGGGCAGGTACAGCAGCCAATGTCTAACTCAAATGCCGATGCTGAAGCGAGACATACTTCTGTCGTTGTTGGCCAAAACACACACCGCAATAGCTTGCCGGGGGTCATAGCCTTTGCAAACCACGCTGCGACACCACAGCAGCAAAAGCGGTCACGAACAGGCCCTCATATGAGTACGAATCCTCAGGCCGACTTCAACCCCCAATCTGAACTTCCATATGCCCCACGTCTCAATGATTCACTAAGCACCCCAAACAACTCCGTCGTTCCAGAAGGACCGCCATACCCCAACTTGGATACGATACCGCTCGAAGGCCAGGAATCAATGATGTGGTATGACCAGTTATTTGCAAGTTCATTCAGTGCTATCGACAATCCCTTTCTTGTGAATGCGGAATTTGACGCTTCTGTTGATCCAACTTGGAATTATCTACGGTAGTGTAGTCTGCTCAATCTAGGACATACCTGCTACACTTCGTTCACTTGTACCACATCTCGAGCCTTGTTCAACACCACTTGTACATGCTTCTTCTCTCCAGGCTCTCCACTTCCTTTGAAGAAGTTCTCATGTTGAAGGCGTTCCAGAAATAACTCATAAGCAGGCATATACCCCTTCACAAACTTAATCACTTGCTCATCTGTCATGCCCGGCTTGTGCTGCCTCAGCGCCTTCTCCTGACCTAACCTCCACTCGTAAACTTGAATCAGTTTATCAGTGCTCAGATGGAGAAATCCGTCAAAGTGTTGAGGTCCGGCAAATGTTTCGCAATATCGTTTGAGGTTCTCGTTGATGAGCAAAAGGTGACTCAGATCATGCGTTGCCAAAGTATTTGTGAGCGCCCAATCTTCAGACTGCTGTGCCGTGGAAGATTTGGCTTGCTCCCATTTCTTGGTGACTTCCTCTTCGGTAAGGGGTTGAAAGCCAAGCGCCCAGCCTTCGAAGATGAGCACGTCAAGATTTTGACCCAGGGCTACTTCCTCCCATTCCTCTACTGGAACCCTTCCTCCTTGGCCACTGTGAAGGCTTTTGTCGTATGCAGGCCACTTGACAGACTTCTTATCACTATCCGCTCGACCAAGCACCTGGTCAAAGAAATCCTTCGCCAAAACCTCATCATGAGTCCCAGGCTGGCCTCGGGTTTGAAGAAGACCGTTATCTGGGTTTGCTTCCCGGATAGCTACAAGCTCAGGATGATCATGGTAAAGGTCATCCAATGATAGGGTCCGATTCTGGAGATTGTGCTTGTTGGTCAAAGTTTGGGAGAGAGCTGAGGCCCATGTTGATTTTCCACTGCCTTGAAGTCCAGAAAGTCCTAGAACGAAGGGCTTTGAGGTCTTTTTCCGGTGTTCTTGGATAGAAGGGAGGAATAGAGCCAATACGGCATCAATTGCGCTTGGGTCAATCATTATTGAGATGGGGCTGAGTCTTGGTATCGAGCAGTAATTGAGTGATGAAGAAAATTAAAGATATTTGAAGGTCAATGGAGAACTCCTACATTTACGCAATGAGATCGTAGTAAACTGTGAAGAATAAGTCCCTCAATCAAATTGCAACGCCACTGGTTGAGCAACATAGGCGGCATCAATTATTCCCCGCATCCTCTAAGCCACGGCACACGGATAACCAAAGACAATTCCGGCTGACGGCCGACGCAGCGGTTTCGTAGCCGGACCGGGATGGGGCGATGCGGCGGACATTTCTTTGTCCGCCGCAACGACTCCACAACCAGACGGTCCAAACCCAGAACAAGTCCGTACTCGGGGTAATTCCTGTATATAAACATTCGACATCGTCGTTGGATAGAATCTTGATATCTGTTACTTCATCATAAGTTAGTCAAGTCTACTTGCAATCAACGCCCATCATGTCTCCATCAGCCGTCGCCGCCAAGAAGTCCTACAGCATTGCCTCCATCCCCGCTGATGGCATTGGCCCCGAGGTCATTGAGGCTGGTATCGAGGCATTGAACGCTTTGGCTGGCGCACTTCAAAGCTTTGACCTCAACTTCACTCACTATGACTGGAGTTCTGAGACTTACAAGAAGACTGGAAAGTACATTCCCGACGGTGGTCTTGAGCAGCTCAAGAAGCACGATGCTATTCTTTTCGGTGCCGTAGGCGCTCCTGGTAAGTATCCCCCTCAACTACACTGAACTCAGTACTCATTCTTTTTAGATGTCCCTGATCACATCTCTCTCTGGGGTCTTCGCCTCGCCATCTGCCAGCCCTTCCAGCAATACGCCAACGTGCGCCCAACGCGCGTCATGCGAGGCACCCAGTCTCCCCTGCGCAACTGCAAGATCGGAGATCTTGACTGGGTCATCATCCGCGAGAACAGCGAGGGTGAATACGCCGGCCAAGGTGGTCGCTCACACCGCGGCCACCCCTGGGAGGTTGCCACCGAAGTCGCCATCTTCACCCGCCACGCCGTCTCCAGACTTATCCGCTTCTCCTTTGAGATTGCTCAGAAGCGACCCAAGAAGCACCTCACCGTTGTCACTAAGAGCAATGCTCAGCGAAACGGTATGGTTCTGTGGGATGAGGTTGCTGCGGAAGTTGCCAAGGACTTCCCTGATGTCACTGTGGAGAAGATGCTGGTTGATGCTATGACGACTAAGATGGTCCTCAAGCCTGAGAGCATAGATACTATTGTTGCTAGCAACTTGGTAAGCAAGACAACCACATATACTTGAACATTATACTAATTCGTGGTACAGCACGCCGATATTCTCTCCGACTTGGCAGCTGCCCTCGCCGGCTCAATCGGCATTGCACCCACCAGTAACCTCGACCCCAGCCGCGAGAATCCCTCTATGTTCGAGCCCATCCACGGCTCTGCCTTTGACATTACCGACAAGGGAGTCGCTAACCCCGTCGCCACATTCTGGACAGCAGCTGAGATGCTGGCATGGCTAGGAGAGGAGGAGGCTTCCCAAAAGTTGATGGAGTGCGTGGAGAATGTTACTGCTTCAGGGGTTCTCACACAAGATCTTGGTGGCAAGGCCACGACTAAGGAGGTTACTGCTGCGGTGGTGGCAGAGATCAAGAAGAGCGTGAGCAAAGCTTCTTCATAGAGCTTTTGTGTTTTGAGTTAGATATTGTATATAAATTAAATGCGCTTGATATTCTTGTATTCTGGTGCCTGGTCTTTGATCTCAGTGAAGTCACTGGATATAGGATGAAATTGTGACAATAATGTAATTCTTTGTCTTGTTCAGTTATCCATGTTCACTTCCTCTAAGGTATTCCTGAGTACAAAGGCCTAGCTTGTGTTCTACTTGATGTGTGTTTGTGTTCGTCAACTTTGAGATCTTCACACAGTTTGCCTTTTCTTTGTTCAAACAAAACACTTCTTTCAGGCTTTCTACTATACAGTTGTCTCAATCCAAACCCAACAGAGTGTTCAAAGCATTTTCTGTACAGTCTTGATAGCTTTAGTATCCGATTTTGAGAGGCTTGAATATACAAACCATATATAAAGACTTCTAGATGCACTTACGCGGATTGTTTATCTCATTATCAAACATCATTGTCAAATGATTATACCTCTTCCAATCACCTCCATTTCACAATACTCACAGAATCCTGAACACCACATACACAATGTGCGACATCACCGTCTTCGAGTGCAACTCCCCAGGTTGCAAGAATCCATATCGCGCTCGCATCGTCTACTGCCAAGGAGCAAGAACACACAAGGACACCATGATCCCGCGGGCCTGCGTTGAACGCGAGACAGTTTCCCAGCAACTTGACAACACAGGGGACTTGCCCGGCTGTTCTGGAACAAAGTTATCAAGCAGCTTAGTCAAGGAAAACTATTGCTTCGAACACTGCTCTGAATGAAAGGTAACGCTGTAGTATCTCCGAGAGAACCCAGTGATAGTTACAACTGTCAAGAATCTTTCAAGCATTATTCCTTATGTGCAACGTATTGACCTAAATTTCTTATTGGCTGTGAAAGTGTTTCTCTGTCGATCTATTCTTGCACTGATGATATCTTTAAGTGGTTAAACGCCTCTATTCATATTCATCGACTTATGTTTCCCTAGTCAGTTATTTATACGAACATGCCATAGACCCTTTGCTTAACAGGCAGGCGGTTCAGCAAATAATTTGGACTCTACTAAACTTTAGGTAGTATATAGCAAAACAAAATACGCACTTTAGTCAATTATAAGCCTCAATGTCCTAAGTATTAGAGCAACTTATCCTAAAGTTACTATAGGTAAACATCCGAATTGTTTAATAAAACAGGTGACAAGAAATTATCAGGCTGTCGTGCTCTGGCTTATCTGACTAATATATACTTCACTCCTCACCTCACTTAACCTTAACATTACGGATGAGGTGTCCACAAGAGAGTTTCGCTAATCAGAGAAAGCTTAGAATGATCTGCCAAAGAAACATAAACTGTTTGAAAAGATGGTCCATGAGTGTGCCTATATCACGACTATTTATGGGATACGATACAAATATCTTTGTTGACAGAGTCCAAGATAAATCTCAAACAAACTAAGTACAAACTCCAAACGCCAGTACAGTCAATCTATACAATAAAAAAGAACAAACATCTTTCCAAACTCCACATTTTAGAGTAAACAGCCACCATTCCCCATATCCATCCAAAACACCAAACGCCATTTCCTCTATCGCCTCATGCCAAAAATCCATGACCAGCATGTTACACATCGGCTTCTTCTCCTGTCATTTGACTGAAGCGGCTGCGCACGCCTAAGGGGCCTCCGGGGGTCGACGTTTTCGGGTAGGTTCTCTAGCAGTATTGCGTTCCGCCGTGCGTCTTGGTTCGTGTTGGCGGGTGCTCTGATTTCGGCCTAAGGGGCGACGTTAGAAGAGTAACCTGTTGGCGCAATAGACGATCTGATAATGATAAAAATTCGCAAAAGGAAGTGCTGATTAATGATGGCGGTGGTGATGGCGGTGACGGTGTTGGGCGCCATGTTCGTGATGATGGTGGTGATGGTCTTCAAAGAACACAGGCTGTCCCTCTACCCATTGTCTAGTTTGCTGGGCTCGCTCCATTGTCGGCAAAAGATTAGGGTCAAAAACTTGTTGATACTCAGATCCGTCTTCGTCTTCGACTTCGAATTCATCACCAAACGTAAAAATTTGACCTACCCGTTGATTGTCAAATCCTAGTCGTTGGCCCTGCATTCCATATGGATTAGCTTGCGGTATAACTGGAAATCGGCCTCTGGGAAGTGCAGGTTGGCCCGTCATTATTGGGGGATGCGCTAGCGGATGCACTCGCGGTTGGCGTACTGCTGGCTGGCGGACTGCCGGTTGACGAACCACCGGCTGGCGAACAACAGGTTGGTGTACGACGGGTTGAAATGGTGGGGGGACTATAGGTTGACGGATTGCTCGATGACCTACCGCTGGAGGAGCCTCTCTGGGTCGTTGTCGACGCGCCTCGTGATCAAGAGGAAACAGGTCGATATCCGCAAGTCCGAAGATATCCTCAGCCGCTTGCTGAGGTGGAGCGGCAGCGGGTGCCCTGTGTCGACGTCTCCCGTCCTCTTCATGTATTCTCTCACGTTGCTCGTTCTCGTGATGTCGTCGCCGTTGATGCCTTCGTTCTCGTTGCAGGTCGCGTTCTTGACGAGGTCGTCCCTCCTGCCGGGCCGGCAATCTCAACGGTCGAATTACTCTATCTCCTGTCACCTGGTTAACCCTGGGGACACGTTCCTCCTCTCCGACAAACGGGCGCAGCTGTGGAATCTTCAACGTCACATCGTTATCGTTCCGTGCCGCTGGATCTTCCACTCGGCGCACACGTCGACGAAACCGTGCCGGCTTGACGCCTGGTCGATCTTTCATAGGCACCATGCGGTTGAAGCCCTCGTATGTGGGACAGTGGCATCTTCCGTAATCCTTGCCGCAAATAAAGCAGAACTCTTTGGAGCAGACGCATGTCATGTGGTTACATGCGTCCGAAAGCTGGATCATTCTACCGCAATTAGGGCAGTTGACGGTTCGGTTGGCATCCATGGCCGCCCACACGTCCTCTTCTGCGTCTCCTTCTTCGCAAGTTTGACCAAGGTGGGCCTTGAGTCCGCAGTCTTCGCACGTGTCAAGGTCGCAGAGGAGACACTTTCCGTGGCGATCGTGGGGGATGAAAGCTGCGCAGTTTCCGTCGTGGCAGTATAGTCGATTGGGGAGCGGGGTCTGTGCCTCCTCTTCCATTTGGCGGAACAGATGCACCAGGGCTGGAGAGCGCGCGAGCGCAATTGTCTCTTCTGTAAAAGGTTGACAACATTTGGGAGGGAACTCCTCCGAGGAACGGAGACCGATCCGAATGGCATCGCGGAGGCAAGACAAGCAGTAGTCACAGCCGCAAGGGACCTTGACATGCGCGCTCTCGCTGCAGATAAGGCAATCTTGGCCATTTCCTTCCCCAGTTGTGGGTGTATTGTCTTGAAGGGCGGCCTTCCTCTCGGCGCGATCCAGGACGACTCGATGGTTGGTGTTTCGTACCTCGGGGCTTTGTAGTCGTTCAGCTACTAGCTCCTCTTCCGAAATAATTCTTGAGACAATGAGAGCTTGCTCATCAGGCTCTGCGAGTTCGATAGCCAGGTAGATGCTCCTCGCCAGGGTGGCCTCGGAAAAGCCAGTACCTTCATCGGATGGGAGAAGGTCTTTGCGGATCAACAAGTCCACCAGGTCTGGGTGGAGACGATCAAAGGCATCTACACGGCTTGCCATGTTGTGCGAAAGATGTGGTGTAGATACTAGAGGTGATATCTCTGCGCCTGTCAGAGAATCTGTCGATCAAGATCCAGCAGATGAATATGCCGATCTTTCGACGAAAGTTTGTTGGAGGACAGGTAGGGTGTGAGGGGGGAAGGATAATGTCTATGTGTGAAAAGTTAATGGATCTGGAGAGTTAAGGCAAAAAGGGCACATAGAGGCTTTTTATCTTCAAAAAGGTAAAGAGAAAGAGTGGACGCTCAAAGCATAACTTGGTGTGCATGCTTGAATGATCAATGAACAGTGATCGTGGACAGATAGGCCTATGAATGTTAAGACATGATTGAACCACAAGGCCATAGACTTCGAATGACTTCCTGTTCAAGAGCCCATGTTCACAGGTGACTCTTCCATGGCCAACTGAACAAGATAACTCTCTGACTGGCCTGCGGCAGGGACTGCAAGAAAGTTCATGTACCTCACAAGTGGTTCGTGCATCGTTCATGCAGGTGGATAAGACAAATGCTGGAAAAAGAAATGCTGGTATTTGGAAGCCGACAGGTAATCAGATCGATAATGCGCTGTCCTGTCTGTAAGGTAACCCAAGAAATCCGTGGCCATGCGCCATCACTTCGCTTCTCTCGACAATTAGTCGCTGCCCACAGGGTATCCGGGCGTCCATTCATCGACGACATAAAACACTTGACTCCCTTGAAACGACGGTAAATCATGAAAACCCCAAGAGCGAAGTTTGGTATCCAACCCAAGTCCCCAGTACCGACAGTCCCTGTCCCCAAGATCGGGGTGCTTTGATCCAGAGAGGAATAAACAAAGAATCCACAAAAGACAATAACGCGTAAACCCCGCAAACTCCACCTTGACGTGAACTCCATCGCTGATTCCCTATGTGACGTTGAGGGTAAAAGACACGTTAATATAGACAAACAATTCGGCGACTCGAAGCCTAATAGCTGAAGTCGACATTGGCCATGGCCATGGCTGACGGACCCTTGTTCTGGTCATTGTTGTTGTTGGATGACGAGCTATTATTTCTGTGGTTCACAGTAATGGAAGAAGAATCGCCGTCACCCAATGTTGTGTCTGCGCTTGATGCAGTGGTTGTCGTTTGAAGTTCGTGGCCGGCAGGAGGCTGGGCGCTCGGAGACCAACCATCGTTGAGCATTTCCTGGAAACTCCAGCTAGGTTCGAAGGATTTGCTGTTCCACGCATGGTTCACTCGTTCGTACATTTCGTCGATCTGTTCCAGGCTGATCTTGCTTGTCTCATACACCATGCACCACACAAAGAAAACAGCCAAAATACAAAAGGCGCCCCAAATAAAGAAGATCTTTGGACCAAAGGACGCGTTACCTGGCCCTGATCCAACCAAGAAAGGTGCGCTGTAGGCAATGCCGAAGTTAAGGAGCCAGTTTGATGCCGTCGATATAGACATAGCCTTGGCTCTTACTTTGAGGGGATAAATCTCCGAGGTAACAACCCACACCACGGGGCCCCAAGATGCCGCGAAAAAGAAGATGTTGATGGCACAAAATGTGATGAGGATGGTTTGGGATGCCTTCTCGAAGCTCTGGCCTCTCGCGGTATCAAACGATGCCATGAGAAGTTGGCAGCCAGCCATGCCAAAGGCTCCAATCATCAAAAGCTTTCGTCGACCCCAGTGCTCGATAACTAATAGCCCTGGAATGGTCGACACAACATTGATAATGTTAATGATAAGCGATTTAGTATATGGACTCTCAACACCAGCGCCGTCGAAGAAGGTTGTACTGTAATACATTATGAAGTTGATACCGGTGAGTTGTTGAAGCATCTGTAACCCGCAACCAGTAAAAGTTCGTCGGCCGAGGTGTGGTGAGCCGACAAAGATGTCCTTATAGCTGTCGGCTCCTAGTGTTAGTTCGTATTGGTGGTTGGCGATCATTTCTTGCAATTCGTCGACCAGGGCTGGGTGAGTAATGTCGAGCCGTCGAAGTCGACTGAGTGAGAGACCAGCCTGTTCATGCAGACCTTTCTTAACAAGGAACCGAGGGGTTTCCGGTAGTATTAATAAACCGCCGGTGAGAACAATGGCTGGTACGAGTTGAATGCCTAGGGGAATGCGGTATGCGGCAGAGCTGTTGAGTTTGGAGGCGAGGATATTGACGACTGAGGCGGAAAGTAGGCCAATGGTGATTGATAATTGATATGCGCAGACGAGACTACCTCGTATCCATTTGGGTGCCATTTCAGACTGATATAATGGGACCAAAACTGAGATGAGGCCGACGCCGATGCCAGCGAAGAATCTGCAAAGGTATTAATGATATGATTCTCGAAAAGATTAGTTCCAGTGCTAGCGTACCTCCCAACCAGTAACAAGTCGATGTTCTGGGCGCACACTTGGAAGATGGCGCCGATGCAGAAGATGCCGACGGCAAGGAGAAGTGTCTTGCGACGGCCAAGGAAAGAATCTCCAGTGGGTGCAGCAAGCAAAGCACCAAGGGCAGTGCCAGCGCTGAGGATAGCGACAATGATAGATGAGTCTTTCGTGCAAATGTCCATAGCGCCGTTCTCGTCGACGCAATTTGTATGTCTTCCAAACTTTTGTTTAAACTCTGTCATGGCAAGGATGCCGTTGATGGCTCTAGAAAGATAAGTGGTTAGTTTCTTATGTCTTTGAATGAGGTGACGCGAGGAAATGGGCTGGTGTTTTGGGCAAGCCGACGGCGGTCGGGATCGAGTCGGTCGGTTCATCGTGGTCGGGTCGCAGTCCTTCGCTCTCGTTCCGCATATGGATTTGAAAATGAAGTTTCCTTGCACTTCCTTCCGACCAACATGCCTTTGCGTTGCTTGGGCCGAGATGTGGTGATGGAAGGCGTCGTCATCTTTGTCACACGAGGTTCGCCGCAGTCGTCGCATCGTCGAAAAGTCGATCGTGAGTATCGTCCGTAGTATCCAAGAATATCCCTTTTGTCTGATTTCCGTTGTCGCCGTCGTCGAGTTGGTAATGTCGTATCATGCCATGTCGTGATGCATCCATCCCCATGTCCAAACCCATCGCCAAAAGTCAAAGAAATGGTGGTCTGTCTTACCCAGTATCGTAGCCGAACAGCAACCCGCCAGAGGCAACGAAGAGGCCAACCATAATGGCCGGCGCCGACGAGCCCGCGACATTGTCGGGTTTCTGCCAGCCCATGGCAATGGCCATGGTGTCGGTGTTGAAGTCGTCAATCCAGGGTCAGAAGTGTCGAGAGCGAAAGGCTCCGGGTCGGCGAGATTTTGGTGGAGGTTGAAGGGGTTGAGAGATCAACGGGGGACATTGGGCGATTCCGTGTGGGTAATATTGGATGGGCAGGCGCTGGCCACTGGTCTGTTCAGACGGCAGGACGGGTCCAGACGTTATACAGCTCGCACTGGGTACTCTAGTACCTACAGGACACGGGCTGGTCAAAGTCAATGCCTCGCTAACCCTCAATAGGAGACTGGAGGGCACGTGTACAGGGGAAGAGTACTAAGGCATGATCATCTCCACAGGACAGTAGAGCAGGATAATAATTGAAACATGAACATGAGACTCTAAAGATATAGAGCATTCTTCGCAACTGAAGCATCAAGCCAAGAAAAGACTCAAGGATCAAAAAAACGCGAGAGAGGGGCAAGTGAATGGCGAGAGTCCCGTCTCCAGACAGGAGACAAAAACGGAAGGGATCAACGCCCCGGGGGCTGGCTAGCCCTCTTTTGGCTAAGCCAGTTTATTGGTTCTTTGCCCTGCAGCCACTGGAACTTCGTTCAGCCTATAAGTGGGTTCTTTCAACGCTGGAAAGAGCGTAGACTGGCTGAGCTAAGCGAGCCACAGTGCGGGTTTCTATTTTCCTGTCGACGACAGAGCACCCCAGTCAAGCAGCAGATTCCTCACGCAGCGTCACGATACTTTCCTGGCGTCTTTGTTCTATTGTATCATTACACAACACCAAACTTCCCAACGGTTCTTGACATTGCTCACCTTTCACTGCGTCAAGCACGCGCTCCTTTCGAGGATATTCAGCGGAACCTCGAGCGTCTGAGCGTCCCAATCCTGAAACTGAGTCACCTCGACGCGGTCCCTGTCCGAACAGGTCAGAAAAAGAGAACACCTCAAACGACCAAGCCAACGAGTTTCATCGTGTAAGTAGTCTCCCTCTGTTGGCGGCGGCCACGGATCTCAAATGGCCGAAACTCGACTGGTTCAAGGGAGATCAACCCGCCACGCGAAAAACAGATGAGACTACATTCCGAGATTTCGGAACTGGGTACACCGAAATTCGATCATGAATCTTCCACCACAATCAAAAATTGAGCAACTGTCATCAAGGTGCAGAATGCTGATAGCATCTCATCTGGTGAGCAATAACTATGACTATCATGAACATGGTGGTTATTGACCATGGGGGTGCGGAATCGCGCCAAGAGCACAGTCAGAACACTGTATGCCGCACGTAGCCATTCAAAGCGCAACGGCGCCTCCGCCATGCAGCGCTTACCCCGGCCTAGCACCCTGTCACAGCGTTGTTGCTTAAACTGTAGGAGTATGTTCTTCATCACTTCATATACCAACGACAATACTTGCTTTCTACGTGCGACTTGACATTTACTGCACAGTCTCCAGTTTCCCCCAGACAATTGACCAGCCAGGGTTAGCCTCGGTACCGGTACTTCAGGACATGATTTGAGTCTGCAATGTGAGCGACGTCTTCCTCAATCCTTGTGGGTAGTGGAGGTTCCGCGACTTGTGAATATGACAACTGACAATAGATGGCTGAAGAGTATACCGGCTACCGGCAGGCAGTAGGGAACTGACGGGTCTTCCCTTGGGAAAGTTCATGATCAAGGGAGCAACGAGGAGGGAACATTCAAGCCTCTCGCTTCGCAACGCGCATGAGAACGAGTAGGGATCGGGACCTTTTGTCCTCTTTGACGCAAGCTTATAAAGTGGCTTTTGAGCTTGAAATTGTGGCCTGATAAAGTGTCAACACGACAAGCCATTTCATCTTATTACTCCAAATGGTGAGTGTTCAAGCAACGCTCACCCTCGGGACCCGAGCAAGCACAGTGTCTCACCACTCTTCAGCCTCAGTCACTCCAACAATTAATTGACTCTCGGGCTTTCAACTATCTTCTGCTTTAGGCGAAACATGACAATCTACCATTTCCACTCATCACTGCCACATCGCATCACCAACAACGAGTTTCCCCTCCAGGAACTCGGGTCATGCGACGCTTGCTTGGCAACCTTCCGAGCATTCTGTGGCTGGGTCTGGGTCACTCTACATTCAAGTGTACAAAATAATGTGTCCCAATCGGGAAGCCTGCGTTTGTCTCACCTCCAGCTTGACATGTGGACGAAATAATGCTCGACCAAAGAGTTACATTCGGTACAGGTAATCATCCTGTCTATAGTAGGATCTACTAACAATAGCCATGTCATAACTGATAATTTCACTTATTTCGCATATTCTCCAGTTTTCTCTTCCTTTTGCCCTTTGGCAAGGCTGATAATCGCACTCGTCACAAGCAAGCCAGGTACACTATTCCTTTAATCTACGACACATGCTCGGACTCGCTTTTTGCGGGGTGCAGGAAAAGACGGGGATTTCGAACAAGGATTAGCAAAGCATGTTGGTTCTCTCACGCTGTAAGGCCGAGTCGTCCCTTGGCGGAAAAAAAGTGACACACAATCCCATCAGACCAAGCTCGCAGTGCTTACAGATCAAGCAAAGAGGTGGTCATCATTCCCATTAACTTTTGACCATTATTGCTAGGAATTACAAACTGTAAAAGGTTGGAAGACATTCTCTTGAATCTTAGGTAATTACTTAGCTGCATCGTCCGGCAAGCGGATGGTTGGTGAAGTGAGAGAAACAGCCTCAGAAGCTACCCTGGAGATCCAGACGACAATTTTCTAAGCCGACAACAAGAACGTAGGGTAATATTTTAGATGCCTACACTTGATTCCAAATACAAATTTGACTTCTATTAATGTTCAATAACCTAGCTGATATTATTTGGCTTAAAGAATCCACTTGTTCCAAAGCCCATGAAGGTAATACGCGGATAAGCGAATACGCTCCGCGTTGGATGATCGTCGCTTGAGGATGGAGATATTCCGCGATCATTTGTTTTCTTATGAATGACATTGTAGCATGCTAGCGGCCCTAGAACAATCTTCCCTTTGATCAATGCAACGTATTCTCTGGGAGGCGTGGTAGTGTAACAAGCTGAAACACTCCATGTTAAACGCCCTCTGCCATGATCTTCAGGCACAATCACTGAATGCGTATCTTGAGCAAAACGGTGATACATGTGTGATGGGTTAGGTAGAGTTATGCTCTCAAGCCACTTCCTAGAACCGTTGATCGACGTTGAACTGCAATCTTATTACTTCACTACAAATGTTTCACACAACAATGAATGAAAAGAGACAGGTCTATAGGTAAATATCTTCATAAAATTGTATAAAGTAGATTGCAACAAGCTGCATGCATCCCGCCTATCAATACAGAAATCCTTGACGCCTTAATGCCAAAGCCCTTTTTTCGGCATGAGGTACAAATCTCGCACAAAACAGAAGTCATCACGGCTTCTATGCCGCGTCACCATCGTTACATCAGTCAACCATTGCCATGGCTCTAAGGCTCAAGAGTAACCTCCTGGCCCTTGACGCGGCCAATGACCTGCTGAGGCGCGTACTTGGGAATGACCTCGTCGTCGTGCAGCATCTCGAACTCCTCAGTCGCGTCGCGGCCCATAAAGTTCAGGATGGCCTGTACGCCACCAGGGTGCTCCTCGAGCCAGTTGCTGAGGTCCATGACGACACCCTTGACGACAACCCACACGTTCTCCTTGGTGTTGTGCTTGGCAACCTCCTCCATGGTGAACTCCTTCTCAGGGACCTTGAAGGCCTTGGGGTCGTTGGGCTTGGCAGCCTTAGCACCGTCCTCCTTGGTAGGGTTGGGGCCGGTAGCAACGCTGGCCTGCTCATCAACCTTTGAAGGGGCTCCAGAGCCGGAGGGAGCAGCACCACCGGGGGCACCCCAGGAGACGGTCACCTGGTTGGGAACTGAAGGGTCGAGGTGCAGAGAGATCTGGCCAACACGCTGGGCGGCAGCGCTGCCGCCGCTACCCAGGAGGGCGTTCTGGAAGAGATAGTTGCTAGCAGTATCACCAGCAACGCGGCCGTAAACGACACAGCCGAGTAGTGATGAACCACCCAGACGGTTGGCGCCGTGGACACCACCAGCCAACTCACCACAGGCGTAGAGACCCTCGAAGGGCTGCTTCTCCTGGTTGAGGACCTGGGCCTTGTCGTTGATCTCAATACCACCCATGGTGAAGTGGAGGACAGGCTCCATGACGGCGACGTGGAAGTCATCATCAACATCGAGGGGCAGGTTGTGGAAGAACTTCTTGCCCCAGGGGTCCTTCTCCTTGCCATCGGCGATGGAGTTGTAGGTAGTGAAGGTCTTCTGGAGGTGCTCGGGGGAGCATCCGATCTCCTTGGCGAGCTCCTTACCGGTCATCTTCTTCATAAGACCACGGCCAGAGTAGTGGCGGGTATGGAAGTCAAGGACGTTGGAAGCCTTGGAGTTGAGAATGAGTCGAATGGGGAACTTGTCCTTCTTCTTCTCCTCCCACATCATACCGGAGACGTAATCACGGTGGCCAAGCTCATCGCAGAATCGGTCGCCATCAGCGTTGAGGAGGAGACCACCCTCACCACGGAGAGCCTCAGCAGCGAGGAACTTCCACTTGGAGCCAGGGTCCTTGGGGTCGACAAGACCAGTAGGGTGAACCTGGACCTTGTCCATGTCAATGCCGTTACCGCCAATGGCCATAACCATCTTCTGACCGTCACCAGTAGCGTGTGTACCGTTCGTGGTGGCGAGTCCGTAGGTATCGGGGCGGTGCTGCTTTAGGAGAGAAGAGTCGGAGAAATCGGCGGCGTAACCACCGGTAGCGAGGACGACGGGGCCATCAAGAGTAACAGACTCGCCGTTGTGCTCGTACTTGACACCGGTGACCTTGTTGCCCTCCTTGTTAAGCTCGGTGACGCGGGCCTTCTTGACGATCTCGACGCGACCGGGTTCGCTCTCGGCAAGCTCTTCGAGGCGCTGCATCAGGGCGTAGGTGATGGCCATACCCGGGAACTTGGCATCGTGTCCTCGGTGGGTTCGGGGCTGGGAGTGACCACTGTGACAATTGTTAGGCTGCTGTCTTTGATGTGCGGGTTTTGCGCAATCTATTGAACGTACCCAAGACGAGAAACGAGGGTGAGGTCGAGGTTGAACTCATCCTGGAGCCACTCGACGGCAGCGGCGGACTTGTAGGTCAGGACCTTGATGAGGTCGGGACGGGCCTTGTCACGGGCGGACTTGAGGGTATCATCGTAAAACTGCTTGACGCTGTCGGGAATGCCGACCTCAACCTGTGTCCTTGTGAGAGCACCGTTGATACCGGAGGTAGCCTTGGTAGAGTTTCCGCCAAAGAAGCCTGTAGCGTGTGAAACACATGTCAGCGGAAGTCGCACGCAGTTGGACCGAATCCAAGCGCTCTGATGCGCCTGGAACACCAGTCCAGTGAGATTCATGTGAAAGCGACTTACCCTGCTTGTCAAGGACAATGACGTTGCCACCAGCCAGGTAGATGGTATGCGCAGCAGACAGACCAGAAACTGGAGATGCGCGTTAGCAAGAGATCGAGAAAGGTCGCGAAGGCGAATGGGTCAGAACTCACGGCCACCGCCAACGACAATTACTCTAGGGGCCATTGTTGCGTGTGTATGTGTATTTGTACGGGTATTCGCAAGAGTAGAGAAAGAGGATGATCAGGACACAACAGACAGAGACAGAGTTATTAGACTCCCACGCCAATGGAGAATACAAAAAGAAGGGGATGAGATTTGGAGGGGGAATAAGAAAACAAGTCAAAAAGTTGGAGGAAGAGGAGGATCAAGGCCAAGTCTTAAAAAGTCACGGATCTAATGCGACGTGAGCGAGCGGACGCCAACAAGGCCGAGGGCGGGAGGCAAAGGGTCAAGCGTCGAGGTAAGTCAGCCGAGGTCGAACCATGATGAGCGCGTGCAATTCTGGGAAAGAGCGGGCGTGGGCCACCTGAGTTTAACGACGTGGGTCATCCCAAATGTTCAGGTACTTTACACCAGGGACAAATACTGCATTTATTACTGTTATCTCAGTTTCTAGTCATGTATTTGTACTTTATCGACTCCATTACTTGTTAGTCCATGAGTTTTCATGATGTTTATCCGTCCTGCCGGTCATGATCAAGCACTGTTCCCCCATAACAGCTTGCGGGGAGCACTACGAACAGGCACAAATCAGATGCTGGCGTTTTCTCAGCAGCCCAGGCCAGGATTGCTCCCCGGAAGCGGATACACTGCCCACTGAGACTTAGCGTCACTTGCCCCCGATACCTGTATCCACCCCCGCCACGGAATTTGGGGCAGCCTGATTTGGAGTGATGATACATCTCGAACGACTTCAGATGCCTTGATGATCTCTGGCTAAGATTTATGAAGGAATGATAGAAAATACCATTGATCAATTGGAAGATCAACCCAGGATCTCACAATTACAGTATTGTAGCCAGGTACAGAGCTGACAACAACTTGATCCCATCTCACTGAATCCTTTCGCTTCCCTCGCCGTAAGCTACGCCGAAACACCGCCAGTCTCTCTACCCCAGGCGCCCGGGCAACCCACCGACAATGGCCTCTCTCGCGTCTGATGTGCCGAGGTCTCCGCTTCTGAAAGAGATGAGGTTTGTGTGGGGGAAGCTAAGGGATCCTTGACTTTGGGACACTTTGCTGTTCTTGTTCGCGAGTTTCAGGGCATAGAGACAAACTCGTCTTGCCGACACGTGGTGTTTATCGGATATTATATTTATTGTGTTCTTTACCGCAGTTATCTCAAGCATGTGAGAGATGGTTCTCCTCACAGAATCTCCTCACTCTGTGTCTTTCTCCGTTCTGTAACTCTCAATACTCATCCAATCATGTCTTTCTTCTCCAAACCCCACACAACCGGACTTGTCACCGATCACCTCGGTCTATTAACCGGACCGCCACGGGTAGCTCAGGATTGCACTCGAAGCGGCCACGTGATTAAAACTGGGTGAATTCTTGAGTTGAGGGTGATGAGACGACACTTCTTTGGCTTTCACATGCCAGGTCCATCTCCAAAAAGCACATGAATCGTCGTATCCAACTGAAACTGATCAACGCTTGTCCATGACGCCCATGACCCATTCAGGCCTCTTTATTCCTCTGAGCATACCGCCATTTCCCCACGTTCATGACTAAGGTGCATTAAACAAACATTCTTTGGAGGCTTGTGACAGTCTGGATCTGGTCAGCTGGGCACTTTTAAGTGACTTCCCATTTGTCTTCTCAGATTCAAAAGCACGTGAAAGCCTGGGGAAATGCAGCATTTGCCGCTCAAGCGAGAGACACTTGCGCTGGACATTTTTTGACTTTTCCCCGGATTCTACACGTGCATCATCTGACCCCAGAAATTTGACTGAGCCTCCGCCACTTCTACTCATCCATTTGTCCAGACCCTCGGCCGCTTATTCTCATGATCTCATTGTCAGATCTGGGAGTCGCGCTGACTCAGCCGAGACTTTCACATGTGAATACCTACACCCGAAAGGATTAACGGAACTCCAACCTTTGGGTCTAGATCTGGCCCGAGCCATGATCCGACTCATGAACGACTGATGGATTAGGTAGATTAACTCTTACAATGCTTTAAGAAAGCAATGAACTACACAGGCACCACGATTGCGGACCTTTCTATCTCCCTTTGTCAGTAACACAGTCTGCGTCAGCGTCACCGACGATAACATCGAGTTGGAAGCACTATGTAATCTCACGACGCTTCGCCATCGACTGGTACAAACTGTTTGGTGATAGACCGCTTCAAGTAAGTGAAATTTCGCAACTCGAGAACAACAGAGTCGAGACCGACTGCGACTAGCTCATAATGTGAAGCCGAGGGAGGCAGATTTAGCCAATTGCCAACTCTGTTGCTGAGACTTGACCACCTATGGAGGCAAATGTTTTTCTAGTTTATAATTCTATATTGTAACGCTGAGGCCATTCCCATGAGCGTAAAAAAAAAAAGGGGGGGGGGAGTGGTCCCCAAGTGAATAGTTGCTTCTACCTCTTCTACGTATGTATCTAATACCGATAAGAACTACCTGTACTCAGACAACCGAAGGCATAAGTGTAACTAAACTCAGGATAACTATGCAGAAAGACTTGAAGGGTTTTATAAAGTAAGGGAGGAAAAATAAAGAAACAAAAATTCACTATTCATGATTGGCAGTATCCGAAGTAAAGAAACCCTGTCCTAATGCCCCGAAATGATGTCATTCTCCAAAAATAGAGAGCGCAGACATATCTTCGTCCATGGATGACGAGCCATGTGCCCCTCGATTAAATATTCCTGGGTACGAGAGGTGTCTCCGTGTAGTACCTGCTGTTGAGCTATCCTCTCCTCTTTCACGAGCACGATCCATTTCCATCGCCATAAGTGCCACTCTAGGATCTTGTTCTAAGAAACGCTCAACGCTTCCATTTGATGAGAAAGTTCGTCTGAGTTCGCTTCTAGCAGTGTCACCGTCAGTATCCTCCTGATCTGGATCTGCATGCTTCGTAAGCAAATGCAGAATCATCTCTTCTTTCTTTGCCCTCTCAATGTTTGAGGCTGAGCACGCCAGGATGGGAGACCTTCCGAGTATATCTGGCTTCTTGACATCTGCTCCGGCTTTGAGAAGCTGCTTCATCATCTCCAAGTGGCCTTGCTCGCACATCGTAAATAGGGCTGTTCGTCCATATCTGTCCGTGGAATCGATGTTGATAAGAAACGAGTTTGACGTATGTGCCTTCAAACGATGTTGAAGCGAACGATGCCTTCGTCTATCGATAGCGTCTAGAACCAACTTTAACATCCTGTGGTTGTGACATCTGTGTAGTGGTGTGTTATGCTCTCTGTCTCGAACTTGAACTAGTGACGGAGTCTGGAGCAGAATTTTGAGAACTGCTTCATTGGACTTGTCGATGGCCAGAAGAAGTGCAGTATCTCCGTTTGCGTTCTTGATCGGAGACATTCCATTTTCAATAACTGTTGGTATAATTGTCGGGTCCATCTCTATATCTAGAGCAGCTTCGTGTAGTGGAGTGTTGCCGTTTTTGTTCCTTTGATCGGCAAATGAAAGTTGACCTTCCAGTATTTGAACTTGAAACCCTTTCTCATGACACCATTTGCGAGCTTCTTCGAGCATTTCTGAGTCAACTGTAGGATCATAGCCAATTTGTCTTTTGATCTCCAGTCTCAGAGCAACTGTACACTCAGGACCCCATTTCCCTTCGTGAATCTGACATAACAACTTTGAGCTTTCTGCGATTTTGGAGCGAGAGGTATCTCGCTCGAACATTATGTAACCATGAAACAACGCAAGTCTGAGATAAATTTCCGCTTGCACAAAAGAATTCAGCGCGTAATACATTTTTCCAACGCTTAGCCATATGTCGCGCAAGTCAGGATTCTTCTTGTCGAGGTCGGGGATGATCTGATTGTCTAGGTAGCTTCGTGCGAGTTTACCAAACACAGCATTTGTACCTGTTGACTTGAAAAGAATTTGGACGTATCTTTCCTGCAGTGGAAAGAATTCCCTAAAGCTTAGAGTATGTCTGTTGACTTTGTTCCACTCATCAAGAAGTCGGATTGCCTCAAGCTGAACTTCTGATGCAATCACATATATCTTCTCAGCTTCTAACTGATTTACATGTTGCATTGCAGTGCGGAGTCTGTACTCCTTTTCGGTGTCATAAGTAATCAAGCCTTTTTGTTCGATAGTGGTGATGTCCCGGTCAGCTTCGGTGGCCCCCGGAGCTTCTGCTTCCAAAAGTGAAAGGTTCCAGAGAACGACTTGTGTGGCAAGATCTGCGGCAGACACTAGCCAGTCTTTCTCGAATCCTCCCTCGAGTTTGGGTGCTTCATTTGACTTTACTAGGAGATCTCCTAGCGCTCGCTGCATATTGTCCATGTCGGCATTATTCAAACTGTTCTCAGATTAGATCAATGGACACAAAACAATCAAAGTTCTCTTACGCCTTGATAAAGTCCACATTTATGGACAAGACCCTGATGTGGCGGTCGATGCACGTAAAAAGCTGGCCATCCTTAGTCCAGTAAATCCTATGAGCAAGTATTGATTGATCCTCCAAGGATGGTGTAGTATTAGAGTCCAGTGTTGAAAGATTTGCGCTAGCAATGTTCTCCTCTAGCTTCTCAAGGTCCTTATGAAAGAAGTTCATGTGTGATGTGATGTTATGGTAATAAGTTGAGTCTTCTTCCGGAATACGGGTAGTTTTCCTTGCTTCGAGTGCAGCCTCGAACTGCCTGTATCTCGTACGAAGCATCTGGCTAGCCATAGTCCATCGTTGAATGGTCTCATACGGGCTTTTGGTTGCGGGCAAGAAACCGTCAATGGCTTCACAGGTGCTAATAACCGCTTGCGCGGCGGCGATCGCGCCTGAAAGGTCCGAAAGCTCAGATGAGAAGGGCATGGAGACGCTAGGTTCTAGAGGCTCTGGCACGGTGTCTTCGTTTTGATCTCTTGAGATCTCCTCTGTTTCAACTTCGTCTGGCTGCGAATTTCTTGTAACAAGCGAAGCCAATCTCTCTTGATGATATGCCAGATGGTTTGCAAAGCTGTTGCGAAACGGCCCCCTCGAGAAACAAAAAGGGCAGGTATCTCTATTGTCTGGACCACTCGCATGCCCAAGATCTGCCATTGGCTGAATCTGATGTTCCCTAAGATCCAGATGTGAAGATTCCAGATGGCTCTTCAAATCTTCTTTCGAGATGAAAATTTGGGGATGCTCAAAGCAGCGAAAGATCTGCCTATGGACCTGAGCCTCATGGTCCAACCAGGCAGCGCGAGTGCCGTATAAGACGTCTGGGTCTGGGCATTCCGGATAGGTGCACATATATGGTTGGAGATCGCGTAAGATATGGTTCCTTCATTAATGTTAATAGATATCGCAAGATGGGATGCGTCGGCAGTATCTCACTTCCAACGTTTCTTTTCTGTAAAGTGTCTGGATGGGCAGACTATCCAGCAGTACGGGCATTGTAACTCGTGCTTTCCAACCGGAACTGTAGGCGCGGGAGGCAGCTCCGAGGTACTATCGTCAACGTGATGAGCTGTAGTGGCAGATGAGATTATGGACTGAGTATCGATCTCAGGACTCAGTTTTTGAGCGAATCCAATGTCTTCTGTCAGTTCCGAAGTAAGGAGTGAATTAACGCTTCGCGTGGCACTCTGTAAAGCTCTCTTGTAGTCAGATTGTGTGCTCGAGGCCGAGCCTGAAACCGAACCGGGCTGCTGTGTTTGGTCATTTGTTATTTGAAGGTTCCCTGTGGCCACTGGCTCCTGTTCCTTCGCCGAATTCTCTGCAAGTCTCCGCCAATATGCAAAGAAACGGCGACGGTTCGTAATCGACCTACTCCATCTCTCCATTAGGTACTTGCCCGGGCTGTTAGAACCTTCTCCAACATCATGGTCGTCATCTCGGACGTCCTTGGTGTCGTCGTGACCTGAAAGGCCTCCTGAAATAGTGCTTTGCCAATCTCCAAAGATCTTTTGCACAAGAGCTCGGTCAAATTGTTCGTATGAATCAGGATGGCTGGCTTCAGCCGTATCATCCGCCTGAGCAATTTCCTCGTGTGGCAAGGCTCGCAGAACCGATTGTGCCGTTGATCGAGTAGCTGGGTTCCTGATCTTAAAAGATATTTTGAATAGGTCAGACAAGATGGAAGCTATTTCGTGCATGTTTTGACCTAGTTCTGTCTTCGAAAAGTTCTTGTCTTCAAGGCCGAAGCTGCTGTCCGAAGAGCTCTCCCACAGCTCTTCGCCATCCAAGAGAGCTTCTAAGGGTTGCCTTTGCCCCTGTACAATCTCAAGACCTGATATGACACTGGTGAGCATTATAGTCAATCTGTATGCGGAAACGTACTGTTAACAGCGATCTGGATCAGTTGCTCAAGATACCTATTGATAGCCATTTTCATGGAAGAAAGGCCTCGAAGTCGAAAGTCGAGAGATGCACTCCCATGCTGGAATGCTCCAAGGTTGTCTGCCCATATCTTGAGTCGGTCCTTCTGGCTCGATACAGCTTCCGGGGGCATATTCTTGCCATGGTCACTTGCTGAGCCCCGCAAGGACGATATCAGAACATCGAATGTACTGAGACACCGCCTTGTGGTAGCTGCGAGTAGAGTGGCAGAATCGGGATCCATCAAGCTAACCTACTGTCCGAAGCGGAATGCTGATCAGTGTAGGGGCCAGAGCTTGTATTTTCTTCCTAGTTGTGAGATTGAGAAGTTCGAAGAGTGATGCTGATCAGAGAATCAGGCTGTGGGCTCATGCAGGCAATGGGTGCACAAACAATAGCACTTCCAACGACTTTTGTTGATTGGCCGACATTCACTATTACCCCTCACGGCATCTAAAAAGCCGCGAAAGAATTTTTGTGTGCTGCCTTTCAACTTCTTTCCCTCTTATTCTCGCTTGTTGTCTCGTTGAACGGTGTGGCCAGGGCCGCAGGCCACATTTCCACTATGGCAGAGGTAGCAGGTCTTGTACTTGGAGCAATACCACTGATTCTAGTTGCACTAGACCACCGGCAGGAAATTCATGAGCGGACACAAAGCGTCTTCCAACAAGAAAAGCAAACACGGAAGCTGATCCGCTATCTTGGATGGTGCCAGACAGAATACGAGCAGAGCATAGACTTGCTCCTAAAAGATGTCGTGAGCCTAGAAAAGCGTTTGCAAATGAAGAGAGACCCGCAAAATTATGTGTGGAAGCAGAAGGAATTTGTTGCTAAGCTAAAGGAAAGGTTGACCAAAAGTGTTTACGAGACATCAATGGACATGATACAGACGATTAAGGATATCATGGTCTTACTGGCTGTAAACCTTGATATTGACGGGGCAGACGAGGTTTGTTGACTACATTGAATCATAAATAGACTGGCTAACCCGAGTAGGTGCCACAGAAAGGGCTGGCAGCCATTTTATATGCCAACCCTCCGGTTTCTCATACTGCGGTTTCGCAGCCAAGATTTCAATTCCGGAAGCGATTTAAGTTTTTCATGAATTACAAGGACATAAAGACCCAATTAGTATTGCTAAAGGATAGCATCGAAAGACTAAACGGGATTTTAACGAATTCGTTTCTGCTCGTGGACTCTTCACAGAACATCGAAGCCAGCTCTGGCATGGACGTCAAGTTTGCCTTTTCACTAGAAGATATCTCGAGAGACGCTTCAAGACTTCACAGTGCACTACATAAAAGCTGGTGCACTTTGAGTAGTTGCTCTCATCAAGCGGCCATACTATTAGAGCAGAGAATATCGCGTAAGCCGCAGAAGACGGGCAGTATTCTCCCGATTGAGGAAGTCGACCACTTCAGTGTTTCCCTCTGGAGACCTTCAGTCTCTTCATGGCTAAACACCGAGTTTAGCTTGGGTCCTCGTACCCTGTGCGCTCAAAGGTGTGTTTCCTGTGCCCCCTTTAAGTAATAGGAACTAATGACTTTTCAGTAGAAACAACATTCCAACTACCAATGATGTTTCTAGTCGTTTACCGCTCATGCCAACACCCTCACAATATCGGGAGATTACTGATATCTGCAAAGCCATAAAGGATACAACCTACCCTCATGTCGAGTTATTCCTTGACGCTTCTAATGTTCTACGCGGGGTGTGCGAAGTTAGAAACCGGCCTTGTCGATTACTAGAGCGAAGCATGCAATTGCATGATCTTCTACCTAGCCTAAAACTCAAATGCAGAACCTTTCCATGTCAAGAGTCATACCGCCTTGCCATTACGCTAGCTTGTTCCATACTGCAACTGGGCGGGACACCTTGGCTCTACCAATCCTGGAGCAAAGAGACAGTCTTGTTTCTGCGCTCGAACGTCAGTGAGCAAGCTTCGGTAGACGTTCAGCACCCTTACCTGGCAATGCAAGCTCACTCAGGTCAGTCGATGAGATGACAAGCAGTATGATTATCTATTTGCTCACATGGTCAATCAGCGTCGACCCCGAGGAATCCACAACTGAACAAACTCAATATACTGAATCTGGCAATTATGCTGCTGGAGGTAGCAACAGGAACTTTGTTCGAAGATTATAGGAAGGCAGAATACATGGGATCAGATGGAACACCACATAAATTCACCGAATATATGGCAGTCTCAAGGTGGTTGAGCAAACTGAAGGACCGTGGGCGTTTGTCGCCGAGATACCACGACGCTGTATATGCATGTATTCAACTCTGTGGATCTCAACCTGCTTCGTTGGAAGATTTTGATTTCCAAAAGGCAGTTCGAAAGCAGGTAATTGGGCCATTGGAGGGCGAGATACATTTATTTTCATAAAGAAATTGAGTTAGATAGTATCGTAAAAGAGTGACTAATAAAAATGGATATAAAAAGATGAAGTGAAATTCGTTAATGAATCATAGGAGAAAGCAGTAACACAATGCACATGAGATACGCAAAACCTGTTGTCGGCGTTGTTGCCTGTCCTTATAACAGTGATTACATTACACCTTCTAAGCAAACTATAAAGAAGCCAAGGTAGCTATCCTAACTTGACATTCTCCAGGCCTATGACTTCTGACGGCGGATAATAGTGCAAGGAATATCACTATGATACATGAACCATGAATTGTCATACTTCCACTCATGGTTCGGGCTGGTAATTCGAACCTAATAAGTTCTCGTTAGCAATAGTCCCAACCCCAAAAAACTGCCATCGGTTACACTTACATCGAAGTTTGCATATAATGTAGCAAACATCTTATACATCTCCATCTTGGCCATGTGTTTGCCCATGCAAACACGCGAGCCGTGACCAAACATCATCTCGGTACACTCGTGCATACGTCGTACACGTTGAGCATGTCCTTGCTCTGTCTCACCCTCATTGCGCAACCATCGCTCAGGTCGGAAGGTATCGACATCCTGGCCAAACACACCAACATCGCGTGTGATGACACAAGGGTTGATGCCAACCTTTGTGCCAGCAGGGATGAAACGACCGTCTGAAAGCTCAAGCCCTTCCTTGGGGACTTCACGCTCGAGGATCAGGCCGACAGCAGGGGATATTCGCATGGACTCGCGCATGACTGCGTCGAAGTACGGCAGTTGGCTGATCTCCTTCCACTGAGGAACCGGCAGGGTTAAGTTAGCGGAACGAAGCTCAGCGACCATCTTCTCGCACACAGCCGGGTTTTTGAGAAGATGGTAAGCTGGAGAGCGCATGGCACCAGCCGTTGAGTCGCCGCCTGCCAGAACGTTAAGCATCAACCAGTTGATTACTTGGTGGTCATCGACAAAGTCAACTGTTTCTTTGAGGCTGTTGTACTTGTCGATGAACAAGTCCACTGATTTGCGCTTGATAGCCCCAGATGCCACCTGTTGCTGGTACTCGGTGAGAATCTTGATGGTATACATGACACCATTGACGAGGGGACGAGGGCCAATGCGCCAGACTGGGTTCTTGTCTAGCCATTCGTCGAGCCATGGGATCTGGCTGACAGGCGCAAAGTATTTGAGTCCAGCTGTACTCTCAGCAATAATGTTCTCGACATCTCCACCCTGCTCCATAAAGCCATAGGTTCGTCCGAAACTGATGTTGGCCGCTGCGTCCCAGGCGTAGTAGGCGACCCATTCGTCCAACTTGCAGACATAGCCAGTGCTTGCGAAGCGGTTGTCGAGATAATTGATGAGCTCACACAAAGTTTCGTCCATGATGGGCTCGGCTTCCAACATCTTAGGGAGAGTCCAAAAGCCTCTGATAGGCTTGGTGTACTTTGAGTGGAAGCCCTCATCTGCCGTGTTGAAGATGTTCTGGATGCGCTGGCCATTGACAACGACATCATTGGGGCGGTACATATCAGTCTGTGACTGTTAGAAACTCATATCTTATTGCCATTGACTACCTTCATAGCTACATGAAGCAATCTAGACTACTTGATTGGGGCTATTCTATATGAAGTGCTTACTTTGCGCCAGGGATTTCTGGTAGTATAGATAACCCGGATCAGGTCTGGGTCACTAATACTGATAGTATTGGGCCCGACTCGCACAGCGGAGCCCCATCTCTTGTGCCACGAGAGAATGTCTTGGTCGACATGACCTTGCTTGGCAAGATAGGCCCGATAAAAGTCCGTAAACTTTGCAAAAAGAGGGCCAGGAATGCGCTTGAGTGGCGAGAAGAAGAACTCGTAGAAGATGCGGGCGACAACAAAAGCAACACCAACGTAAAGAGCATAGCTCAAAGAAATGGTAGAGAGGGCCATGATCTACAGAGAAAACTTCATCTAGCTGAGGAGATCAGGCATCAACCTTGGTTGCATGGAGAAAAGAGAGCTTAGAAAGAAGGAAAACTAGGGATATATCATAATTTTAATTTAGAGAAGAGGAGGGCAGACACTATAGAGTGCAGAACGCGGGACCGAGGAGGGTACTATATTGCTTTTTCTTCGGCCACCATGGCCTGACTCGACGAGATAACCAACATTATGCTCCGCAACCGTTTATGATCTGCGAAGAGCAGAAAGTGATAGGTTGGATGTCTTGATGCAACCGTTGAAGAGAATCCGTCCCGCGTATCCACCATGTGACGGTGCTAAACCAGGGTCCACCACAACTACAAGGGTATTTTTGGTACTTCTATGATACGTCTTCAGCATACGCGAGAAAAGCCGCATAGAAGAGGCACAGGAGAACAGGCCAATCTTGGTAGCCAGAAAACATGGGCATGAATCTTCCCCAAGATCAATGCTTGAAAGATGCGAGTCATTGGTGTGGAATTTTGTCCCCCACACGAGATGGGGGCATCGAATGTTCAAGCATGCGGCTCGTTGAAACTTGGCTTGCAGTAGCCTCGTGGGAAGAATCCTACTCTAACGGTCTGGATCACTAAACCCCTCTCGGTTTTAAACGTCACCCGAGGTTGATCTTTGGAAATCGAAAAGAGAGAAGAGGAGATATCTCACCGCGGAGCCGGAAATAACCTTGTAGGCCAGGGGTATCCCAGGTAGAGATCTTACAGGCCTGGAGACTCGCCGAGGAACGAGCTGAACATAATAGGATGTGAGAAGTGACTGTCACAGTGGCTGAAGAGCAAGTCACATCTATTGACTTTTTTTTCTCAATTGGAACAATAAGCGACCTAGTAGTTCGACTAAGGTAGACAGAAGAGTCCCATTGGCGGGGAAACCTCCAATTCTATCCTCCGTTGACTATAGAAAGCCACCAGAAGCCGTTGAAAATGCTTAATTAATTCTTCAACACTAGAGAGGTAAGACACGAGCTAGAATTATGACACGCATACCGCGCAGACGCAGACGCAAAAAGCACTCGCGGCTTCCCTGCAAGTGGCAAGTCTCTGCAGGAGTAGTACGTATCACCATTATGCAAGACCCATTTGATCTATCAGATTCGCGACACCACAGCCAATGAGGCGTATGGTAAAGAGAGAACAATCCTTTGTGATCACTTTGAGAAAAGTAGCGCATGGCTAATCTTACTTTACGCACACGAAACGACCCAATGCCTTGTTATGGGGATTATCACACTTGAGAATTGACATGTAGTCAAGTTCTCATCATACGAAAATCAACCTTGTTGAATGATTTCCGTGCCTGGATGCGTAGATCACCTTTAGTTCAGCTTGGGATCCTCGTCGAGTCCCATAGTGCCCACTTAGAGCATTTGCTTCGCCCAACAACGTATGATTGTGATTCAATTGATTGTTCCCACAGTTCTCTCCATCCTCGTGCTTGAGACATTCTCATACTCGCAATAGCATTGGTTACTCGGCAGTTCCAATAGCCACTTTGTCGTTGCATTATTACTTTCTTTTTCCAGCCCGTTATTTCCTGTATCGGCAGCGGGCTCTCCCGTGTCCAATGTTTCCGCACGAAGTTGCTTTTCTTTTTTACGATATGCGATAATCATTGTTCATCTGTTCTCTTTACAATGTCATATATGGCTGTGGAAACAAAGCTATTTTCTAGGCGTTTAATGCAGATTTTTCTACGTCGAAATTTTGTTGTTCTGATTTCTTACATGTCTGAGGTCCGATGCTTGACCCCCCCCCGAGATATAAGAACCGACAGCGCATCCAGCAGATGAGACATTCAATGCGAACAAGGAAGAGCGCTCTACAGATCTGAGATTCTGGTGTAAAAATGGCATCAACAGCATCCGGGCCACCGCCCTCTCCGGAGTACCTCGCGGAGAGTCGAGGTCCCATGATCCAGACTGTCACTTGGCTATCGGTTGCCTTCCCCATCGTTTTCGTGTCTCTCAGAGTCTATACGAGATTGTTTGTGCGCAAGGTGTTTGGTCTTGATGATTGGGTTATCGTCTTCTCTCTGGTAATGCACCTTGGCTCTTGACTGAGACTCGCAGATTCACTGACCAATCTCTTGTCAACAACAGATCCTCCTCGTCATCTACGGCGGCATCATGGAAGTTGCCGTTCAGAAGGGTCTTGGTCGTCACCTCGAGTGGGTGCTCATCAACGTCCCTGAGAATGCCGTCCCCATCGCGCTCCTTGGCCAAGTGTCGCAGCCCTTCGTTGTCATGTCATGCGCCTTGGGCAAGACATCCTTCTCTATCAGTCTTATGCGTCTAGCCGCGCAACGGTTCATTCACCGATTTCTTTGGTTCATCGTTGTGACTATGCTTACGCTGCATATCCTTATCTCCCTCATCATCTTTGTGCGATGTAAGGATCCGAGGACAACATGGAACCCGGCTATTGTTAGCAAGTGTTGGCAACCGGACACATACCTGGGAGTCATGTACTTCATTGGAGGTAAGTCACCAAGTGACACATGCAGTGAAACAATTGTTAACCAGCTTCAAGCTTATTCCGCTGCTACCGATTTTATTCTAGCCCTGCTTCCCTGGGCAATGCTCTGGAACTTGAACATGAAGAACAAGGAAAAGTTTGGTGTAGCTGTCGCCATGAGTCTTGGTGTCTTGTACGTTCCCCATCTATAAATAGCTCTACACACTCATACTGATATGTTTATAGTGCCGGAGCCATTGCCGTCATCAAGTGTACCAAACTCAAAGCCAACGCCACGAGTATCGACCCGACTTTCGACGTCGGCGAACTCCTCCTAACCGCTTGTGCCGAGAACGCCCTCATCATCATGGCCGCTTGCATACCGACTCTGAGACCCATGTTGCGCAAGGTCTTCCCCTCCACAGCTAAATCGAGCGAGAACTCGCACCGTCTCAAGAACTTGTCCAACAACCTCGTGTTTGTTCCAAAGAACAAAGCTGGGCAATGGAGCGCTCTTGTCGAGACTGAGGCCCATCCTGATCAAAACTCGGATAATCAGAGTGATAGGAGTATCCTGAAGGAACATCGTGGAGTAATGGAAGGGCAGAGTGGCGCTGGCTCATCAAGCGCTCAACAACAGCCTCATATTACAAAGACAAGAGAGGTGATTGTCTCTTACGATAGAACTTAGTTACGTTAGTGAGATGAGAGCAATCAATAGATAGAGGGGTCTTATTTAGAAGCTCAGCTAGGGCTCACAAAAGTTGCATATAATAATCCCGTCCCAGTATGAAGCACAAGTTGAACTCAGTCTTTGTGACAAAGCATTCAATTCATCGTGCTCTGTATCTTCCCTCATCATCTATAGTGTCTATCGAATTCAGTGCGCTGAGATTGCAATATGGCCCCCACTGTCTCCTCGAGCCACTTTCTCTGTGAGCTTGTTCGAACCGTGATCTAGTTCTTGTTCTCGTGGCTCAAGAGTCGCTTGGCCCATCGCATATTGGACACAGCTCGCTTGGCGTTGCCAAAGCCACCAAAGCCACCATTGCCTTGGCCAAAGCGACCGCGACCATTCTGGTTGTTTCCGTTTCCGTTTCCGTTGTTATTGTTGTTGCCACCCTGTTTATTACCGCCGTTTTGTTCATTGTTTTGGCCATTTCCCTGATTGTTTCCCTGTCCGTTGTCCTGACCATTGTCTTGGCCTGGGCCTTGGTCTTGGTTACCGCCACCATTGCCGTTGTTGTTGCCATCACCATTGTTGTTATCGTTACCACTGGAGGGAGTAGTAGTAGCGTCTGGCTGACGTCCAAGGGATACAGTGGGTGTCTCTTGTGAGAAAGCCGAGGTCACGATCGTGTTACCGAGAAGGGCGTCAACGGCGGCCTTGTTCTGCTTCCCCTCATCAGATCCCGCCTGTTCATTCGCTTTCACAGAATCGGGAAAGTCAGCTTGATTCTGTTGAACTTGGTCGTTGACTGCCTTCAGCTTTTGAGCGGTGGTGATCTGTTGCGGGCTGTTGGTCTTCTCATCGGTATCGGCTTGCTGGACGGCGAAGCAGCCACCAAAGGGTCCAGCTAAAGCATTGTTGCGGCATCGTACGGTGCAGATGTTTCCGGTTGATGCTAGTGAGCGTTAGCGATTGAATCTCAATCATCTGCGATATGCTTACCTCCGAAGCAGTTGGGGTCGTCAGGCATCTTAACAGTGATGTTGAACGCCTGTTCCTTGGCTTGCGAGAGGCCGTTCGATCCAGGGACATTATTTGTCACCGTCAAGTTCTAATTTCCGAGTCAGATTGTTTTAGACCGATTGTAACCCAGGACAATGACATACCTGTGAGATGGTGCCAGTATTGCTGCTCTCATCCAGGTCGCATACATACGGGCCGGCACCATCAGCGTTTACTTGGTGAATCGTAACGCTAATCTCACCCCCGGCTTCTACCTGGGTGACAGCACCAGCAGAAAGGGCGTTCTCTGTATTCTCACCAACATCAATGTTGCCAGACAATTCGGTACGGCCGCATTGATTGACGACATTGGCTTGAATCTCAGCGTCGCGGATGATAGTCGCATCCTGCTGGCAAGGGTTGATGGTCACACAGTTGCGGGCGATCTCAGGGTCAACTAGAACCTTGGTCAATGCTTCTAGAGTTATCCATGGCTGGCTTGTTATACATACCTTGGAACCCTACACTAGCAGGAGACCCGTCAAGGCCTTGGGCATTAAGAATAACCGCATGACCTCGAGCCAAAGCGAAGAGAGAAGATGAGAAGTAAATGATCGGGAAGGAATGCATTGTGACGTGAAAAGAATGAAAGAATAAATGTGCCAGCACGAGAGTAAGAATTGAAAACAAACAATTTGATCACCAGGACCTGAAAGAAAAGAAGGCTTGCTTGAAGTGGGAATGAAGCTGATGATGAAGAGACTATGAACCAAGAGAGGGAACATCACGATAGTATATATACGTTTTCAGTCGGAGTCTTCCTGATATTCTTGAGCATTCTCGTTAAGTATCTGTTACGGCCCCTGTATCAAAGCAGAGTGGAGGCTGTGTGAAGGGGAAGGCCAACACTGGCCATATCAGTACGAGGGGCGATAAGCGGTCCTAATTTCTAGACCTTCAAGTGGATATTCTCGCCTCAGAGTCGATACATGTGTCAAAATATTTAACGGGACCAGGCCTTGTAAGCATAAGTCAGATAATCTTATCTGCAGATATTCTTTTAGGTACTGAGATAAGAATGTAAGTCTATTGACCCCTGGTCTGCGCATCAACACCATCATATGAGCTCACGATACTAGTTTGGGGTGGACTGCGGACTTGACATTTCCAGCAATAAAATACTCATGACTCTTATATAGACCCTATCTAGCTGGATTATCAGATTTCAATCGAACAAAAATTGTAATACCTATAATCCCTAAGTCAATTTAGTGATCCGGAAAACACCTTACAAGATCAACTCTTCGGGTTCGGATATGCGCGCTCCCAACCCTGCTATTCCCGTTGATTGATCGAATGATTATCATTATAAAACCACCAATAAGAGTTTCGCGGTCGATCCAAAAGTTCCCTACCTCGCTAACCGCTAATCCAGAAACACATCTCACACATCATTACCCGGCGTGGCAGTTCTTGGCTTTATCCTTTGCTCATGACAGGTTTCCTGGTTTCGTTTTAGTCTTCCGTCAGCGAGGTTTCAACCGGATGGGGAAACGCCTTTTCGGAAATATCATACGACTAGCTAGCGCTCAGGGGTGGTTGGTGTTTCGGAGACTTCAAATATTTCAGACGACAACGTGTTTGACCAGGGTAACCCGTGGTTGTTTCAAGGGGTACGTCTCGCGCCTATTTCCCAGTCACGATATAGGCAATAATTCGCTTGGCTCTTTTGAAACAATATAAGTGTTCGACGCATTGAAAGCGTTCTGCTAGCCTCGGCATACTTGAGCGCGTAGGAAGAATTTTTAATTGCTAAATAATAGCACTTTCTTATAACTACAGTGAAAATAAAGCTACTGCTAAGTGCATATATCCAGCAAGAGATAGAAATTTTACGACTAACATTAATATAAGGATTTGAAATAAAAAATAAGTAAGTTTTATAAAATTATAAAGCTATTAGAAGAAATAAGATATATATCCCTATATAATATGTTTTTAGGGCCGCTTATTTTTCTGAAGTATTTCTAGTATTAAGATTTATAATAAGTTGTAATAAGCAGAATTTATTATTAAGGACGTTGAGCTGGTGGGCACTATTAATATATAATAAACGCAATCTGTTATAATAGACGAGGCATTTCTGAAGTGTAGAACACTGGGCTACATCTTAGGTCTCTTAGACAATTCCCCAGATAGTTCAGGTGTAAGAGTTGCTGCTTGACGCCTTTTGTTCCTCCCATATATTCTACTGCTCTGGGTCGCACCGATGTCTCCATCAGTCTTTGGCCAGTATATATCTCGCGTCTTGCTTCCCTGAGGCAAGTATTTGTCTCGCAATTGGCTTGCGAACCAGCAAGGAAAAGCCGCGCAAATGGCTTTCCAAATATGCTCCTTCATCAGGGTCTCTTCCGAAACCTTTGACAACAACTTATCGGCCACATCAACCAAGAGTCGCACATCAGAGATGCCCTCATTGTTGGTTTCTAACCTCTGAAAGAACTCTTCCAGTATGGTTTCCTCGATTGTCGCTCGAAGCTGACCAAGTGATAATGTCCCGAAGGATGGCATTTCGGATTCGGCCCCAGCGACGAGAAAGTCATCGAGAACCCGAAGATAGCGATCTGTATCGGGCCTCCCTTGCATCTGGAACGAAACAAGAACTATGTCTCTCCAGACTGACGAGTATGCTGACTTTTGAGCTTCAGTAAGCCCCTGATTAAGTCTCCAAACCAAAGCATTCGGATTTGCCTTGTGCTTCAAGAACAGTGGCAAAAGATCACTCTGTAGGGTTGGGATGAACTTGGGCCCTATTTCTCCGATCAGACTGGGAATAATCCAGAAGATAAGCATGGCCCAGGCTGACATCATGGTAGCTTCATGACTGTCGTGCTTGATATTAATCTCGAATTGATCGTTGGGGCTTTCTCCGTTTTCCAACAAGAGCTTCAGCATCTTAATGCATTTTTCAGGCCAAGGTAAATACTCTCTGTCCGGCCAGAGCTCTGAATGGATTACCATAGCTAACGGCGTCATTTCGAATTCGTTGAAATAATCGATCTCTCGAATTCTGTGCGATAGGTATTTTAAGAGCAGTTGTTTGACAACGTGCTCTCTAAAGAATAGTTTTGCACCATCGGAGTTGAAGCCCTCAGATATGGGAAATACCCTGTCTTCTGCTTTGCGATCTATAGTACACATCGTGGCTTCAATTGTGTCGAGAAGAACGATCTCGGCTTGAGTGTGGTCCTCGGTCTCATCTTCCAACTCACCAGCATATGCAATGGCCTCTCTTATCCGCGATGCCAATGGAGTATCACTGTAGCTGCCGGGGCCAGTGCGTAGTATCTTCTTGTTGGATGCTGTGGTCTTAATCCATGCTGTGTAAGCTCTGAGGATCGACAGGTTGGCGTTGAATCCATCCCTGTTCTTGGCTCGCAGAAAATCAGACATCTCTTTCGTTCTGAGAAAGTCCATAACCGTGCGATGAAGAAAGTCCACTCAGCCCTGCTTGACCTCCAACAGTCCCCTACACCAGCCATTCAGGCGTCTTTTGGTCTTTTTATACCAAACTTTCTCTTCCTGCTCGTCTTGGGTTTCCACAGGTCTTTCCAAGGCATAGTCCACCGACTCATACTCAAGACTGTGGAAGCGGTAGATTGATACGTCCAATGGAGACCTGGCCTTGATCGCGACGGCTAGGACACCGCTCATCTTTTCATGGTGAATTGGCTGCACCGTCTCTAGCATGTGCTTGAAGAATGGCTCCAAGTCTGATGGGAAGCTCTCAAGGCGCCGGCATAGGTCAGAAAAGCTGTCATCCTCCTCCAAGCCTTCTCGCAAGAGTTTGGTTACGAAAAACACCCAAAGAAATACACCGCGTGCCCTCTCTGTGACCTGATCTATAAGAAAGTTAGCACCCGCGACCTCTGACTCTAGAGTTTTCCAGCCCGGATGATCTAACAATCGTAGCTCCGTGTAGCTTCGAATATCGTTATGGGTTAGCTGGTGGATATAAAGCTTTCTATCGGGGTCGCTCCCAAAGTTACGTTCAAACACGTTCCAGGGTCGACTCGAGATACACAACTTGATGTTAGGGGACTGAGAGAGGTCCACTAGATCTTGGCAGAGGTCTTGGCGGTCCCCTGTGAACTCATCAAGGCCGTCGATGAAGAAGCAGAATTGCTGAGATACTTCTGTTTGATCGGCCACTTTCTTCAGAACAATTCGTAGTTCAGATAAGTTCCAAGGTTTCGACAGATTCTCAGGATCCATCTCCTGCCATCGTTGGTAACAAGCTACTTGTAGCAGATCCGGACATTGACGAAACATTTCGTAGAGTAGTGTTTGTAAAAGGCCCTCCTGTGATCTCTGCATGTCGGTGCCTGCACTCCAAAAGTAGTGACTTGCGACGTATGTGGGCTTCGGAAAAGACCAAGTGAATAGGATGCGAGCGGTCCGAGAATGATCGGCGATAAACTTCATCAGTGTAGACTTGCCAGAGCCTGGCTTACCAGATACCCAGAATATACCATTGTCATTGTTCAGCCAATCAAGAAATGTACCACCGCAGACGCCATCCTCTTTAAAAATCCATTCAAAGGTTTTGATATGAGCATCTGTGATGGCAGCATGCCTGGCACTCCGGTGGGTAAAGGTTAAACTCTGGAGTATGGACTGCTGCTTGGTGATATCTTTCTCAGTGATGGCCATAGACGACTATTCTCTCTCTATATCGGTAATAGTGATAGGAGAGAACGATTTCCCAGGCTGTGGCGACGTGAGGAGGACTCTTTGTTGTATTTGTCCTAGGGCTTGCTGAATCTCGTCTAATCTGCATGTCTGATCGATTTTTAATCGCTCGCTCTCCAATTGAAGCTCTCGCAGGGTGCGCGTATGGACATCGTGATGATGACTATCAGAAAATGTGAGCGGATTCTTCTAGTAAGTAGCTTAGCAGACCTTGAAATTGTACAAATTTGAAGCGTCAGACTGGTCTGTGCCTTGTGCAGCCGGTCTTCCAGCCTGGTGATGTCTCCGTCTTTCCAGTGGGTTTTCAATACGGCTCGAAAACTTTTCCACTTGTGTCCGGGCCCATCTTGAACCTTGAGTTTTGCGATAGTGGCGAGTAATTGTGCGCAGTCTGCCTGGCAAGCTCTAGATAGCTCGGCTATCACTTCAACTTGTTTAGTACACTGTCCACCGAGGTCATGCACTGGTGCGTTCAAAGTAAACTCCAAATCATGCAATCTGCTATAGATTGCTTCAATGTTCGAGATATCGCGGCTCAAACCACTTGTGGATCGGTATATCTCAGTACCCTTTGAGATCAATGCCGACGTGAACGTCACAAATTGAGCGACTGACGCCGCAAGTCCGAATGCCGATGCGGGGTCCATTGTCATCAACAGGATGGTAGAATAGGGATGAAGATATTACCAATGGCCAGTTGGATATACTACGAGAGTAAATGGCTGATGTCTCGAGGTGTTTATGTCTAGATTCGGCGGATTTAGCTCCTCACCGCTCTGCTCTTCTGCCCGGCTGCAAGGCAATTTTTGCCGGGACGGGCCGGTTTAAACTAGAAGAATCTCATATTAAGTGGTGGGGTAGCAAAGGCTGGCTGCTTATCTTGGCTTTTCAGCTCGCCACTCTTGACTCTTGGCACCCGGTCCTGTCATAATTGATAAGTGCCAAGTGGCATATGCCTTGTGATCGAGCTTGTTGCCTTTCTTCGTCCTATATGTCTCACTACCCCGCCCTGCTCGGCGCTTAATCCAAGACGGAGTCGATAGATTCCGAGACTTACACAGCATTTGGGGATGACTGCAGTGGTCTGAGTAGTTATTTACAATGATGTGGCAAAAGTCTGCCCCCACCACACAGTTTTACACCAAATTAAGGTTTTTTTTATTAAGCTATTTAAAATGGTTAGAAAATAGCTATTTATTATTCTCTTTAAGTTTTATATTATGTAGCTATTTAATTAGCTTATATAGTTTTTCTAGAGTTTTTAAATAGCTATAAAGCTTATAGTTTAAGTTTAAAATATATATATAATTATTAAGGATTTTTATAGCGGATTATAGGGGGAAATAAAGTGCGATTACTACTATTTTTCTTAGTTAAATATTTTTTTAAAATAAGCCCTTAGTTTTTATTAAAAAATATTACCTCTCTGTGTAAGTGTGCTTGGGGACTTTATCAAGGCATAGGGGCCTGGCTTTAACCTTCGTAAAAAACACACTTTTCTGTTTGGGTATGTTCACAC
>JAASAY010000051.1:0-54655 GCA_014822085.1 Fusarium stilboides
AAAAAAAAAAAAAAAAAAAAAAAAAAAAAAAAAAAAAAAAGCTATTTGATATATGAGTATTCAATTTAACAGCCAAGATTTTTAATTAAGCTGTAATATTAAAACAACTTATTAAAGAAGAGTTAAGCTACGACAGTTTGGCATAGTTTTGCTGTGTCTCTATTGGATTATAGTAGAACCTTTTTTATAGGACTGGACCCTTTCTTTCAATTTCCAACGGCAATTTCTAATGGCAAGACCGAATGCCGGGGTTGGCAAGTGGTCTTGTGGGTGTGCTTGGCTTCTCGCTGGTGGATAAAGTGGGTCCCCGCTTCCGGCCGGCCGCTATCGGTTTGATGCAACAGTAGCAGCCGGCCCTATCGGGGCTTGGATAGGCACTTTATTTAGTATGACGACCTCAATGTCTTTGCAGCTCAGGACATTCCTCGCCTCCGTTCGTCCTTGAGAAACTCCAGGAGCAAGATGGAGAAGCCTCAGAAGATTGTTGTTGTCGGCGCTGGTCCCGTGGGTTCACTGGCGGCTTTGTATGCTGCTCAGAGAGGACATGAGGTTGAGGTTTATGAGTTGCGACCTGGTAAGTGACTTTCTTTGATCTTGTCTAAACATTTCTCATGCTGGCGCATCGCGAAAGATTCAATTGGGTTCCGGGAAGCCGAGACAACCCTCTGAAACGTGTTGCGACTTCCAAGTGTCATTTACAGACTTTTTACATGGAATTTCTTTTGTTCTAAGAGGCGCATTCACTAACTGTTCCAGACCTCCGGGATCCTAGTACTATCCCACTCAACTTCACCAAATCTATCAACCTCGCCATCTCAGAACGCGGAATCAATGCTATGCGCCATGCTGGTCAACCGGATCTCCTTGATCATGTCATGGCAACTACAATTCCCATGGCAGGCCGTATGATTCACGGTAGAGGTCCGACCGGAGCTCTGTTCGAGCAGTCGCAAGTCTACGACGTCAAAGGACGAGTATGCATAATTACCTCAACTCTAGGCTTGCATGTGAAACTGACGCATTCACGATAGGCAATCCACGCCATTGATCGAGCTGGCCTCAACAAGCGATTGCTCGATATCCTGGACAGCATGCCTAATGTCAAGTTGTTCTTTAATCACAAGCTCACAGGCGCGGACTATCGCGCATGCAAGGCCTGGTTTGAGGTCACTGATGGAAAATCCACAAAAGAATCCCGTCCAAAAGAGATTGGCATCTCTTTCGACCTCATGATCGGTGCTGACGGTGCTCACTCTGCCGTTCGGTATCATCTTATGAAGTTCACTCGAATGGATTACCAGCAAGAGTACATTGACACTCTTTGGTGTGAGTTCCAACTCAAGCCTGTCAAGACAGACGAGACGGCCGGCCCAATGGCCAAGTTCCGGATATCGCCTAATCACTTGCATATTTGGCCTGGCAAGGATTTTATGTTTATTGCCATTCCCAGCGATGTAAGCCTTCACTCACTTAGTTTATCCGTCTTGTATTAACGCACACTCAGGACGGCTCATTCACATGCACGCTCTTCATGCCGAGTAAAGACTTCTCAGACCTTGAGAACAACCCAGCCAGCGTGCCGTCCTTTTTCGACAGCCACTTCCCTGGAGTCACAGACTTGATACCAGGCGACGAGCTGATTGAATCTTTCAACACAAATCCTCACTTACCGCTCATCAGTCTCAAGTGTAAGCCGTATCACCATGGCTCTTCCTGCGTTATCGTCGGTGATGCCGCCCACGCTATGGTGCCCTTCTATGGTCAGGGTATGAACGCTGGAATGGAGGATGTACGAATCCTCTTTTCAATTTTGGACAAGCACGCTCAGATTGACGAGTCAAATGATCCCGTCAGCGAGTTCTCAACTGTAGTTGAACCTGCCTTTCAACGTTCACTTGCGTTGGCAGAGTACTCGGCGGTTCGCCCATCCGACGCCCATGCGATCAACGATCTCGCTCTGCAAAACTATGTCGAGATGCGATCATCTGTTCTGTCAAAACGCTACAGATTACGGAAGTTCCTCGAGGAGTTCTTGAGCGTGCATTTCCCTCGTCTGGGATGGCAGACAAAGTACTCTCGGGTGAGCTTCAGCAATGAGGGGTACCTGGACGTTATCAAGAAGAGCGACTCCCAGGGCAAGGCATTAGTTCGAGGCTTCTTGGCTTTGGTTGCTAGTCCCTTCTTTATTTCAGCGGCGATGTTTGGGTACAGGTATCGACGGTCGATCAGTGTTGCCATCAAGGGACTTCGACAGCTGTCCTAACTTTGAGAGAGTGTACCAAGCCCATATGTACCACTTGATAATGTATTCCTCTCCGCACTATGTCTTTAGAAGCCACGCATCACTGCTCATTTGCAGGGAATTATTGCATCCCAAAAGGTCAACTGTACTATAGAAAGAATGGACATTGGCTCATGTCGTCTTCGGGAGAGTTGTCAAATCCCAATGTTACCAACCCTTCCTCAACTCCTGACACAAACTGACTATGAAATAAACCAAATATCACGTTCAATCTCTGAAAATGATGTTATGATGAACATCAATTCCATTCATACTGTTCAAGTATGCCCGTTCCTTCAACGCTTCTCTTATATGCACCTATCTATAGTTATGCGCTTAACGAGACTTCGAAGGCTTAGTCATCTTTTCGCGACTTCTGAAATTTTGGCCTACGTCCCCGGATCTACCACTCCACGGAGACCTCATTGAGATATTGCCCGGCCCTCCGTCGCTCTACACCCTCGAAATCCGGCGGGACGTTTTGATCCGGTCAATTGGTGATTTCCAAGTCAAGAGAAACTGGTCTCATTTGCGTACACGCAGAGGTGAGTTTGATAAGCCAACCTCCGTGATAGGAGCCTCAAAGAAGATATGCTAACGAGAATTGTCCACGATCAGATCCAGAAGGCCAATTCGGGCACACGACCGCTCGCTCGAATCGAATTCGTTTCCCAGTCTAAACCGCCCATCATGCCGTCCGTTCTCAACGTCGCGAACATGTGTTCGCATCTTCAAAACGCCTCCAAAGCCCGTCTGGGTATAACATCCGTCAAGAACTGCAAATACAACCTGCAGCTCGCCCTTGCCCTGCACCGCTCAGGCTTCTTCTCCAACGTCTACCGCTCCGGCCCTCACCCGCCTACCCTCGAGCAAATGGTCTCACAGGCACCTGAGCCTGTCACAAACGCCAACGTCGCCACCATGCGCCTGTGGCTCGGCATGAAGTACTGGGACGGCAAGCCCGTACTCTCCAAGGCCAACGCTATTAGCACCCCAAAGCGTCTCATGACGGCCAATATTCAAGAGCTCGCTAGACTCACAAGAGGATTCCCTACGAAGGTGGACGGTGGTGTTGTGCCAGGCTTGAACCTCGGCGAGTGTCTGTTTGTGTCGACGTCGAAGGGTGTTTTGGAGGCGCGGGAAGCGCTCGCAAGGAAACAGGGTGGTTTGTTAATGTGCCGGGTATCATGAGCGTGGATATATGAAAGTGTTTTGTTTAAGTGGGTGGAGGAGCCTACGTCCTTTCGTGATACGATAAATAGGGAAGCTTGTATTGTACAACTAGAAGAAATGTCCTGACAAGGACGACTTGTGTATCAAAATCAATCTCAGCATGGGCAACTGTCTGTCGCATTACAAATGTTTTGTTCCGCTATGTTGCTCGCGTATGCTCTTTTACAATATGCGGTAAAATCACCATTCGCCTTCGCTTAAACAGGTATCTATACAACAGCTCAAAAGTACACCCCCTTCTGCTCAGTGGCTAAATCAGCAGTCTTGTAGCTCCCACAATCTAGGTATTCTTTAGTTTATTCCGCTTTGGTGACGGTTTCCGACTCTTGCTTCTTATCCTCCTCTCCAATCTGCTCTCCGGTGGTATCCTTCTCTTCAACGGCATCAATGGCCTTGGCGTCTTCCTTGGTATCATTCTTGGTCTCGATTTCAGTCTCAATGTCCTTCTTCTCGGTAGTTTCCGTCTCGGCGGCGGGTTCGGAGTCCTTCTCCATCAAAGGAACCACCTCTTCCTTAGTCTCCAATTCTGGCTCAGCAGCAACGGTCTCTTGTGTCTCCTCTACCACAATGGGAGGTTGGACTGAGCTCTCATCCACCAGAGGAACAATATCAGCATTCTCCGTTGGCTTCTCAGACTCAGAAACAGGCTCCTCAACCTCACTGGTGACAGCCTCCTGAGGAGTATCCTCGACCTTCTCGGTGGCGGTAGTCTCAGGGGCCTCAGCAGGCTTTGTCTCTTCCTTGGAGGGCTCAGGGGTTACTGGTCGGGTCTCCTCTTGCTTCACCTCCTGAACTGGCTCCTTAGGGGTGTCCTGGGTCTGAGCCTTTTCCGCTTCGTGCTGAGCGGGCTCAACGACCTCGTCAGAAGCCTCTTCGACGATAACAGGCTCTGGCTCAGACTTCAACTCCTCTGGGGCTTCATCGGTCTTCGGCTCCTCAGATGTGCTAATGGGCTCCTCAGAAATTTCTGATTTGGCAGGTTCAGAGTCCTTCTCCTCGGAAGTGACGTGAACTGTGGGCGCGTCTTCTGAGACGACTGAGCCACTTGTGGCATGGGATTCAGCAGGCTTCCTGACAGGCTTCTTTGCGCTTCCCGGGGCCTTGATGCTGTGCTCTCGACGCGAGGCATCAGTTCCCGAAGATGATGGTCGTCTAGCGGTCTTCTTTGGCGGCGTGGTAGGCGGCTTCTCGGCGGTCTTTGACGACGAAGCCTGTGTGGGCCGCATCATACGGGCCAAGAAGCTCTCGTCGACTGGGGCGTCCTTCTTAGATTGGGATTGATCCGTGGTCTTCTTTGGAGGAGGGCCCAAGCTTGGTCGTGAGCGACCGACAGTCGAAGGTTGACGCTTAACGGTTTTACCAGCAGTAGCACCTGTTCCTGTCGTGCTAGCCCGGCTAGCGGGACGGGCAGGAGCTTTGAGGTTCTGTGAGCTGGCTGAAGGTCGAACACCACGACCCGTCTTGGCCCCAGAGGCTGCAGTTGGAGCCATGAGAGAGGCGGGAAGATGCACAGGCTTCGTGGGAGATTTGGGCTTTGGTTTCACGAAGCCGGTATCACTAGTTGTGGGCTTCAATGGCTGAGGCTTCTTGCTGGCACTGGCAGCGGTGGATCGAGTAGCTGCAGAGGTAGTCCGGGGGGCTGGTCTTGTTTCCTTCTTCACTGGTGCAGTAGCCTTGGCAGCTGGCTTGGGCTCGGGCTTGTGTGTGGTGCTCATAGAAGGTTTGGTAGCAGAAGAGGACTTTGCTGGGGGTTTGGTGGTGGCAGGTTTTGTCGAGATGGTGCTGGGTCGCGTCGTAGTCGTCTTCTTGGGAGCAGTGGCCTTTGCAGATGCTGCTGGAGCTGACTCCTTGGCCTTTTCGGCCTTGGGTTTGCCATTGATACTCGTAGGAGCTAGCGCAGGCTTTGTTTCTTTCGTGGGAGAAGCTGGAGCCGGCTCTGCTGGCAGTAAAGTAGGTGATGGCTCCTCTGTATCAATCTTCTTGTCTGGGTTGACACTGGGCTGATCGGTGACAGCTCCAATTTCCTCCGTGGGCGTCTTAGGGAGGTCAATGGGTTGACGAGGCGACTCAGGAATAGTCTCTTGAAAGAAAGGCTTGTTTCGTGTTGCATCCTCGAGAGACGCAGAGGACTTGTCAGGGACAGTCGAAACGGATTCGGCGTCGGTCTCCATGCTTAATCGACGACGGGAAACGCTGGATTCGTGGCTGGGGTCTCTTCGAAGGCCTATCCTTCCGTCCTTCTCAATGGCAACAAAGTTGGTTCTCACTTTAGAAAGAGGTCGAGGTGATTCGTTTCCGTTGGTGCCTGTGGAGAAAGAAAACAGGTTTTGATCAGCAAGGGGTTCAAGGGGGAAAAAGAAGGACAGGTAATGACGCTGGGGAACTAGTGTGGACAATTCCAGGGCAGGTAGAACCACAGGTACAACTAGAGCAAGCTTTCGATGGCTTTCCAACTTTAAAAGGGTGCATGTAGCAATAACTTTTATAGTTTATTTCGCAAACCAGCCAGAAAATGCACGTTCATTCCTGATATCGTGAGAGTATCGGTCGTACCTTGGACGGGAGTAGAGGCGCCGGACGATCGGCCTCTGTCGGGCGGGCTGGTGTCGCCGCCTTTGTCGCCTTTGTTCGACGACTCGAACATGGCACGGAGGTTCTTAACCTGACTCATGATTGCTGAGGGCTCGCAAGACGAGACAAGCTGAGAAAGTTGCAGGTTCGGTCGGGAGACCTCGAGGTCTTTGAGGATTCGTACTGTTCAGCAGGTTTAGAGTTGGACGTGTGATGTGATAGGGATAAAGGTTAGGATGGGATGGGATGAGGTGTTGTCTGGCTGGTTATGAGCGGCGTCGTACAAGGAGGCAGGGTACCTTGCTCCCTGAGGTACATCAGACAGGCGGCCAGTCCCAGCCAGGCACAGGCACAAGGCACAGGCCGTTAGTGGATTGAGGGGCGAGCCGTCAAACAAGGGGTACCTACTGGAGCTGGTCTAGTGAGGTACTGCAGGAGGCGTTTCAGCGCTGATGGGATACTTGCCAGTGGATGTATCCCACGGGGGCCTAAGGTAGGTAAGGTACCTAGGTTCAGGTTGGTTTGGCTTGGGTTGGGTCGGCTCGGTAGGTGGAGGGTGGAGGGCTCGGGGACTGGCACCCGCTGAGTGCTGGTTCTGTTGCGCTGGGCTGTTGCAGAATAATAGGGGTCAAGATCACAGGATGGTACAGGAGTTGGGCAGACTATTCAGGCCATGATACTCGTTCAGTGATAAAGTCGAGTACAGAGCAGTAACCAGGCAACTTGAGAGGCTCGGCAACCAACCAGCTCATTCCACGTGAGCAACACTATGATCCTCACTCAGCAATTAGACGTTATCTCGAATCCATAGAATCTTCTTTTTCAACCACAATGTCTAAGTGACTTGAGGTAGTAGTCAAGGTTGCTCGGTGACATTCAACTTCACGACCCGTATTCGCAGCGCCATTGATTGACTGGGTAATAGACTGGACGGGATGGGCCATGGACCATGGACCCAGGTATGCGACGGACTCGCGGTGTTCAGACAAGGATCCAGTCGAAATGAGGCACCGGATGGATCTCGTTCACTTCAGGCTTAGCCAGGGACCGAGCAAATTGCTATCATGATGAGAGTCGAAATTCCCACCCATCACCATCCATCATGGCTGGCGGTGGCGGCCCAGCAACTGTCAAGCCAACAAACCAAGTGTCCTCACCCGTTGCAGAGTTGAAACAAAAGGGAGCTACTACAGTAGCTAGCTATTCCGAGACTGACACGTTTGGCTGAAGGATTATGGTATTATGCATCACTGACATGGATACACCAACCTTTTCTCAGTGTTGTATGTAGAAGCAATAGAGTTGGGCGTACAATGCAATGAGCCGAACTTGTCGAAATGACACAAGATCGACTCGACATGGGACAGACCGACCGTAAACTAGCAGTTCAGACTATTACCCCTTTTCCTCTCCCCATGCCTCCGCTGGCTCCCCGATGTCTCGGCTCTCTAGTTATTCCATCGGCAGCCCCGCGGCTATTGTTCAAGTGACATTACAATGTTCTGTACAAAGATCCAGAAGCTCCCTATTGACATATTTGGTAATGAGCTCTGATGTTGACATTGTTGGCTGGGTGCATCATCGCATGAGCTTGTGTGGGGTCATCTGTGTCTCATTATTGCTCTCCCCACATCTACTGATCTCCTTCGGGTAGAGCTCTCGTCCCAGGTTGAGTGTCGTTAGGAGATTATCGACTATCAAGGGCTTTATCGTTGGATCATTCATGCGTCTGAGTCGTAAGAGAAGTGGCCCTAGATCTTGCATTATGTGAATCATTGTAGCGGGCCGAGATTCGGCCAAAAGTCATTTATATGGAGGCTTGAGTATCCGGTATGGAAGAGCTACACCGATAGAAGAGTTTGCACACATACGATATGTTTGATCATCGAGTCACAAAAATGAGTCGATTCCCAAAAGCATTTTATATATAACATCATGGCTATCATCATTGCTGAGAAGTTGCTGCAATCAACGTAAACCTTGTCCCCCTCTTGGCGCCATTCGTGCGAGACCACTTTTTACCCGATACCAAAAATTGAGCGTCAGGTTTCTTATCCATCTCCGGTCTTCGGACGACAGAACTTGAACCTTTGTCAACTCCAATTGCGCCCACCATGTCCTTCCGCACCCTCAGAATCGGTACGAGACGATACTACTGACTCAATACAATCTCAATCTAATGATTTTCTCGTATAGGCCTCATTCCCGGTGACGGCATCGGCAAGGAGGTCATCCCCGCCGGCCGCCGCATCCTCGAAGCCCTTCCCGCCTCTCTCGGCCTCAAGTTCGACTTTGTCGATCTCAAGGCCGGCTTCGAGACCTTTGAGCAGACCGGTGCAGCCCTCCCCGACAAGACTGTCGATGTCCTCAAGCAGGAGTGCGATGGTGCGCTCTTTGGAGCCGTGAGCTCTCCTACCCAGGCTGTCAAGGGTTACTCTTCTCCCATTGTCGCTCTACGCAAGAAGCTCGACCTCTACGCCAATGTCCGCCCTGTCAAGACCGTCATGACTGCTGCCAAGCCCATTGACATGGTCATTGTTCGTGAGAACACCGAGGATCTGTATGTCAAGCAGGAGCAGACCCATGACACTCCCGAGGGCAAGGTCGCCGAGGCTATCAAGCGCATCTCTGAGAAGGCTTCTTTCCGCATTGCTGCCATGGCTGGTGACATTGCTCTGCGCCGCCAGAAGATCCGGGATGCTGGTGCCTCTAGCATCCACAAGTCTCCTCTTGTCACCATCACTCACAAGTCCAACGTCCTGTCCCAGACCGATGGTCTTTTCCGCGCCACCGCCAAGAAGGCCCTCGCCGACCCCAAGTACTCCTCCATCGCCATTGAGGAGCAGATTGTCGACTCCATGGTCTACAAGCTCTTCCGCCAGCCCGAGGACTACGATGTCATTGTCGCTCCTAACCTGTACGGTGACATTCTCTCCGACGGTGCTGCCGCTCTTGTCGGCAGCTTGGGTCTCGTTCCTAGCGCCAACGTTGGTGAGGGCTTTGCTATTGGTGAGCCTTGCCACGGCAGTGCCCCTGATATCCAGGGCCAGAACATTGCCAACCCCATTGCTACTCTCCGATCCACCGCTCTGATGCTCGAGTTCCTTAACGAGGAGGAGGCCGCTGCTAAGATCTACGCTGCTGTTGATGGTAACCTTGAGGATGGCAAGCTGCTGAGCCCTGACCTGGGTGGTAAGGCCACTACTGAGGAGGTTGTCGCCGACATTCTCCGACGTCTGTAAAAATCTCAAAAGTTGGTAGCTAGTTCAGATATCTCTTGCTGTACTACTATGTAATAGTATAGCTAGTAGTCGAATGTAGCTCGAAAATTTATGTCAAAATAAACAACTTAATGATGATCTGGAGAGGATTGTATATTCTATACGTCTTGTGTATCCATCTTTTCTAACCACCTTTTGTAGTGGTGCCCCAATCCAGCCTCTAACGTTACTATTCATTTAAGTGCGTCGTAGACTTCTATGCCCCAATCAAGGAGCCGTCTCCATATGACAATATATTACAAGATCATACATCCATTCATATGTATTATACAACACGGTGCAGCATTTACTGCGCCTCGACCGTCACATCACTGATGTGGCCGGCTACAACATCTCTTGACTTCGATGACTGGCTTATTTGGTTCGCTTAGCCTCAAGCTCAGCCTGGTACTTGGCGACCAACTCCTTCCTGTAAAATAGTTAGCGATTGTAGATTAATAAAGCATCAGGAGATACATACTGGAGATGAGGGGGAGCAGGGGCATAGTGGCTGAATTCCATGCTGAACTCGCCCTTGCCCTGGGTAGCGGCACGAAGCTGAGAGCTGAAGCCAAACATGGCGTTCAGACTGCAGTCACAGATGAGGGTGAAGTCCTCGCTACCGATATCGGTATCGTGGATAGTAGCGTTACGCTTGTTCATAAGCATGAGAATGTTGCCCTGGAACTCGTTGGGAGCGGTGATGGTGGTCTTCATGAGAGGCTCAAGAACCTGGCCACCAGCTTCGCTGAAAGCCTTCTTGAAAGCCATCTGAGTAGCCAGGTTGAAGGCGTAATCAGAAGAATCGGTAACGTGAGTAGCACCATCGTTGACAATCATCTTGGCACCAATAACCCTGTGGCCCAGAAGAGGACCCTTCTCACAGACAGCATCGAAACCCTTGGAACAAGCAGAGAGGAACTTGTCGGGAATGTGACCACCGACAACCTGGCTCTCATAGTGGTTCTCATCGGGCTTGTCGTTAGGCTCAATCCAACCAGCAACACGAGCGAAGTCACCAGGACCACCACTCTGTCGCTTCAGGAGGTAGTCGTAGTCGGCACGTCGGGCAATGGTCTCTCGGTAGGCAACGCGAGGCTGACCAGTGACACAATCGGTCTTGTACTCACGTCGGAGACGCTCAACGTAGACCTCGAGATGCAATTCACCCATACCAGAAATGATGGTCTCCTCACTCTCGGGGTCGACGTGGACGCGGAAAGTAGGATCCTCACGCTGGAATCGGTTCATGGCCTTACTGAAGTTGTCGGCATCACCAGTTCGCTTAGGCTTGATCGAGAGCGACATGACAGCATCGGGAACGAACATGGAAGACATAGTGTAGGGAAGGCCACCGTCAGTGAAGGTGTCACCAGAGGCACAGTCAACACCGAAGACGGCGCAGATCTCACCGGCGCCAACCTCAGAGACATCCTCCATCTCGTTGGAGTGCATGCGGACGATACGGGGAATTCGGACCTTCTTGTCGGTTCGGGAGTTGAACAGGTAGGTACCCTTGCTAAGCTTGCCCTGGTAGACACGGATATAGGTGAGTTGACCATAGTTGTTCTCCTCGAGCTTGAAGGCAAGACCGACGAAGGGAAGAGAGTCGTAGGGAACCAGCTTCACAGTCTTCTCGCCCTGGGACTTGTCCAGACCAGTGTTCTCAATCTCGGAGGGGTTAGGCAGGTAGTCGCAGACGGCGTCGAGCATGGGCTGGACACCCTTATCGGCAAGGGCAGAACCCATCATGACAGGAGTGAAAGCTCGGGCGATGGTGGCACGGCGGATGGCAGCCTTGATCTGGGCATTGGTAGGCTCCTGTTCCTCGAGGTAGAGTTCGGCAATCTCATCATCGACATCGGCGAGCTTCTCAACAAGGGCCTGGCGCTTCTCCTTGGCAAGTTCCTGGAGAGGTCCGGGAATCTGGTCGGTGACGCGAACCTTGGTACCACGGGGGCCCTCAAAGTACATAGCCTGCATCTTGATCAAATCGACAACACCCTGGAATTCGTCTTCAGCACCAATGGGGATCTGGATAGCGGCGGCGGGGATTTTGAGCTTAGTGTTGATCTGTTCGACAGCCTTCCAGGGGTTGGCACCCATTCGGTCCATCTTGTTGACGAAGGAGAGTCGGGGAACATTGTAACGCTTCATTTGACGGTCGACGGTAATGGTCTGAGACTGGACGCCAGAAACAGCGCACAGAATCATGACAGCACCGTCGAGGACTCGCAGAGCTCGCTCGACTTCAATAGTGAAATCAATGTGACCGGGTGTATCAATCAGGTTGAAGTGGTAGGTTTCCTCGTTGCCATTGTCCGTTTTCTTCCAATCGGCGAACGTAGCCGCAGACTGGATAGTGATGCCTTTTTCCCTTTCGAGTTCCATAGAGTCCATCTTAGCGCCGACGGAATCCTTGCCTCGAACCTCGTGGATCGAATTGATTCGGCCGGTGTAGAACAAGACTCGTTCAGTGACGGTTGTCTTTCCACTGTCGATATGCGCCTGTTGAGTTCTTATTAGCAAGAGGGGAGGCATGGCGACGGTGTCATGATCATACAGCGATACCGATGTTGCGCACTCGAGACAGACGCTTGGCCTCCTCGGCCGACATGTTGGCGGCGACATACTCGGGCGTCAAGCTAGCAGCGTCCTCTTGAGCTTTCTTGAGACTGGTATATGGTATAAGCAAGGTGTTTGGCAGCCTGAAAGGGGTCATTGGAGTCTCACGCTTCTTGCGCAGCGCTGCAGGTACGCTTGGTCTGGCTGAAGGCTCGTCGGCTCTCCCAGGCGGGAACAGCAGCTGATAGAGTAGAAGAATGGCTACCACAGCTTGGCTGCTGGGTGCCGAATAGCAGACGGCAATTGAGCCACCTGGCAGCCCTTGTTGCCCTCATTTTGCAATCTTGGACTTCAGCAAAGAAGTTGAGGAGAGGGTTGCCAATGATCTGCGGCCCATTGGAAACTTTTTTCTTAGGTCGGAATTAGCAGGAGGCGCCACACCCGCACGTGTATGCGTGGCCCTGATTCGCTCAGCGCTTAATTCCCGTCAACTTAACGGTCAAAGGGCCCTGTAATGTGGGTGATATTGAAGGCGCCCGCCGATAACCCGGTTTATTTCAAGACTTTCGAGATGACTTGAGAGGTTCTCAATTGCAGTGATGAATCATTAAATTTTGTCTTTAGGAGTACTTCTTTTAGGCCTGCTCCTCCAATTTTTTACTGGTATCATTTGTAAAGTCCCATCATCCATTGCGCCACTTGTTTATCTTCATGACCCACGGCTCCGTCCGGCCGGTAAACTCCAAAATCAGCCCATGTCAACACAACCTTCGATCAACGCCAGCATCATGAACCCGTAGCCTCTTAAGTAGACACCCCCATGCAATGCAGCCAGAACTCCAAAGTCGTCGTCATTAGAGATTGTTCGAGAATATTCCTCCACCAAGAAGCATAAAGCTCATTGTAGCAGCAACCAGCACCATAGGGGTTCCAGAAGGCGTTGGTAAAGATGCCGCGTTGTCGTCGTCGTCCGAATCTGAGTTTGACTCCAATGGTTGAAAGCCATCAGCAGCAGTGAGATTATGACCAGTGTCTGTAGGCTTTGCAGTCGCTTTGTTCTGATTGCGTGCTGCCGTCGCGGATGGGATGGTGGCTCCATAGCTTTTAAATGCCACCCGTTTGCTCTTGGTAGAGTTGAAGTCGGTGGCAGCGAGTCCAATCTCGTTATTTACCAAGTCGTAGACGACATAAGCGGATCGGAGAAATGTGTTTCCAAGAAGATAGAGGTCGCTCGTGTCGTTTTGTATGCCAAAAGTGCATATTGTCTCACCATCGTACTGACCTGCGTCGAAGACGGGCATCCTAGACTCGTGGCTGGCCATGGGAAGAACCAGCTCATCCATGGCTACACTAATGCGAGGGCCATCTGGGCCAGCAAATCCGAATGTGAAATTTCCCTCAATCTTGCCGCGTGAACAGGGTAAAACAGCATATCCGTAGTAGGGTGACCAGAGAGCACCGACTTCTTCCCAGATCTCAGTCGCCAGATCATGAGGCAGATAGCTGAGTGTGGTTCCGGAATCAAGCACTGCTTGGATAGGGAAACAGTCCGAAGTGAGGTTATCGCTGCCGCTGGGGCTAGTGGCGACCAGCGAAGTGAGGGCCACAACAAAGTGATAGTAGTGGTCGTCCACTTTCTGAATATCGATTCGGTGCATATCGCCAACATACTTTTCTGTGTCTACACCTCCGAAGAGAATGCTACCGGCTTTGGCATCCAGATCATTGAGCCACACACTGTAAGCGATTGTGTTAATGTAGCCCCCTTGCCACATTGCGACTGGGAGGTTAGGGTAGATGACATCTGTATTGCTTGAAGCCTCATTTTTGGCGTAGCCCACACCAATGAGTCCATAAGATATGTTAGTCTTGATGGCTAGTCCCATGGTGAGGTTGTTAATGACTGCGCCGTCCAGCTCAAAATGGTCTTCGAAGTAGTCACCCTTGACATAGCTGTCGTCTTCAAAGGTGATGCTGAACATGCCAGGTGCAACATGGTCAAATGATTTGGACTTGTCGGGATCAACTGTTATAGGTATTAGTAACAAGAAACGGCATTGGTCTCATCAGAAATCGAGATCTTACAGCTTCCAAGAGGGCATCCAGAATTGCCGTCATCGTCGTCTTCGCAAATCTCGGCACAGTTCCAGGGAACCCAGACATCGCTACTCCCAGTATCAAGTTGAAGGGTGATGTTTTGGGGTGGGTTGCCAATTGTAACTTCCGTAAAGTAACCACCCTGGGATCTGTCGTTGCTGATGACTTCCTCATATGTTGTTTTGGTACGGCGAGCTAAATGTGGTTGAGAATGGCGGCCCTCAATGTTCCAGTGAACAGTTTGGGCTTGCACAAGGCCCCATGTTGAAACCAGTGAAGCGCCCACGAGCCACGACTTCATTGCAGCCACAGAGAACAAGTGCTCAAGGGCCGATGAGATATGAGTTTAGGAATGGCGTATAACGGGGTAACGCCACCCTCCTCCATAGGGTGAATAGGCGCGGAGCCAGCCAGCCGATATATGAGAGCGCAATCGCAAAAACGTCGTTGATTTTGCAAAAGGCGATTTGTTCTGAAAAGTGAATTGTAGGTATCAGGTTGCGAGGTTGTGCAGAGAAGCGCTTAGCACTTAGGTAGTTTCACTAGGACACTGCAGGATGTCTCAGGAAACGCCGGCTAAAGAAACACAGGGTAAAAGACCCAAAGATAGGACGGATGTGGTGGAGCATGGGACAGCTGCGATGAGGGGAACACTGGAGAATATAAAAAAGAACAAGGATGAGAAATACAAGGAAAGGCGAATCAGAGTCAACGTTTGGCGAAAGAGAGGTATCGATTGACAGGAGACGGGATGTGTGAAGTGGAAGAAACGGCACGGGGGCCACGCAAGCTTGGGAACGAGCGACAAAACACACGACACTCGGGACTTTCCTACTTGGATCTTGCCTACTTGGGCACCTGCTTAGAGTGCGTGCGTGCTGTAGCGCCAAGATGTCTTCGTTGACCCTTGCACTGAAAAGGGAGAGCGCGAAGGAGTCGTCAGCGTCTTTTTTGCCTCGGAGTTTTGGGGACATAAAACGGACGACGGGCTGACGTGAGCAACTCGGCCTTTTCTGTCGCGTGTTTTCTGTCAACGATCATCTAGCATGGAACTAGGATGGGCGGGTACTAGTTGGCTGAGGCTTACGAAGCCCGGTGTTAATTGTTATGAGGCTACTTACTAACAATCGGGAGCTAACAAGATCGCGTCAACATCAAAGTCTGCTTCGGCTAACTATTGGATCTAGCCTTCAACTTCAATACTTGCAGAGATGGGCGACTATTCCCTTTCAGCGACGTCCATTTGTCACCGGTACGTCGGCCGCGCCCCTAACTCTTGTTATTACCAAGAACTCAACACGAGATTCGTACAGTGATTCATGAACTTAGATGAGACCGCCAAGAAGTGATCAACAATGCCCTCGAATTAAAGTACAGATTTGGGGACTGTGCCTGGCAGATCAATTGAGTTTCCCATCACGAACGGGAACGGGCGATACGCAAGGCCAGTCAAAATGGTTGGAATTGAGTGACCCTTGTCCTTCTGTCGTGTAGCAATATTGGCACTTGGCTACTCCCACTTTCCGCGCAGCCCTGAAATATTTACACAAGCCGCAGAATTAGGATGGATATTACCTGCTGACGACGCCTCGGTCTCGGCCAAGTGTATGCCGTTGGATCCGTGCAGCAATGGGCCACTCTATCTAAGGCGTTTGGATCCTTTCCGTGATGACAGGCACAGTGAAATTGTTTCAACGAATGCGGAATTCAGTGCGATTCGTATACATGAACTAGCTTATCTACATTAAGTTGGCCTCGACATATGTGCCCAGTCTTTTGAGTCCTTCGACCAACACATCCGTCTCGCAGACATAACCCACCCGGACAAAACCTTTGAAGTCCTCATCGCTACCAAAACATTTCGAGCCCGCCACCAATAAGATGTTGTTCTTGCTCAATAAGTTCAGACAGAAGCCGACATCGTCTATGGGTTGGCCATTTTTACTGAATCTAATAAAGGCAGTCGTACCAGCCGTAGGTTCGACCCAAGAGCATACGGACTCGTAGCGTAAGATGAAGTCCTTAAGTAGTTTTGCATTGGTCCTTGCCAGAGCCAGATTGCGATCGACTAAAGAAGGTCGTACTGCCGGCGATAGAGCGTAACTGGCGATTCGGTCGTCTATTTGAGAGACGCTGATCGTCGTATAGTCTCGTGCCGCCATGATGGCTGATATGATAGATTTATCCTTACTTGCAATCCAGCCAACCCGGATACCAGCCAGAGCATAGCCCTTGGACATTGATCCTGTTACAAGCGTCTTCTCATACCCTAATGTTGTAACTGGCTGTGGCACTTCCATTTGGCCAGCGGCTCCACCATGGAAGAGTGGACGATAAACCTCGTCAGAGAAAAGGATGATACCGTTTTCCTCTGCGACTTGAGCAATACGCTTCAGGGTCTGGTTCGGAATGGGTGCACCAGTGGGGTTGTTGGGATTGTTAATTATGATCATCTACCAGTCATCGTGAGTACGGATTCTCTGGAAGGTTTCTTTCTTCCTCACCTTGGTGTTCTCCTGTACCAAGTTGACCAACTCGTCCACATTAGGCACATAATTCTCTTCTTCTCGCAGTTTCCATAATGTAACCTCAGCGCCTATGCTGCGAGGAACGTCATACAGCTGCTGATACGTCGGATAGACGCAGATAACATGGTCCCCAGGTCCTATCAGGCTATAGAGCGCCAGGAAGTTGGCGCCGATTGCACCTTGTGTAACAACGACGTCCTCAGGAACAAGTTGCGTTTCTTCGGTGCTGCATTGGGCAGCGATTCGCTCTCGTAGTACACGAGATCCCGGGATAGGGCCATAGGTGAGCTTCAAGCTCGTATCAATAGGACCTGGAGCTTCTGGGTCTTTGCACATACCAACCAGATCGTCTATAGATACAGACGCAGCACAGGTCTCGGCGACGTTGAGAACCCCGGGCGTCGTCTCGTACTCGTCCATCCATTGCTCAACAGCGAAAGGCGTGATACGAACCATTGTTGAATATTGCTAATCTTGTATGATATGAGTGTCTTTGATTGTTCAATGGATGCTAAGTTGAGTGTAAGTGGCCTCTTAAGCATTGATCGATGAGTGGGAGAAGATCCGACCGCCCCACCTATATGCGCCCTTCAACGCCCTTTACTTTGTCAATTGGGCGATGAGGTATCCCGGACAATTGACACATAGCCAGAAGTTTATCGCTTCCTGTATAGGATTGATTACACTTAATGGCCACCGACAATTGCTCTTATGTGGCTGTGGATGTTGAGTCAAACCACCTCATGGACTGGCGAGAGATGCCATGATGCGGAATTGTGCTTCAGCTTCCCCACAAAGCTTGATCAAATTAGTTAGGTCAAAAGACAGGGGTAAAATCTGGGGAGAACACAGCTAATGAACCCTCCACACTCAATCAGCTACAGTATGATGTTACACGCATCACAGCCTGGGTTAAGTAGTTCAAAAAAAAAATCTATAATACGCCGTTTGCTGCGTTTCCATTCGGTACCTTGTGGTGAGATTGTACGCAGTATAGAGTAGTGCTTTACACATCAAGTGCTGTACGTTGGGATTGCGCTTGAGGCTATAATCCCGTGCGAAAACTGATGGTCTCCATTAGCTTTACCTCATGGCGATAAAATATCTCCCGCCAAGCACTCAGAATGTAAATATTACATCCGGGGACAGACCTAGGACCCTTAATGTCTTACTATCACAATACAGGTGACAAAAAAAATCACTGTTCGCATCATGTGAGTACCTAGTAGGTACTTAGTTTAGGGTAGTAATATCCGGAAGCGAGTAACGATGAACTCATGCATTCTAGTTTGTCTCGACGGGTAATTGTCTGAGTAATAGGATGGCGAGAACAAACCACGCAGAATTCTCAGACTAATGATTGATCAATGGTGAATCATGAGTTGTTGTCTATATCGCGGTCATGAGAACAACTATGGATAAGGCCCATAAGGTTATCTCATGGATAAATCGCGCCGAGGTTGATGACGTCAGAACTGTATGTGAAACAGTACCGCGTGTTATCGCGCCTGACCACCTCATGATAGAGATAATTGTTTTGCAACGATAGCTGATAAAGCTCATCATGCTAACTTCTTAATCCGTGGCCAAAACTGCGTTCTCCATTGGTCGATTCCATCTTGAATGTAAAGTTGCCATAGTTCGTGCCGCTGGTTAGCAAGACGCATGGCTCCATATTGTGTCAGAAGACCCATAATTCAGTGGCTGTGCCAACCAGTCAGGTTTCATCTTGAGGTATAGTGGACGCACTTGGAGGCTGGTTTGTAGGAGCACACCTTCCGTACCTGCCTCCGGTGCCTAAAGAACGCGGGGCGCCACTCCTCGGCCAAACAGCTTATCCCGGTCGCGCTCATAGCCGCTATCTGTTTAACGACCGACCCCCAACATCTGCTATCACCTTGCTTCATCACCAAACTGCATCGTATCCTTATCGCTGCAGTTATGGCTCCTTCAGCATTGAGGAGCCTTCTACTGGGAGCCGTGGCTCTCTGGCCTGGTCTCGTGATGGCATCTCAGAACTCGAGCTACTCGCAGGCCGATCAGCTACGGGCACAGCTAGCCCTCATGGGCGATCGTCCTGATGGGTGTCCTCCTTGGTGCGTCAATGGCAACATCGTATCTCACAACTTCGCATTGCTTGTACTGACGCTTCTATAGCTTCAACTGTCTCCTGCCAGCACACACATGCGCTCAATACGCCGGCTGTAACGAATACAACGGAAAATGCGACTGTCCTGAGGGATTTGGCGGTGATGACTGTCTCGAGCCCTGTAGGTCTTCCTTCTATCGTGACAGACAGAACAACCCGACTGATTATGTTGCTAGTGTGCGGTTCCCTTCCCAAGGGAAAAGATCGTCCAATGCGTTCTGGTTCATCATGCAAATGCGACGAGGGCTGGACAGGTATTAATTGCAATGTTTGTACCGACAACAAAGCCTGTAACGCATTGATGGAAACTGGCGAAGGTGGCGTATGTTACCAGAACGGCGAGGTTGTCAACCACAACTACCAAATGTGCGATGTTACAAACGAAAAGATTACCTCGTTGCTCGGCAAGCAGCGCCCTGAGGTTACATTTACCTGCAAGGAAGACGACAAGACATGCGACTTTCAATGTGAGTTGCAAATCTCATCCCAATAAAGAATACCGCTGACTCTGGTACTTAGTTTGGGTCGATGCCATCGAGTCTTTCTATTGCCATCTCTCCGAATGCGATTCGAGCGCCGAATGGGAAGAGTCCAAGAACAGCACCTCCTACAAATGCAACAAAATCAGCTGCAGTTGCATTCCCGACCGAATGCTTTGTGGAAAGGATGGGTCCATCGATCTCACGGATTTCTTGGATCAATCCATTCAAGGCCCAGGTCGATTCGAGTGTACCCAGAAGCACGGTGGTACTCACGATTGCGCTTTCAAGGAGCCTGAGATGGACGCACTGATTCTCGCATTGATTGGCGACTCTAGTATCTTCCTCAACTGCCACGCCGGCGAGTGTCTCTATGAGACAGAGGTGCCAGGATACAAGCGACCTGTGAAGAAGATTAACACCCCTCTTATTGCCGGTGTGATTGCAGGCTGTTCGCTATTCCTGGTTGCCGTCATCATTTTGACTTGGTATCTGTCAAGGCGCAAGCTCAACTATGGGGCCATTCGCTTGGAAGATTCAGATGATGAGAGCACCAAACTAATGGCTGACCACAAGCCTGCATCACTTTACTTCGACGATGTTGCATACACTCTCAACGGCAAACAGATTCTCACCGGAATTCAAGGTATTTGCAAACCAGGAGAGGTTACTGCCATCATGGGTGCTTCCGGCGCAGGCAAGACCACATTCCTTGATATCCTTGCTCGAAAGAACAAGCGCGGCCAAGTTCACGGTAACTTTTACGTCAACGGCGAGAAGGTTGATGATACCGATTACAAGAACGTTGTTGGATTCGTCGACCAGGAGGACACCATGCTTCCTACTCTTACCGTTCACGAGACGATTCTCACCAGTGCTCTGCTTCGACTTCCTCGCGATATGGGCCGTGCCGCCAAGGAGCAACGTGTATTGGAGGTTGAGAAGGAGCTCGGTATTCATCACATCCGTGATTCTTTGATTGGCTCCGAAGAGGGTAAGGGACGTGGTATCTCAGGTGGTGAGAAGCGACGTGTTGGAATTGCTTGCGAACTGGTCACCAGCCCCTCGATCCTGTTCCTTGATGAACCTACCAGTGGTCTCGACGCCTACAACGCCTACAATGTTATCGAGTGCCTTGTGACTCTGGCCAAGAACTACAAGCGAACTGTCATCTTTACGATTCACCAACCTCGATCTAACATTGTGGCTCTCTTTGACAGACTGATCCTGCTGGCGCAAGGACGAACTGTTTATTCTGGCCCGTTCAATGAATGCCAGTCATACTTTGACGGGATTGGTTATGAATGCCCCCCTGGATTCAATATCGCGGATTACCTTGTCGACCTCACCATGCACGCGGGCAGCACTCAGTCTGTTGATGACGGCACCGTTGGCCTTGACACTAACAGTGTTGGCCCTAGCAGCACCCGTGCGATCAAGTCTGTTGCGAGCATTTCAGGCACCACTTCCGGAGATGACGATGCCAGCTCAAGTCGACCCCGAAATCGTCGTAGGGATTCAGTCAAGGTTCGTCAGGAGCGTGAGCTCTTTACGCGCAGAAAGGCCGTTGATACTGCGGCATCTTCAGACGCCGGAGGTGAGGACAATGGCTCCTATAGGCTTCATCAAAACCCTGTTGACTCTACCGCTGCCACCCTCCTTGAAGATCCTCACGACCTGCCTCCGGTGGCAGCCACTGGAACTGATCTCGATATCATGACACGGTCCTTCATTCATTCGCAGATCGCCCGCTCCACGCATGATGAGATCCAGCAAGCGATTCAAACCGCAGAGATAGCCAATGGCTCCAACTCAAACGGCTACACCTCCGAGGGTCCAAACATCCACGTCAGCGCTGTCGGAAAAGGATACGCTCGTGTCGGCTACCTGCGACAGTTCGTTATTCTGTCTCAGAGGACATGGAAGAATCTGTACCGAAACCCGATGCTGATGCTCACTCACTTCGCGATCGCCATCGTACTTGCTGTCTTCTCGGGCTATCTCTTCTATGGTCTTACCGACGACATTCCCGGCTTCCAGAACCGACTCGGTCTCTTCTTCTTCCTGCTCGCGCTCTTCGGGTTTAGCACCCTTACCAGTCTGAACGTTTTCGCCACAGAACGTCTTCTTTTCGTCCGCGAACGTGCCAATGGCTACTATGCGCCTGCTACTTACTTTGCGGCCAAGGTACTCTTCGACATCATTCCTCTTAGAATTGTTCCTCCCATTCTCATGGGCTCCATCATTTATCCTATGACTGGTCTTGTAGCCGACTCAACGCACTTCTTCAATTTCATCCTGGTTCTGGTGCTGTTCAACATGGCCGCCGCCGCCGTGTGTTTGTTCATTGGAATCGTATGCAAGGATGGTGGCGTTGCCAACCTGATTGGCAGTTTGGTCATGTTGTTCAGTCTCCTATTTGCTGGTTTCCTCCTCAACCACGATGCCACCCCGAAGGGAGCGCTTTGGCTTCAGACGCTGTCAATCTTTCACTACGGTTTTGAGTCTCTTATTGTTAATGAGGTGCTTCAACTCACACTCGTTGATAGCAAGTACGGTCTCGATATCACTGTTCCCGGCGCAGCTATTCTCAGCTCTTTCGGCTTTAACAACAATGCCATGTGGCCTGACATCAGAAACTTGGGTATCTTCGCTGCGATCTTTATCGTCCTGTCTTATGCTGCTATGCACATCTTGCTTGTTGAGAGACGATAGACCAACCTAGACGTGTGTCAAGCAGCTTGAAGAATGTTAAGAGTTTTCATGGGTGAGAAAGGCGTCACTGCTTGTAGTGATGCTGTACATAGGAACGTATGAGACTGTCAGTCATACGCAAGTCATACTCGGCGTTTGGATATGGGCAGAAACTTCACGTTTACTTTCTAGTATGGGCTGTCGTTATTCTGGATTTCTACTGTTAGTAATCGAAAACAATTAGAAACACACACGGTTTTTTGTTTTTTTTTGCCCCCGTGAACACCCTGAGATTATTTAGATACCTTGGGCAAGCCGCTTGAAGATGTGATATTTGCATAGTTACAGTAATACATGGGATACATAATGTTTTACAAGCCAGAGGGCATAGATGTTACTCCATCTTTCCACCAGTAAACTCCTCAGCAATTCTCTTCTGTCGCTTAACGGAGCGGTCGTACTCAGACTCATAAAAGTCCATAACCTTGGTGGATGTCCCTGTTGTGGTTTCCAACATGTTGGTGATAGATGTGGGCTTGCCCCAAACATCCCAGGTGTTCTGCGCAGCGCCATATCGACCGACATCATATCCTTGCTTCTGGAAGAAGTCCTCAGCAAATATGTGGTCAATCTCCGCCTTCAGTTCGTTCTCGGTGACGATAAAGTTTGAGGCATTGATGTAAAGCTCCATCAGGGCATCGCGACGAGCCTCGCGCTTAGACCCCTCCATGGCCTTGACTTTGCTGCGACTTCGGTCGGCGCGAGAGAATCGGTCAGGGTCAGGGTAGGTTGTGGTGTCCAGCACGGATTCTAACACAGTGCTGCGAGTGAGGCGATCGTCTTCTCGCTCGGGAGCCTTAACGGCTTGGTGGTGCTCGTTAAACTTGCGGCTCACACGTTCGTTCTGGATGGCATCGCGGCGGTTTCGTCGGGCCCAAAGTTCCTTCAAACCAACTTCCAAGTTTTTACGACGGGAATTGGCCATCTTTCGCTTCCATTCCTGATTCTCGTTCTTGGGGGGTCGAACATTGGATGCCTTGGGGACGGTCTGCTTGATGTAGTCGGCTCGAATCTTGCGGTCGCCCTCGATACGGGGGAAGATCTCACGAGGTACTGGTAGGTGACCTCTAACACGGGGGAGCTTCTTCTCGTCGGATTGGGGTGGTGTAGGGAGGCGGATATATGAGGGGGACTCGGGAGGGACCTGCTGGTGGGTAACGGCCGAGGTCGAAAATGCTCTTGAGGCCACGAAGAGCTGACGAGTGGCAGCCCTCGGACAAGAGGCTATGATGTTGAGTGACATTGTGAGAGGAGCCGGCGCTGGATTAAGCGCTGAAAGGCTCAGGTTTGGGATCGCAATTGACGTCGTCGTAACCCCGTCGACAAGGCCAATTCTCTTGAAGTCAAACACCAGACAGAGAAAATCAGATTCGGATCAAATTTACCGGATTATCTTGGTCCGGTGCATGACCCCTGGCATCTTGTGGCCCCGCCACCAACCACCGCGGGAAGGTAGTGGGGCTCTTTTTCTGCTGCTAAGAAAAAAAGTTCTGGAGGAATAAATTTCTGGACATCCCAACTTCTTGTCTCTTTGCCCACCTCCAGTAACCTCAACCAATTTTTCTCGCCATGGGTACTGGAAAGAAGGAGGCCACCCGGCGTACGCGCCAGGGTAAGACTGGCGATGGTCTTGCTAATGTCAGAACGAAAGGCGAGAACTTCTACCGGTGAGTGCGCTGCTGTCGACGCTGTCGCTGTCTTCTAAGGCTGACCACAATATAATAGCGATGCGAAGAAGGTCAAGCACCTTAACATGTACAAGGAGGGCAAGGCGCAGAGGAACGCCGAGGGAAAGATCGTCAAGGCTGCCTCGTTTCAGTCCAGAGATATTCCCAACGCCCGAATCGAGCCGAACCGCAAGTGGTTTACCAACACTCGAGTTGTCTCCCAGGATACCCTCAAGGCCTTCCGCGAGGCTATGGATGAGAAGGCTAGGGACCCCTACCAGGTTCTCCTCAAGTCCAACAAGCTGCCCATGAGCCTTATCAGAGATGGAAAGGACACCGAGAACGGGATCAAGCAGCACAAGGCCAAGATGACTGTCGAGACATCACCCTTCGCTGAGGTCTTTGGTCCCAGGGCGCAAAGGAAGCGTGTCAAGCTTGGTGTTAGCAGTCTGGATGACTTGGCTGGCGACACCGAGAAGAGCATGGATACCTACCGCGAACGACTGGAACAGCAGAAGCTTCTGAGCGGTACTTCTGGAGACCCTGAGACTCTTGGTGATACCGACAAGCCCCTCACCATGTCGATTGAGCCTGTGTTTGATAAGGGTCAGAGCAAGAGAATCTGGAACGAACTCTACAAGGTCATTGACTCTTCGGATGTGGTTATCCATGTGCTCGATGCTCGAGATCCTGTTGGAACAAGATGTCTTAGCGTTGAGAAGTATCTCAAGGAAGAGGCCCCTCACAAGCACTTGATCTTTGTTCTGAACAAGTGTGACTTGGTTCCTACCAGTGTAGCAGTAAGTCTTTTTCTTCCTTCTTTTTCTTACACATCTTCTTCCTCCTTTCCCTTACTATACCCCAATGTTCTTTGTCAGGATTTGTTCCTTTATGTACCATGGGACCTGTCTGTTATAACATTGGGAGAATAACCGCCAGTCTCGACTGTCATCAACGTTTTGTTGTTTGGCTGATGTGTGCCGTTTTGGTTACCATCATGAGACAGGCCAAGTGTCCGATTGAGTTGAAATCTGCCTATGCCATTATCCAATTACGGGGCATCGATTGCATATTTCTTAGTGATGACACAAACATATCTTCTCTATTCATTTCTTTCATTCTTTTCCTGTATATGTTATACATGATGGGCTCGAATACTAATTCGACACAGGCTGGATGGGTTCGCAGTCTCTCCAAAGAGTACCCTACTCTCGCTTTTCACGCCAGCATCACGAACTCTTTCGGAAAGGGTTCACTAATCCAACTCCTCCGACAATTCTCCTCCCTGCACTCTGACCGAAAACAAATCTCTGTTGGATTAATCGGTGGTCCCAACACCGGAAAGTCCTCCATCATCAACACTCTCCTCAAGAAGAAGGTTTGCACTGTTGCTCCTATTCCTGGAGAGACCAAGGTCTGGCAGTACGTCAGTCTGATGAAGCGCATCTACTTGATTGACTGCCCTGGTATTGTTCCTCCCTCAAGCACCGACTCTCCTACCGACTTGGTTCTTCGAGGTGTGGTTCGTGTTGAGAAGGTCGAGCATCCCGAGCAGTACATCCAGCCTCTCCTGAACCGTGTCAAGCAACATCATATGGAGAAGACATACGAACTCACGGGATGGACAAACTCCACAGAATTCCTTGAGCTCATGGCCCGAAAGTCGGGCCGTCTTCTTCGTGGAGGTGAGCCCGACTTGGATGGTGTGGCCAAGATGATTCTCAACGATTTCATGCGAGGCAAGATCCCTTGGTTCACACCTGCGCCAAAAACTGAAGGTGCACCCGGCAAGGTCGGAAACCGTGAAGGTAGACTTGGCGAGATGCCTCGGAAGCGAAAGCAAGAAGAGCCAGTTGAGGACGAGGATTCTCTTATCGAGGCACAGCTACAACAAGAGGTTGATGCCGCTAATGAGAAGGCTGCAGAGGATGGCTCAGAAGGCTCTGACGAGGAGTCAGAGTTTGAGGGATTCGGTAGTGACACAGAGGATGCGCGATCAAGAAAGCCATCCTTTGGTGCCACTCTCGACGAGGAAAGTGAGGGCGAGAGCGCTGAGGACGACGTGATATCGATTGGCGGCTCTGATGAAGTAGAGGAGGAGGAAGAAAAAGAGGAAGAGGCGCCTGCACCTGCAGCCAAGAGTAAAGGGAAGAAGACAAAAGGCGGTCCGCCAAACAAAAAACGGAGGACATGATCGGCCTGGAGTCGATAAATCTCTTTCATTCGAGGCATTTGCTCGCGCATCCTCAATACCTTAATGATACCCACGTTAATGCTTCCATGCCTTTGACTTCGATTCATTATGTGCTATGTCCTTAATACGTATTAAAAACTAGATTTTATCCGCACAACCCAGTCACCGTCCTCTCAGTTTCAAATTTAGACTGCGCGCTGCTTATGTATTCCTACTTTAACGGATCACGTCCAGATGTTGTCTGCTCAGGACTGTCCTGTACCAAAGCAGATGACAAGAAACGCAAGCAAGAGCCTGAGCAGTACAGTTTGAATGACAAGGAACGGACCAAACGATTTATTATCCTGTTCAAGAGTCACCTTGCGAGTTTGAGTCTATTTCCACATCCTGCTGCCCAGCTTGTTTAGGGTAGGCGGTGATTGTCGTGGTGTTTTAGCATGCTATAGACCTTAGCCATTCGGTACAATAAAGAACAGTTCGTTGCTGTCCGGCGACTTTCGCTATAGGGTTTCTGCAAAGTTCAAACACGTAAAGACATTTACAGTCAGTACAATCAGTCATTGAGAAATGCCACTTCATGGGCTACACAGCCACGGGGATGTTCGAGGTAGGGCGGGAAGAGAGGCATTGGTAATGGTTGGGAGTTGAAGTATATTATGCTTTCCGCCAAAGAGAGAAACCAACAATACTACGCCATAAACCGCTCAATGGCTTGCTAACGAAGCAGAAGAATGAGCCTGGTGTTATAATCAAGATAGATATAGTGGAATATCGCAAAAAGGAGGTAGAAAAAGAAGATATGCCTCCACACCGGATTGAACGATGGACCTTTGCATTACAAGTGCAACGCTCTACCACTGAGCTATAGAGGCATCTCGATGTAAGCTGCGCAAACAGTTGCATACCAAGAGGTCAACGTGCATATTGAGGATGGGAAATTGCCAAAAAAGGCAAAAGGAATGCCCCCACACTGGATTGAACAATGGACCTTTGCATTACAAGTGCAACGCTCTACCACTGAGCTATAAGGGCACTGGTTGTTGAAAGAGTTCATACCATATTGAAATATAATCCAATTGCCGACAGTTCGCTTAAGCTCGTCCGCTATCTTTCATCGTTCTCCGGATAATAATTACCACTGTCCATCTTCTTATTACTGTCTGGTTCAGACACTTAGTACCTTGGAGAAGCCATGTCAGCTCTCTATCTGGGTGAAAGCTTAAAAGTACACTTTTCACTCATCATCTTGGCTTACCCAAAGACTTCTCCCGTAGATTCGTGTAGATAGGTGCAGAGGTATGCATAACTCTTGTTCAGGAGCACCTATTACATGCAATCGACTTAGTGGAACTTCTGATCATATATGCCATCGCCCTAGCTGATGTCTACCCACGGTCTCCTCGTCTCTCTATCTTCTCCGTAGTTGTAGAGTGATATCATTGAGACAAACTTATAACCATCGCATTCATGCGAACAAGCGATACTTTGGCTCGTTGTCAAGGCTCAAACATAGACGATACAGGTTGCGCACAACTCAAAGAAATAATTTCAGGCCATGCTCAAGTTCTTGAAAGTAGGTTATACTGAATAAGCCATAATGACGGGTGCATCTCATAGAAGCCCTACTTATTTCTATGTTTGGTTACTTTTCATCGCCCACTCTGCCCAAGCAACTCACAGAGTGTCTTCCAAGCCTCTTCTACGTTCTGCGGTATATCCACATGTGCAATAGAGCCCTTGCCTCGCGGACCATACCCGTTCTCGTCGTCTCTCATCCGTGGTATCTCTCCCACGAGTAGAGACATGAATCGATCCATGCCCCAGAGACCATCTTTGCGACTATCCTGCCACTTAGCAAGATCGAAACGCAGGCAAGAAGCAAGACCGTCGGCTTGTTCTATAATTTTTGACTCTTTGGGCGCCACTTTGGGTACGAATGTCGGCCAGCTGGCGAGTACAGGAGCCTCGTCCATCTTATCCGCATATACTTGCTCAAATGCTGCAACTGTGCGTCGGCACATGGTGGGATCCTGAGCGACTACAATAGAATGTGGTGTCTTATATCCATGCGCATCTAGAACCTCTCTTGTGTTCTTGGCGTTGAGTGCACAATTTGTCGACTTATCTTCAACTAATATGGTGAACTCCTGTGTCGGGCCATTGTCAGTGAGTCTTTGGACGTCATTTCCAACTCTGAGATTGAAGAACTCTTTCGCAATGACTTCTAGGATACGAGCCTCTGGCTGCCCGCGCACTTGGTTGGCGATGCGACTGTATTCAGGATGCCGGGCTACAGCGTCGTACATCAACTGGGTCGAGTGACCAATACCACCGCAGAGAACGAGGACAACGGCCTCATTACCTATCTCATGGTTAGCCAAAGCCAAGGTAAAAACGTGCAACTTCTTCGAACGCTCAGAACAACCGCTCACCCGTTGTCTCAACCAATCTTGTCATCATTGACATGACACTCTCAGCGGTGGAAAGCACCGCTGATGCGCATAGAACAACGACGCATACTGAAGTCTGAACCGACGGTGAGGTCTGTTGTCTTATAGTTGTTGAAGACTTAAAGAGGACTTTGCGTAGGTCCGTGATAGTGTCGACTTGCTCAAAAGCGACAAACTCCGAGATGGTGTTCGCAGCATCCGCTGCTCGGCATACATCTTCTTGAGAGATCTCCATACTGTTAAATGTTGTTATTGGAATGAAGTATGATTATGATGGGTAGTGACACCGTTTGTACAGGGTTTCGAGTGAGTGGGTGAAAAGAATTGGATGTAGCGGAGCATCCGGAAACGGAATATCCGGGCGGTGACGGTGGCCTCATGTTTCGCGAGCTGCTTAAGGACAGTCTGCTTTTCTGGGGACTTTGAGTTGACTTATATCAGCGCAATGAGAGTTTATGGAAAGGAAACTATCGTTAGACCTCCCGTGCGGGTTGATTATTCAATCCTGAAGTATTGGTGTCAGCTGATATGAGCCTGTCGCTTGCAGAAGTGACATACATTTGCGCGAATTGGATCATAGCGCTTGTTAAATATACTCTCACAAGGCATATCTCAAGATGAATAGTTAACTTCCTACTATTCTGTTATGAGCGTGAATCGCGATAGTTGCGTACCATTCCTATGTGGTCTCAGACGGCCTTGCCAGAAACACTCGCCAAGATCTACGTCCCAACACAATATTTGTAAAAAGTAATGATAAAAAGGTCATGGAACGATATGATAGATTTGGCTGACGAGAAATCGACGACTTGATTGACGCTGGTAAAGATCTGTTTCGTTATTCGAGAACCCTCCTCCACTTGAGGCCGGACGGACAAACCTCTATCTGCCATTAAGTAAGTGCCTCACATAGACCTATCTCAAATCTAGAGATAGCTATCGTAAACGAGATATAGAGAAATGTGTAGTGGAATCTACGGAGTATAGTGGCATAAGTCTCGATCATGGATTGCTCATTCTTCAGGGTTTGCAGCAAACTGCAGGAGTCTGTTATCCCGAGGGATAGCATTAAAACCTCAAAATGTTTTAATATCCAAGATATCGTATGACTCAAGCTGTCTATAATCTCGATAATAAATTAGTGCCACTCGTAATAGTAGACTGAAATCTGACGAAACTCTGCCAACTGATCCTTTGCGCGCCTAATCGCACCATCCAAGCCAACTGTTAACAGACAACATATGGATCTTTATCTCGGGTAAAAGTAAAAAAAAAAGTGCAATTTCATGCTACAAAAACACTTTTAGTCTATTCAAAAATTGACTGCTTAGCCAATAGGCGGCGATGTCATTGAGTGTTTCGATCTTGCAGTGCCGGCCAGCTGCCACTTGTGACTCCTCTACCAGCATCCATCAGCGTTTGCTCTTCTCCCATATGCATGAGAGCAAACAAAAACAACTTCCGACACGTGCGAGCCATTGGGGACATGGTAGTCCCCTCTTTCTATGTCCCCTCTTTCTCTTAACACGTAGCATTGTTTGTCGTGCATGCTATGTTCGGATACAGACATCAACCTTAATCTTAAACCTCATATCAGTATCTGTATCGGTATCTGCATCTTTACTTGTCAGACCGGTAAGATGAGTACCCCTCCAGCCAAAAAGTCCAGTGGGACTTGTCGAACTGGAACGTCGCCCAAGGTCAAGACCAAGACCAGAGCAGGCATTGCGAGTCGACGTGCGCTCGAATCCCCCGATCCTCTCTCGGACGATTTCCATGAGACACCTCAGTCTACCTTGGTACGAATTGCAATTCATACCTGCGCTCGAGGAACGAACTTACTGACGACCTCGAAAGAAGAACAACATTGCCCAGACTCAAGCTCCTAACAACTCGCCCAACCACAGAGGCAGTAATGCTCCTTAGGGCATGTCTCCCATCCTTATTACGAGAAACGGAATCCAAGGCTAACAAGAAGCTGTAGGAGGAGTATCTAGCTGGCCCTCTCCAGCGATGTCTAATGACAACAGTATCACAGTCGCCCTCCGTCCTCCCAAAGCGCCTCGCAGTCAAGCTTCCACTTCTCGTCAACAAGAAGATTCGGACACTATCTTCGATCTCACGAAACTTCCGAAACCAACCGAAACTCCTGATGCCGAGCAGCAATCTCTCAAGCAATATTACAACCTCTCGCCAGATGCTCTGGCTGGCTACCAGAACCAGGTCGAACGTCATGGTCGCAAGCGCTTCCAGCGCGCCCATCCCAAAGACTCCAGACAAGACAAGCCCAGCCCTCTCGTGCCTCAGCATGGCTCGCGAGTCGCCAAGGTCGCTCATCTTTCCAGACAGACTCCTAGTCAGTCGAACCGATTCATATCGAACCAATTCAGGAGGCTTGCTGGCAGCAGCGCAAACAACCCCATTGACATAGACGACCAACTCACCAACGACCAGCTCATCAACGACCAGTTCATCACCAACCAGGGTCCCAGATCCAACAACACTGATAATTCGAAATGGTGTTACAAAGCTTTTCAAGCATTTGATCCTAGGGACTCGATCCCCCCATTCAATCAGGACTTGGTTAAGCTTAAACCCCCGCCGCCATCACCGTCCAATATGCACGACCCAGGCGCATGCTTTCTTTTCCAGGTTGACGTGGCTCGCCATCTGGCCTTCACCGGCGTGAACGGACCGTACGAGCTCGGCGGGTTCTTATGCGACATTCATAGAGCAAACGGCGGGTTCGTCAAGATTGCTCAACGTGAGACTGCCCCCAACGGTGAGCATTTCTGGCGCCATATAATAACTGGAGACCGTCTGCAGCCCCAGGAGGGCTCTGACGTTACCGGGAAGCCTATCGCGTATAGAAACGGAGCCCTATTCGGGATGCAGGACGATCAGGGCAAGACGGTGCCTCCCGAGTGGACTTTCACTGATCCTCGTGGTTGGCAGTCGAATCAGGGGCCTGAGGAAGAAGAGGAGGCCGGTCTTGATCAATCTGGTCTTAAGCCCGATTGCAATCCCATGTGGCCTTGAACGACGAAACCTCGATGCGTACAAACGTACTATTCAAGCAAAAAACACGGTGGAAGAGGAGTGGCTGCGTCCTATAGCGATTCTGTTCGGATTTGGTTTTCTGGCTGGCTGTATTCTGCTTGTCCTTTCGCTCATGTACACGGATTCACTGTTGGAATTGAAAGTATAGGGCTTTACTGATTGTTGGATTTCGAGGGCTTTGATATTGTCCTTGACTTGGCCTGTGGGGGGAAGATACCTCTGTAGTCTATAGCAGCGGCTAGTCATCATGTTGAATGTTCATGTATTACTTCATTTCGTGTTCGATTCTCTTCCAAAAGTGTGAAACATGTCAATTGAGTTTGGTGATTCAATGGATGGTGGTTCTCGAATCATGTCGCGATGATTGGCGATTACGGAAGAATTGCGCACCGACATCGATAACATCATCAAAAAAAGATGCGCCGGACGGTCGCCACTTTTACTCGCAGCCATAGCTAGCTCATTCCGAACCTCCAAACGACGTCAATTCGTGTGTACTATTAGTTCTTCTTTTTCTCTCTGTTGTTTTCCTATACTCTTAGTTGTTTCTACACTCACAATGGGCTCTTCGTCATCCAAAGTCGCCAAAGGCGCAGCGCGAAAGTATCCAGCTCGAGCTCCTGGAACTGCAGTACCAGAAGCAGTAGCACGTCAACCAAGGGCAGCGGCACCACCCAAGCCTCAGTCGAAGCCGCAGTCGAAGACTCTGAGCGGTGGTGCTAAGGATGAAGGTCAGCAGATTCGACTCTTATACAGCTTGTAACACTTGCTAACTCGCTATTGTAGCTGTTCGCGCCGATGCCATGGACCCCGATTTCCCAACCGGCGACTTCTCACGCCGTCTGCACCAGATGGGCATTGCCGACTCGGCCCCTACATATTCTCCCTCGTCTACCGCTGCGACACCTCTTGGACCTTCAGCTCCCCCAGGTCCTACCTTTGCCCCAAGTCGAAGTAACCCGACCCTCGTTGCGCTCGGAGCTCGAGACCGACTTCAGGAGCTAGCGGATGAAGATTTCGCAAACATGGGACGTCAGGGCCGACGGTTCCTCGACATGAGGACGTTGGTAGATGCCCTGAAGCTGCGCGATCGAGGTATTCCCGAGAAGGACATCGAGGCGAGGTTAAGGATACAGCCCGGGCTATTGAGGAGGCTTGGACAAGAAAAGGCGTTCTCACATGTGACGAGTCCCAACTAAGGGATAGGAGATGAGAATATGAAACGTTTAAACTCGCTATGTCTGTCTAGCATGACACTCGTAGGGAGTGACAAGAGTGTATTACGACTGTACAAAATCCTGTTTCTCCTCGCTCTCCAAATCATAGTAATAAAAGATACCCCAAGGAGGATATGATCAAGATCCAGCTTGCTAACTGCGACTCCGTTGCTTTTTCAGATGCTCTAATCAAGCAATAGTATCATCAATCTTTACCACGCAGCATGGCCACCATCCATGCGAAGATCGGCGCCAGTCATGAAGCTGCTTGCGTCGCTTAGGAGGAAGACTGCAGCGCCACGATACTCGTTTGGAGTACTTATGCGGCCGAGCATGTTCTCCGTGGGCCACTTGGCGCGGCGGTCGGGGTATTTGTTGAAGAGGTTCTCGAGCATTTGGGTGAGGATGTAGCCTGGCGAGAGGGTGTTGACACGGATGCCGTACTCGCCCCATTCCATGGCGAGGTTACGGGCGAGTTGAACGACAGCGGCTTTGGAGGGATTGTATACGCTGGTGAATACGTTAACTGCTGGATCCAGTTGGCATTACAGGGGCGATACTCACGGTGCTAACATGCCCTTGTTGGCAATTGTTGCGCTCATACTGGCAATCATGAGGATACTGCCGGGCTGCTTGAGGCGTATCATTTGACGAGCAGCGGCTTGGGCTGTCATGAAACATCCAGTGAAGTTGATGCTCATCATGCGCTCAGTTTCCTCCTGGGAGTAATCGATCGCTGGCGTCTCATGGTTGATACCAGCAGCTGCAATGAGACCATCCAAGCGACCAGCGCCATCGGCGATTCCCTCAAAGATGCGGTTGAGGTCTGGGACGTCTCTCACGTCAACCTGGTGGTAGTGTAGCGAAGTACCAAATTCTTCACGCGCTCGCTTGGATATTTGGGAGAAGTCTGATTCGGGGTCTTCAGCGGGTGAAGGTAGTCTGTCGACTGCGTGGACTGGTAGAGTGTTAGTCTGCAGTTGGTTCTTCCTGATGGTGTTTGGTTCTCACCTGTAGCACCGGCTTCGAGGAGGGCCTCGATCTGAACTAGACCTAGACCTCTGGCACCGCCAGAGACAACAATGACCTTGTCTTTCAGACTGAACTCGGGCAAGAGATGAGGCTGGCCGAGAGTAGCATTGGGTCGAGGCGTGGTGTTGTGAAAGGCGCGGATAGCTACGGGGGCGCATCGAGCTACTCTGAGAGGCAGGGCTTGTCTGGGAAGAGGCTGACGAGCCAGTGATCTTAGGACGGGAGCGAACTTGTTCATTGTAGAGATTGTTGTGAAATTGGTGATGCTTCAAATTGAGTTGAGCTTACAGCTTCTTCGATAGACTCTTACTACATTACATGAAGTGGCAGCTCGGTGTCCTTTTGTACAAAGCTCAATGACAGCCATTGCGTGTCATGGCCACGGTCATGAGCCAGCCATGAGCTTGAGCTTCCCCTCGCGAATGAGGGGAATGCTCAATACGGACAAAATTGAGATGTCTCAGTGGCGTTTCCTTCGTCACCTTTACCACACCCACGACGACAGTGTCACGAGGGATTCATTTGTAAGGGAATGGAGGGCATCAATGGACAAGGAGGAAACATTCAGACCAACGACAAACATTGCTGAGGGGCGTGTGTGGAAGAGTCGCGCCTCAGTCTGGCAGGTAGCCTAAAGGACAGGCCAAGCTTTCCATCCCCCGGATCCCACTAGGACGATATTGACGATGCCGGTGAGGCTCGGGTTTCCTTGCAGAGTTAATTCAGGTCCTAGCCGAGCTATGATCTACGTCAGCCACATCCCCCCGCCTTCACCTTCACCTTCGCCTTCTTGGCCTACCCTTGTCTGTTGGGCTTGAGGGGGAGTGTAGGTTTATGGAGCTGCAAAGATTGGGGATTGTTGGTGCTTCAGATCATTTCTAGGCTCAAGTCCCCTAAAGAAAGAAAAAAGGAGCTTCTTGACCGAAGATCATCATCCTTTGATCAGATGTTACAGCAACTTTGATCATGTCTCAAGGATGCTTAGGTTAGCTTGTGGGGAAATCGGGCGGAGCCACCTCCGGGATCTTTTCCCCCAGGTTCTCCATGCGGGACCTCTCCAATTGAGACAGCACCTCCCAACTCTTTTTGTCCTTCCGCAGTCGTAGCTTTAAATCTGGCATTGGCCGGGATATCAACTTTTGGGCGGTGGCGTGAAACTTTGACGGGGCTCTGAGAACATGTTCGGGCAACATTATCGCGAGAAGTAAATAACGATTGAGATATAGATAAGAAGGTAAATGCCCGATAGACTGGTTCGATGAGGTAATACAAAGCCTAACATCGCTATTCAAGCGATAATAGACTACCAATTTGCCTGCCATCCGTGCTTCGAATCTAGGATGTGCTGCTTCGAGAATGGAGGGTGCCGGGAAGCATGGAAAAGCACATCATGGGACGTTGGTAAAAGAGGAATCCCGTGGGGTTACGCGCAGCTCGTTTCATCTCATCTCATTTCATCTCATTCATTCACTCGGCTTCTTCGGGGTGGGGTATGCCGAGACTACTTTTTTGCTTTGCTTCGCTCAATTGAGTTGCCCATGATTCCCAGCAGTTGGTTCATCAAGCTCTAAGCAATCATCGTGGCTATTCCATCACCGATGATGATTAAAGTGGACAGGAAAGGCAACAAACCATCAGGCAACCAACGTCTATCTCGACAATCTTTACGTCAACTTTTTAACTCAGATCGAGATCTTATTTCCGAGAACCATAACATGTAGTTCAGAAGATCAAGCAACACTTGACAATGGACTCTTTCCAACATGTTGGAACAGGGATCTGCAGTGTCAAGCACCAGCACCCAAGATGCATAACCAGACCTCATTGTGACATGGTATGCACAGAATTCGCAAGGTCAGGTGCAATTCCGCTTTGCCTCACTTTGACTGATTCAATATATGGATTGGTCGTAAGATAGCTGGTGTTGCATCGACTCTACTTCACGTGGACATATGCTTACATGCCCCGCAGGTAATGGGCAAACAATGAGATGCAGGGCAAGAAGAGACGGAATAAAGAACCAATCCAAGACTCCTTTCTATCTTCCAATGCATGGGATATTGCTCTCCAAATCTCAAAAGAAGCTTTTTGCATTAAAATGGACATCTAAGATGCTATTCGGGTCACGAGCCGGCATTACTTGTTTTCTTTCCTAAACTGGTAATCCCGGATATCTTCATGATGCGACTACAGACGTCAAGTTTCGGTTCATTTTCCCTTCAACCCTTATGAGAACAAAGAACCAAGAGCCTAGAAGCTTCCCTTGCTTAGGCTAGACATGGTGTCCATGCAATAAACTCATCTTATCTTGAGGCCCAACCCTAGGCTTCTTCAGCTACCCTTGTGAGCTGTAAATCCACCATGATGCAGTTGAGGTTCCAAATCCAGTATTCCGGGACCTGAAAGCCCTTTGAGCCGCACGGATGCACGTTCCTGGATGAGAACAACATGGTCTAGAATCTGGGTTTCCTGTCAAACCCTGCATCGAAGCCGAACTATATCATGTTGGCGAAATGGACCCTTGAACGGATAACTCAATCCGTAAGCCCCATATCGCTTTCAATGCACTGACAAATCCCCGGATGGTAGATAGGCATGCTTGAGTCATGATATACCCATGTTTATTAATACATCGGATCGGTCTCGGTACGGTAAACTCCAAAAGAAGTTGCATAGGGATCGACGGGGAATGGAACAATGGAGGGAGCGGTATCTAAATTATCATGAGAACTGTAAACAATCTGTGTAAATCCTCAAGTCAGAGAGATGCGCCAGTAACTTTCACCAGACCTCCAAAGACTGACGCTATATGACTTCGCGTCGATTATCGGTACGTGTATGCTCTGTCGTGGCCTCCAATAAGGCCTATGTCAGCCATCAAATGCTTGTTAAAAACAGGGACATTATACGCTCTAAAACACAAATATGATCTCAACACCTTCCGCTTTTAAAGTTGCCTTCTGATATCCGTCTTCTTTTTTTTTGTTCTCCTCCTTCACCCATCACCGATTCGGGTCGTGCCTCGTTCAAGCACTATCAATCCACTGGTACACACAGACCAAGGTGGTATAAACCATGGCGATGAACCCAACCACCATGATTACAATGTCGATTGTCTTGGCCGTACGTGTTTGAGCAACTCCCTTGTAGTGCAGATACGCCGGGTAGATGTAAACCAGAGGAACACACGCAAAGCTTCCAATCAATGCCACAAACTTATCCAAGTCACTGGCACCGACGATGGCAATGCCAACACAGAGGCCAACAAGAACAGTTCGGAGCGCATTCTTCTTCCACTTGATCGCAGCACTCTTCTTGCCAGTTGCTCGTTCGCCGAAGATAGATGTCTCAATGATACGGGCTGCAGGGAACAGCTGGACGGGATCTCCTGCTAGGACGGCAAGAGAATACAGGAACTGGACTGCGTTGACGAGGGGCGAGTCCTGGGGAAAGTTGGAGATGACTTGGATCTTGGTGTCCTCACCAAAGGTCGCATAGCAAAGGGCTCCCACCGACGTAAAGATGATTGTGATGATGAACATGACCAAGTAGAGAAGGCCAGGGAAGTGCTCGGGCTTCTTCATGCTGGACTGAATGGGGAGAATGAGGCCGATACCCTCAAAAGTGAAGATGGCCGAGCCGACTGTCAGAGTAAAGTCGCTGGGGTTGAACAGTCTGACAGAAGAGTCCATACCGTTCCGTGAGAGAGCAGCGGCATCATAGTACCAGATGTACACAATTCCGATCAAGATAAAGACATCGGCAAGCAGAGCGACGGGTCCAAGTTTGGAAATGTTTCGAATCAGTGCAAGAGGAACAAGGGCGACCAACTGGATGGCAATCAGACTGGGCACACTGAACAGCAGATCGCGGTGATTGGCGGTCACGGCATCAAGGAAAGCATAGAGGTTCTCTGCCGTGAAGATGAGACCGGCACAAACGAATCCAAGCTGAGAGATGGCAATTGATGCGAGAATCAAGCTTCGGAAGCGGGGACCAACGATGGCCTCGCCGAGCTCTCCGTAACCACCTCCGTAGATCTGGCGACAGTCAAGAAGAAGGCGGAAGCATCCACAATTGACCAGGGAAAGCACAATCAGGGTAATAGACGAGAAGAGAATGCCACCATTGCGGAATGCCTTGGGCAAGAACATGATTCCGGTACCAATGAAGGCCTTGATGAGAGTAAAGAACGTCTTAGTAGTGGTAGCATCACCCGTCTTACGAAGTCTTTTGGAGCTCCTTCTTCGGCCGAGCAATGGTCGAAGCTCAGGTGGTTGTTCCACGTCGCCGTCCTCTCGATCGTCAATGGCAGATTCATCCTCGCTGTCGGCATCTTCGAGATCTTCACCGGCAAAACTGCCGTAGAGATCGAGGAAATCGACAAAGTTCTTGGCTACAACCGTGTAGCCACTCATGCGTCTCTGTCGGGCATTTCGTTGAATGTGATATCGTCGAAAGCCTCCAGGCTCACGCTGTTCGGCATGGCTTAATTCGTCGGCGGCAGCCAAGCGAGGAGTGGACTGGTGGGAGAAGGTTGCAGCCCGGCGGAGGGAGTTGGCACGAGCCTTGATCTTGAACATATCGCGGTGCATATCGCCACCTTGCAACAAAAGCGACGACTCGACAGCGTCTCCGTGAGGGTCATCGTTGACATTTGTGGCCGAGGCCGAGGCCGAGGCGGAAGCAGAGGCGGAAGGGTTGGCTGGGCCAAAGGCGACGTCGGGCTCAGCAGAGTAACCATCTGGGAGATGTTTGTCGAGAATGGCAGCTTTTCGCTTGCTGGTCTCGCTGCCCAAGCTGCTGGGTGTGCCGTCAAAATTGGCAAAGTCGGCCATGATTGCGGATTCTCGAGAAGAGTTTGACAGTCGTGACGTAGTTGCTTCAGAATTGGATCTGTTGCAGCGGCTGCGGCGATGGAAAATGATGCTCAGAGAAGGGCCGAAGATGGTCTTAAAGAAAGTGAATCACGAATAGTTTTCAGCTGTGTTAGCCGTCACTGCAAGCATCAACTACCATCCGTTGACGGAGCAAAGGTCATGAATTGTTGAGAAGGAAAAATAACAAAGCCTGCGAACGGCAAATCGCCAGGTTGGGCGCTTGTTGTACGACAATCCGGGTCGGTGAATGTCTCTCCCGGCAGGTGCTAGCTCTTTGAGGCTTGGAATGGTGGGTCTCAGGCCCCACGTGTATCCAGAAGCCCCAGGTAGCTAGTACTCTTTGAGCCTCAGCATAAACCGTAAATTGCCAGTGTCAAGGACAAAGCCAAAGTAGACGGTACCCAAGATCAATCCTGTTTCGATCTTGTGGCGCTGGTGCAACCAGATGAACACCACGCTCGGCATTTATCCTTCCTCATTCGACAGAATCGAAACTTCTAGATAGCAAACGGTGAAGAGTCTCACTTTCTCTTTACTTTCCGTCCAATGTCTCAAAGCCCAGTCAAGCCACTTCAAGCATTACACATCCATTACACTCGCGAGCTGGCCAACCTCATGGCATCAGATTGCTTCAATCCGATCAAGTATCTATATGATGCAGAGATTGAGATAAGTCTTTCGAGCATGATATAAAACGGCGAACATTACCAGCGTTACTAAAAGTGTCTTTTAATATAATATAGCTAAATGAAGGTACCTGACACTTCCAAGCTCATGAATATTTGACATATTACCAGAGAAACAAGTGTGTCCAATAAGAATATATAATAACAATAGTTTTTGTCACATAGTTCAAAAAGAATGTCAATTGCTAAGACGTAGGCGGTGACTGCGGAGAAATACACTCAAATTACATGGCGAAGGATTCTCTAAAACCTGAAATATGGTGGGGTTCTTACGGGGTTGGGCACAGAGTCTCATGCCATCCCCACATCATTGTCAGGACAGCCCACATGCCTTCATGCGCTGTGAAAGGTAGATCTGCGTATAGAAACCCGTAGACAGGCAGCTGGAATAACCTATATTGATAAAAGTCGTATACCTGACTGTTCGGCAAGCTAGTAACTGAGAGTAGAGCTCACGGTGGTTCGTCAATTCACTAGAAGTTTATTAGTAGCGCGAAACTTTTGGTAGTGCCAATTGCAGTAATCCTCAAGCCTTATGCATCCGTCTTTATTAAGCTTATGTAATACGTGAAAGTAATACATATTGAACATATTAACTGACTCCTCACAAGTTGCTTTGTTTCATTCTCTCATGCATCTACCCATTCCACGATCGTAATGTCTTGTTCAAAGGATTCTCTAGCCGACGATCCTACTAGCTCACCCTGCAGCGGGTTGGAATTGAACCGTAACTCCTGTATTACTGGCGCGATTGCTTCCCGTTATAAAATAGTAAAGTACCCGATTAGAGCATTTTCTATTTCGATTTACAAATAGGCGAAATGGCGATTGGACTTTGGAGATTTACTCGCGAGACTGCCTTCTTGGCTCCGGGGTTTAAGACCCACAGGAGAGTGGGTGAGTAGGGATGATTAACATGAGACATCCACGCGGAGTTTTAGTGAAACTAGGATTCAGCCAAGTCGGATTGCATTGACTTGTTTGGGGAATCCTTAAAGTTATCGGAAGATATCTTAGACAATCGTGCAGGGACTAATATCCTTCTAAGCAGAGGAAATTACCCCCCCTTGATTCTCGTAGGATTCGAAGGATTATGATCGAAAGAACCTGGAGAAGTATGATGTCACACGAGTATATGTTTCTACCCCAGTAGCAAGGTCATTGTAATTCAGAATAGGCAACTCGTAGATGACTCCTATGCTTCTCCATCACGAAGATGTAGGCCGATCTCGCCACCCTCAAACGTTCTTAACAATTGTATTCATTGGAATAGTGAATCTGACTCTTGTGACCATTCTTTAAAAAGCAATTGTTCACTAATTTACACACGCAGTACCATCCATCCAGGTCTCGCCGGCGACCTCGGCATTCTATAGCCTTCAGGCTGGAAGCATGTCAAAGTTGATCACAGGTGTCTGGCCACTCCCCGCATAGAAATGAAACATGTTCCTGGATCGACATAGCTCGAGAGTCTCTCGGGACCGAGTTGACATCGACAGCCCGTGAAATCAGAGATGAGTCTTGATCCAATCCCTGCAACGTCCCAGTGTAAGGTCCACATTATAGTCGTCAACCCCAATCTCTCTCCACGATCACCCTCCTCTAATACTATGAACGTAACTTTATGCATTAAGCCTTGTTGGTGATCCACTAGGATTTCTCTGGTGCAACATGTAGTGGACCGGAACTCTTATGGTTCGAGGCGATGTAAGTGATAATGCGGTTTCTCGTCTTCCTTTGACGATCGACTGCTCTTTACGGCTGCTCAAACTCCTGACACGCTTAGCCTTTGGACATGATGAATTCGAAATAGAGAGAATTCAGGAGTGCCTTGTTCCTTCGGAGAGGAGTTACGTCAATTTGGTCTTGGAAGCTTTCGAGTCCGAGATCTATATAAGAGCTGCCAACTCCTCTCTTGCCATCGATCATCACTCCTCAGCAGATCATCAACAATTCATTACCAACAGCAGTAATACCCCCTTCGGTCCTCCACGGATCATCATTCGATAACCCTGCCTGCCCTCTTTGTTCCTGAAAATCAAAGGCTCTAGCACAATGAAGTTCACGACTGGTGTTTCTGTTCTCGCCCTTACTCTCGGCGTTGCTGCTGAGGATAAGTGGGAGAACCCAGACGGTGGCAATACTCGTGCCGATATTGGTGACAGGAAGGTCAACTACGGCTATACACCTCCGTGGTACGTTTTTGATCAGATTAAGGAGGAGTGTGTTTCCACTGGTTGCAACAGTGAGCACAAGATCGAGCACTCTACGGGTGTTATCCAAGACGGCGAAATGAAGACTGCCACCATCGTCTGCTCGGTTGAAGGTACTTTCAACGATGCCGACGAGCCCGGAAATCTTGACGACCTTGTCGAGATTGTTAAGGCCGTTGCTGGTAACTCTCCTTACGATTTTGAGGCTGGTGTTACTTACCACACCGGAAACGGCTGTGCTAGTGCTGGCTTTACCCCTTGCGACCGTAAGTCTTCAAATATATGATTTTTTAATGACTAAGAGAGTCATGCTGAAACGAAATCTAGCTGGCAACGAGGAACATGCCGACCAGTACACCGCTACTAATCTCATCGTCGTGCGAACTGAGCATGAGTCAGGTGACGCATATATTTCAGTCAGCGTCTCGGTTGACGTTGACGATGCTGGAGCTGGTGTCTGTTCGGCCATCACTACTGTTGGAGCTGGTATGTCTAGTGCCATTAGCGGTCTCGCAAGCGGTGCCTTTGTCCTGGCTGGTCTGGCCTGTGGTTAAGACAGCTCATCGCACATAGCACTGGCAAGAGAGTTTCAAACTTGTTAGAAACTCCAACTTACAATATTTGGGCACGAGGGCAAGGTGCTTCTTTTTCCTGTATATATTCTTGGTGTTGTCAGGCAATGAACAGTACAAACCTATTTTCACATGTCCCACCTGTCTTATCTTTCAGTCTCCTCGACCGAGGGGGCTGCTTTAGTGTTGTATTATAGGCTACGCGTAGAGCAATAAATCTATCCATTGAAAATCATCTGACATAAATCGTTCCTAGTGTCTGTCATGTAGTTAATTTGTGACACCTGACTATTGGTCTCAAAGATCTATTATGGTTGGGTATGTGTGCAGACTCTACCTATTATACGCCGGCCACACATCTCAGCACGAATATTGTCAAATAAGAGTCGAGTACAGTGAATGTAACTTTCTAGCCTTGATTTCTCATTTTTTTTTACTGTTTGTTCATTGGCTATCGCCCGTGCAATGAATTGATGTAACCGGAGGAGTAATAGAAGTCGACCCGAGGAAATACGTAGTAAGTTAACTATCTCCATAGTTAAGACACATCGAACGTTGACAATCTTAAGTAGGAGGGAGTAATCGCTATTAATTGAGATCTGATATTGATAGATAAAATTATTAAAGAATGGAAAAGTGTTTTCTTACTTTGTTGCCTGCCGAGCTTCCGCCCCCGCTCCGCCAGTAGGAAGTTCGAGATAAATCAACCGGAGAAAAGCCGACAGAGTCTAGCAAATTTTCTCCTCAGGCAGCGCAGCGCACTAAACCCAATACGCCCGACGCGCCTGTCCTTTCGCAGCCACCAGAAAGCTCACTCACCAACCTCAAATTCGTCGCTCAATCTCATCACAACCGCCAAGATGAGCTTCGCCCCCATCAATCCTCGTCCTATGCTGCAGAAGCTTGTCAGTAGAGAAGTTCTCGTCCGCCTAAAATGGGGTGAGGTCGAATACAAGGGAACCCTGGTCTCCATCGACAGCTACATGAACCTCCAGCTCTCTGGCACCGAAGAGTATATCGCCGACAAGCCTACCGGCTCGCTGGGCCAAGTACTGATCAGGTATGCTTTCATGCACTCACTACCTTACCATCAAGACGCGATGCTGACCAGGTCTCTACAGGTGCAATAACGTTCTATGGGTACGCGGTGTGGATGGAGGAGAAGACGCGGATGCTGCTATGACCGGTTAATCCGCCTGAACGGCGAAGGGACTTTGTGAAGGACAGAGAGGAGGACTTGGCGTTCTCAACCTATGCAGAGTCTTGCTCTGACACGAACACGAACCTTGCGTCTGGGGCTCGACGCGACACCGCCTTTTCAACCCCCAAGGCTACGCCCCAGGCTATTTTCATGTATCCAACCCAGATGCCTCGCCGCGAGGCAGCAGTCGTCGACTTGTTTCCAAAAATTAGATCTGAATTTGAGGTGGACGGTAAACGAAGGCCCACGAAGATGGCAATATTCCCTAGGGCCATAATTCTCATATCAAAACCTGGAAATCACCAAACATTTTATCGTTCGATGTGCTTCTTTATGGGTGAATCTGGCTGAGCTTCCATTGTCTATGTGTGAAGGTTCACAATTATTATGACGAGACTTCAAACACGTAAGAATGAAGTAGCTGGAAGGCAGTAGCCTTCTGCCCGGCGTTACTCAGATTGCGGACTTTTACTTCAATGTGCTCGCGACTATGAAATTAGGGCATCATTCCATGTTTGAATTCATCTCCTGCGTCCTGGTCAGCCTCACTGCCGTTCTACAGCTGATACGGAAGCCTTTGACTTGCCTAAATGTTTCAAGTGGCAGATGGAGAAGCCACTGAGGTAGACCACAACACTCTAGATGTGATCCTGTCTAGTACTGACTATATCAAGAGCATGTACGGTGAGATAGATCAAGTTTGATGCGGTTTTGGGTAAAAATTGCCGCCAAGTGACTTGGCAGTGAGTCAACTCTTGTCTTGTATGTATTTCTGTTGATACTAAAACTCACCAGTGTGCGATTCCATCTTTTCCAGTCTGCTGTTCTCGAACACTTTGTGAGATGGATATTCGACGTCAACTACAGCTACTGAATCTCTTCACGGGAGTATAGAAAAGAAAATTCCATCGTAGCATATGCTATATCAAAGTTATCAACTCAATGATCACCGTTCACTATTACCAGGATTACTACACCGACAAATGAGATATGTAGTACGTGGCTCTTGGATGTAGTAGCGACTTTATCAGTAGGAGAATAAGAAGTGCAATTGGGGAATCCACATTGAAAGTGATGACCCAGGTGGTGCTTTAACTGCCGGTGTTCCCTTTCTACTTGGCCAAGCACTATGTCGCATCATATAGATTTATATCAACGAGAAGAAAGCTGTGGAAGGGCCTTGGTAGCATTAAAAGTATCAACAAGCCCAAGTGGTTTTTGAATGTACAAAGTCCTTAACGACACAATGTATTATGTTTATAGATGACATTCGAGCTTTTATAACGCAGACTGAATCATCTGGTCAAACTTGGTGTGAAATTACAATGTGAGAGGTTTTAAACATGCTCAGGTAGTCATTATGATTACTTTCAATGCCTAGTTGGTGTTTTTACCTACTGATATAGCAGAGGAAACAGATAGTAACAATCTGTGAAAACTCGAAGAATGATTCTAGTGTGAATTGCTACGTTGTTTCAGGATTACAGTATGATGAAACATCTACAAGTCTAGCCTAGATTGGATGTTGTTCAATGATCTCTCTTGTGTATAGGCAAAGCAATTGATATGTGAGAAATTGGCCCTGTTAGAGAAAGGCGAGATGTTTCTGCTCGAAGCAGGAGCTGTCAGTCACTGGGTGTATTAATTTGACTTATTCTAACCAATCCAACATACTCCCAAGCCGATTGTCGTGACTTTCGTACTGCTAAACCCCTGTACAAAGGTCAGCACAGTGAGGATCTGCTTGAATGGAAAAGAAAAGAACCCTCATGTTGAGCGTTGGCTACGATTTCCAGATAGTGATGTTGCAGCTACGGTGTCCTGTCACAATCTTTATTTTGAACCAGGAAACAAAAGAAAATCGTTGAATCGATACATGAGGATGGAAATACCTATCCCTGGTTCGGGTATTCAGCTTTTCCGGCAGAGGCGTCTAGACTTGGCGGATGCAGCCCCAGCCCTCGCTGCCCTGAATGGCTTGAACGATCGCCGAGACACACTTAGACAACCCTGGCGAATGGCACACTTACGATAGGCATGAACACATTGAATGGATCTTGACGGCTAATGGTGATCCGCTCCTATTCAGCTTGTGAATGGAGGATTTGAGAAGCTGTGGAGTATGGTTATTTGAGTTTGTGACCTTGCCATGCTGTGCTGTAGGTTCTCGAGCATGGCTGAAGCGAAGATGACGGCACATTGTACGTATCGCATCGTGTACTGAATGCCTTCAACGGAACTGAATGCGTTGGGATGGCTGCAATCGTTCTTGAAATCATGCCAGATCATGCCACAACAAGCATTTCTCTTGGTTTCATTTTCTCTTGACGCGCGCAAGGTTGATTGCCACGCCTCCTTGGAAGTGCACTAGACCAGATGCAATCCAATGAATCAAGAGGGGGCTGAAAACTTGGTGGTGTTATGCGACACGGTGCGGTTAAGCTGGGATGGTTGGAGTGTCTAGAAAGATACTTGGGTTCAAAGTATCTTTCTGGGGAAGTGCTTGGAACTTCTGACAATGACCACCGCCCTTGCTTGGAAATCGTCATGATGGACGAGTGTTCATTTTGAAGGAGATTGATATAGAGAATAAAGAATCAAAACCTGCGACACAGGTGACGAGTATATCGTAGATAGGATTGGTAAATGACAACTGGAACGTGAAGCTAATAAAGGCCACATTGCGTTGCCTTGAAGGCTGCCCGACGCTCGCAAGAGGTCGGGGGCTTTACTCCCTCACAGCGTTCTGTAATGCCTTTTATCCGGGGTATTGATAGGTGGCAAATGGTGGTGTGAGCAAGCAATGTTGGCTGAGTTGGTGATGAGCACAGCGGTGGGTCTCCCTGAGAAGGGAAGCGGGGGAGACTGGGTCGCGCCGTTTTTAAGTGCCGTGAATCTGGGGTAAGCGGGTCTTTAGCGGGCGTAGTGGGGACGCTTCAGGGGGCTCGAAGACCCTCTGCATGCTAGCGGCAGCGCTTGATGGACTGCACGCGACTTGTAAAAGCGTGTTGAATCGCTGTAAACTCAGGGAATGGAGGGGAAAGGAGCTTTGAAATCAGCCGGAAGAGTACTTGCGGAGAATCTCACCGACAAGTCGATATACGTAGCTGGCAGGCAGGCACTGCCAGGGACGGACACTCTTCCCCTGTTTGACTCCTGCATTACCTTCTGTCTCCAAGCCTGTGCCGCACCTTCCTGCTTTGTCAAATGCTACTGAAGTGATTGAAATTGAGACGCTACAATGCAACGATAGCGATGTTTGCTTTTGCGCTTCATGAATGCGATGCACTGAACATGAGATACTCGACTTTCAACATCAATTGAATGTCAATACTGGGCTGACACTCGCATCTTCTGCAACACACCCAAGTCTGGGGCAGATGGAGGTTGTCTACGTAGGAAACATGCCACCGCATGCGTCTGCGTCTGCCGGTGGGGTATTGTCGCCGGCTCCAGTTCCTTTCGTTTCCTCCATTTCATTTGGTTCCCTGCATGACTCCCCTGTTGTTTATTTACCGTCTGCTACGTAACCACCAGTTGATCCCTTGACCGAGTCAAAGTGACAGGCCACAATCGGCAATTACAGGCTTCATTCTGTGAATATGATGAATTTTGGTGTTTCCAACTTCAGTTTTGAGTGATTTGCCAACCGCTTGATCGTTTGACAGATCCGGAACAGCACAGGCCTATCACACAAAGGCATCTCATTTCAACAGCTGAATCTCGACTCGAAGCGATCCTCCCGCGGCACAATCTCATGCATCCCCCATGCTCCATGTCCCCCCGCGTCAACGAAGATGACTCTGAGGCGTCACTGGCGTGGCAACCTTCACATGGGAAATGGGGAACAGAACAGATGGGGCCGTACGCGATGGACACGGACGGGCATCTCCTACTTGTCGCAGCTCTCCGCTCGCCCTGCGCCTCCCAACACTGCACTGTTTTCAGAACCATCCTGACCAACCGTCATTAGAGAGTCAGCAAGTCACGAGGGACAGGCTCGACGTAATGGAGGGCATTGACCTAACCAACGGCGAATCATGGTCTGTCTCGACCTGCGGGAGAGTTTGAGGTTGGTGGGAGATTGCAAGCCACCCGCGCTCAAGTGTAACCTTGTCGGTCAGCACAGTATTTGCTTTACTATGTACCGCCCTTTGCCCTCGTAGCCGCTTACATCCCCAGGTATTGATCTGTCAGCTCTCACCTGGACAAGTATACCCGTCTCATTGCTCATTGTCTCTTTGCCTCGATGTCGCAGCCTCCCTCCTGCTCAGGTTGACCATCCACGCGATCTTACCCCGCTCGATTCTGTGAGAGCATACAAACAAGGTTGCACGTATATAACGGAGGGAACTGCCCTTTTCTGTTCAACTCTGGTTCCTGACTCTTTCATCCCAATCAAGCATCTTCTCAAACACTCATCAATTCACTCTTGCACAACAACACTACTTCTGTTGTTCTCTACCTACAACCGCCTCTTCCCATCACCTATCCCAAGTCCAGTCGAATACTCTCGATTGGATCCATCAAACAGTGAGCGCAGCACTCCAAACCGCAACACCAACATTCCTAACACTTCACCTCAGAACCAAAAGCCTCTCTACCAACAACACACAACATGCCTGCTCGCGTTCCCAGACTTCCCGCTGCCAAGCCCTCAGAGATCTTCTGTATGGGTGCGGCCGGTGTTGGCGTCCTGACTCCTCTCTACCTTGTCATGCCTGGCGCTGAGGAGCGCCTCTCCAACCAGACCAACAAGTGGGCTCCAAGATGGGAGAGGAACGTCAGCTACTTCATTCCTCCCATGGAGAAGGGCGTGCAGCGCATCGAACCCCCCGTGGCTAAGATGGTTCAACGAGTCGAGGATCGTCTTCCTCTGGAGAAGATGGCTAAGTCTGTCGACAAGGGCATCCGAAGCGGCATCGCTCGATTCAACGGCGAGAACAAGCCCTAAATACTTTTCTACTATCTGTCGTTGGCCTTGACCTGAGCTGTAGCCAGGCAGGCGACTTTCCTTTTGTAAATTATCATAGCATACCCCGGGTAGTTGACACATTGTTCACGATGGCCCATACACGAATGAAATGAATTCTATTTACTGTATTTCTGTCTCTTACATATCGGTGACTCTCATGCTCAAGTGATGTCTCTTGTCGCTAGTTCTGCACAAGGGTCAATGAAGGGCTTGGGTCACCTTGCACGTCTTTGTATTCACGTCACACCCTCGGCGCTGTCCCCCCCTGCTTTCTCTTAAACTAGAGCAATCGCCCTTCATAGATTCTTCTTATTGTCTTTGGTCCATCGTCGTTCACCTTTTCCCCTCCTCTGACTTTGGACGAGATTCTGGCTACACCTGTTAGCCGCTGATACATCACTCCAGTTTCCTGCAGCGGGCTATGTATCTTGTGTAGCAAGCTAACGAGAAGTGCGATAGAATGTATTGCGACACCACGACGAACGATTACCATGTCGCCGCTTTCGTTCGTATCGGCCGAAATTAATAAGAATAAGGCATGCTCTTCATAGCGATATCGAGATATTGTATCGACGGACCGGTTGATGTCTAATCTTCGTCAACATGGATCGGCTTAACCTCATAAATGACCTTGTCCTTGATGGATCAAGGAGATTACCATCGCTCAAGTCCTGTTACGTTCGCATTATCGGTCGCTATGGACCAAGACCACCTACTCGCCATTCAAGGCACACCTCTGCTTGACGACACAAGCCCATCTGTCTCTATCCGCGATGCCGTTGAGGCTCAAGACGTGTCGTGACGAGTGGACCCCTGCTCCAACACATCCCGGCTCGATAGCTTCAATCTAACCAGCAACCCCCGTTGAATCCTTGTGGAGCCCGCAGCACGCAACAAGTCACTGTTGGAGGGGAGGAGAATGGGCCGACTCCTTTTCCGAGAGATCGTGTCCTCAGCGCTGAGGGATTAAGTTGTGGGCTTGGGTCTAGATTGCATATAGTAGCGATATCTCTGACCTGCGTCGCGTCTTCTTCAACGAGTCAAGATACCTGTCGTTTAGAGCTCTAGCACCAGATCTTGTCCTCCTTCAGAATGACCACCTTGCTCCGTGGAGCCGCCTTCATCACTGGCGCTGCCTCCGGTAAGTCCCGCTATTTGCTCGTCAATATCGCCCCGCATTTCCACGCCATCGCGTGTCTTCGCCGAGACGGTCTTGAAGCTACTCATTTTAGTGCTTCTTTAGGCTGTCGATGCCCATACCCATGCCCATGCCCATGCCCATGCCCATGTCCATTTGCTGATAGTTCATGTGCTGATCTGGCCATCTTAACTACCTTAGGTATCGGACAGCAGACAGCCATCGCCTTTGCCCAACATGGAGTCACAAAGTTGGCTTTGGCTGATATAAACAGAGAGACCTTGCTCGAATCCAACGAAGCATTAAAGAAGCAGTTCCCCAATGTCGAGATATTGTCACTGCACCTAGACGTCCGTGATTCTGCTCAGGTCAAGGAAGGAATCGCTCAAGCTGTAGCGGCATTTGGTCGTCTGGACATCGCTGTCAACAATGCTGGCATTAGTGGTAGCGGCAAAAAGACTCATGAGTTGGAGGATGAAGAGTGGCTGCGAATTCTCGATGTGAATTTACAGGGAGTCTATCGATGCCAGAAGGAGGAGTTGGGAGTCATGGTTAACCAAGAGTATGGTTAACAACAACATGCAAGTCAAGTGGCCATCACGCTAAACGTCATTATAGGGATCTTGGTCCTCGGGTTGGCCGTGGAAGAATCATTAATATTGGAAGCATGTATGCCCTCGTTGCACCAAACAACCAAGACCATACCGCCTATACAACCGCCAAGCACGGTATGTGGTGCAGAAGTCCTACTGATCAAAGCTTCTAGACATGAATCTTGACACTGATAATGCTATAGGAATTATTGGCTTAACAAGAGCTGATGCAAACTCATATGGCCGCCAAGGTATTCGAATCAATGCAATATGCCCAGGTTACGTCGAGACGCCTCTGTTTACAAACATTATGAGTCGCGATCCCGACTCACCTCTTGCGGTCGATCTAGCCAGAACTCCACTGAAGCGACTCGCCACGATGGAGGAGGTCGCGGATGCTATTGTTCTGTTGGCTTCTCCTATGAATAGTTATATGCAGGGTGCTAGCATGATCTGTGACGGGGGCTTTACTAGTAACTAGAACTCTGAAGATAAGGCGGACAGAATGGGTTATATAACCTCTCAAAAAAGAAGTGCGATCTTTGAATTGACTGAAATCATGGAGGTTAAAATACAAGCGTGTATGTCACATCGACAAAGAATTTCTCGTATCATGGGAGCTGTACATAATAGTCTTTCCTGTTGAACCCCTTACTTTGTTTGATTAGGTCTAGATTAAAACTTGAAGTCTGGGAAAGCATTGCTTTGCTTAGTTATGAATCCTAGATGAGATTTGGCTTGAATGACTCCGGGAGTTAACCTTTGGACGTTATGAACATCGAAATATAATCATTATAGGCGGCTCTCAAATTTGATCTCTTGAGACGGAACTAAACAATTCAGAACAGCACAGATACAGACTTATCGACCTTTCTAAGCTTTGTACAAATGGAAATCAATACAATAAATTCCCAATCAAAATAACGCCAACTGGACAAGCGTGAACCAACCTAAACACCTTGCGTAAGAGACAGGAGCCCTCCGGCAATCGAAACTAGGCAAGATTAAAAAAGTCCAAAGAATAGTTTCTTTGAACGTCGTTGTTTTCGTCATCAACATGCATTGGTTTTCCCAAGTTCTGGGGATACCCATTCATTCTCCCCGAACCCATTGGCCCTATGCCGCCACCGGTCCAGTTTGTCCCAATATCAGGGGGCTTGCTTGTTGCAGGCCCATGCAAATTCTTCTCGTTGTTGCCAAACTTTTCTGGCTCTTTAGTTGAGCCAAAAGCAGGCACTCCCGACATGATGCCTGTCGACATTGCAGCGCTTTGGTTCAAGACCGAACTGGCACTGAGACCGGCAGTTCCGGATGTCCAGTCGATGGCACCATTGAATTGGCCTGGTGCAAAAGACTGCTGCATGTTGGGCAAGCCCCAACCATCTGGTAACGTGGAAAGGCCCGTACTCTGAACTCCTGCCACCATGTGTCCGGCAGCAATTTCGGTGTGATGTACATTGACGGCATTGCCACCCACCAAGTCAAGGCCGAGCGGATCTGGTTGGCCCTGCATACCCATAGAGAACAGAATCGAGTCAAGCGGCGGTTGGCTTTGTTGACCATACGGTATGTCGTACGCTTTATCAGCAATTGATGGTGTGGATTGTGGTGGCATACTGAGAAACGATGGCTTCGATGAGTCAAAGTCCGAAAGTTGTCGATGAACAGATGGTCGCCTCTTCTTGACAGGCTGGCTGAACTCTGAATCCGCTTCTCGCCTGACTGGAATAATGGGAGCCGAGGAGTTGCTGTCGAAAGAGAGGCCACTTCTTGCGCTGCTGGCACCACCGGCAGCGTTCTGTTGACCTGTGCTACCACTGCGTGATCGTGGCACTTCGCTCATGCTACTCCGAATCTGTTCAAGCACAGCTTTGAGTAAATCATCCATCCTCATCGCAGGATGATACGTAGGGCTCATGTCCGCAACCGCGTCAGAAAGAATCTCGAGATAGCCGATATAGGTTTGACGGTTTGGTTCGTTCCGTTGGTACGCGAGCGCGGCAATCAGAGCGATGGACGCAGTCCCAGCATGTTGTATTCCCGTTATGAAGATTTTACGTCCATCAAACCGCTGACGGTGTTGCCAGAATATTCGGGCTACGCGTATCGCTTGCTGGGTGCAGATACTGCGGGCTAAAGATGTGCGGCTGCCGTGGACAACCCGTTGACGATCGTCAGTCGATGTGGAAGGGCCCTCTGCTATGTGACCGAGGTGGTGTCCGGGACCCTCTGAGCTGCTCATCCTGTCACCTTCGGGGCTGGGATGAGATCCTGTGCTTGCATTATCTCCTGATATGGACCCGTATTTGGCCCACGGTCGGTGAAGCAAAATCATTGTTACGTGATATTGCTGATGCAAGAGGAAGAAACTGTACGGGGCGGTCTTGACATTGCTTGGTTTCCATGCCATGCGGTCGGGTAATCGTCTGTACCAGTTCTGAAGCTGCCTGTCGAGATTGATCACCTGCAAGTATCTGCTTTCCTCCGCCTCATTTGTAGCAAAAGCACCGTTCTGTTCCACAGCCTTATTGGAACTAGTTAGGTCTCGTATCTCTACTATACGACCTGCTAGTTCCATTAACTCAATGAGCTGCTCATAAATCTCAGTAGTAAGATCTAGTTTCGGTGCGTCAAGTCCAAAGGAGGCGAGTTGTGAAAATCGATTTGAAAGGAGATCCACGTCTTGGCTCTTGATAGCCAAAGGGCGACCCAGGAATAGACCCCAATATCGGTCATAGATAACGCATGCCTGCATGACCATGTTTCGAATCTTGGTATCTTGTTCAGACATGTTACTTGTGCAGTCTAGATGCAGGCCGATATCGAAAGCAAGACGGTTTGCCATTCCTGAATAAAGTCAGTTTGAATATTTGAAAACTGAAGGCCAGATCCACTCACCAGAATACATCCATCCGGTATTGTCTCTGCCAACACCGCATTCAAGGTCACCGAGTAACAGTAAAGCCTGGACACTGGGGATGCCGCCTGGACGCTCAAGCTCAATATCAAGCATGTGCTTGGCCTCTCGGTGCAGAGTGCTTTCTCGTGGCTTCAGGGTGATTTTGCGCATATCGTCTCTATCCATATCGGCTACACGATATCCCATAGCCAACACCGCAATGTGGAGGAAATGAGAGTAAAACTTGGAAGACTTTGATATTCGATCGGCTTCAAAAGCAGCTCGGTCAATGATCTGGATAACTGAATTGTAGTATTGGAAGAAGCCATCGATGAGATAGTCGTGGGTCTCCTGGCCCAAGGATTGAATGATTTTCTCTGCTCGACGAATTTGTCCTGGTGGCTCACGAGTCTCTGATAGACTTGAAGATTCGGCATACACATGGCTGTTTGCGGTAGGGCCGAAGAAACGTAATCGCCCAGAGATTTGATCGAATGAAAGATTGCCTTTGGTTGAAAGCAGTCGATGGATAACGTCTTCTTGCTTTGGGTCAAAGATGCTCAATGGTGAACCTTCATTGGAGTGTGAATGCAGCTGCTGTTTATCACGTAGGGTCCCAGCGACATGCTCACTTTCATGTATGGAAAAGTCATCAGCGTGTGAGTCCGGCGGAGAGCGGTCTTCGCTGCCTGGTGACTTTGAATCGATATTTGGTGATGGCTCTGGATTACCTGATGTAGCCGCTACACTATCTTGAAAATCATGTCTTGTTTTGGGAGGATGAGTAGCGGGAGGCGGAACGATACCCTTCTCTAAAAGTAAGCCTTCCAGCATAGATATTCGATCTGACAAAGATGACATGTATGCTTTAGAAATGGGTCTGGAAAGAATTTCATTAGCCTTGATCCGTGGCGAGAACAAGCCCGAGGTCGAGGCTGAGGTGTATGAGCTCATACCGTCTTCGCTCATCGTCATTCTTGATGATGCACTCAGCACCTGACTTTGAACAGGCGGTGCATTCGGTCCCATTCTTGGGCACTACGCATCGGATTCTTCGGTCGCGACAAGAAGCACAGGCGACAGAAGCGCGATGCCGCACCTGTTGCTTGCTGGTTGGACGAGCAGCATGGCTCTTGGGGGAGTCGTTCTTGTGGCTTGGATCCAGGTTAGGGGCATCTTTTGGGCCGACCGAAAGCGCCATAACGAGCCGCAGACGAGCCGCAATCGATTGAATGCAGCCTAGTCCCAGGGCAGCTCACGAGTTGAGAGCCGGACGGGTCTCTGGTACTGGATCTGGGTTTAAATACGTCTAGGCAAGTGGTTGATAAGGAGAAGTTTTTAGTTCTGAGAAGCGGAGATGCGAAATGGGAGCTTACCTTGGTCTTAACCTGGCGCTGGCGCCGAAGCTTGGACCTTTCCCCACGTTGCTGTTGTGGAGCTGAGAAAGGGTCCCGGGGAAGGAGCGCATGGCGATGCAGTGCCTACACTAGAACGGTAGTCAAGCACCCTTGGCTTTTTAGGGTGCAGGTAATTATTCATGATTCCAACCTGGTGGCTGACCCGGAGTCGATGGCTTTTGCTAGTCTAGCGTATGAGGAGGAAGCGACGATCGGGGTGCATCAGCGCCTCGCAACCTGTGTGGCCAGTATGAAAAAGGCAAAATCCTTGAGCGCTAGAGCCACCAGACAGGTTTTCGCTAGCTTTAGTGACAGGGCTAGCAGGGCTTTGCAGAACAGGGGTTGCCGGCGGTTGTGATTAGTCCAGGTGGGAAGTTAGACTAGAGATATTTATAAATAATAAAACTAAGAGCTAAATACTATATAATATAAAATAAAACTTTTTTTTAAAAAATTAATATTATAAATTATAATTTAATAATAATAAATTTATTTATAAATTTAATAATAACTTTAAGCTTAAATTAAATTGTTATTATATTATTATAAAGAAAAATTACTAAC
>JAASAY010000052.1:0-31825 GCA_014822085.1 Fusarium stilboides
ATATGCCTATAGGCATATAAAAGCAAATAAGTGACTTATTTGGCTTTAAAGAAAAGGCTTAAATAGACTTTAATATAAAGCTTATACTATATATGACAACGTGGCCTTCCGTGAAAAACACAGCTTTTATAGAACAACACAATGGTAATCACACTAAGTCCCCTCGAAGAGGGAATCATCAAGGCGTCGAGGCGAGGAATGATCTGGTCGAAGGGCCGCCCACCAAGACTATAGTGAGCGGAGCAGTGTTCCTCAGGAAGCAGGTTCCTCGTTTCACCGGGATCCGTCTGTGAATTTATCGTTAGCCAAGTAGGGTGAGAGGGGTACAAACACAATGGAAGCGAATACCTTGAGATCATAGAACTCTGCTTCGTTGGTACACCATACCGAGTAGTAGAGATTGTAGGTCTCGCCGATAATACGGATGGCCTTGTATGTGTTGTTGTCTGCTGCATGGCCAGGTGCACCATAACCAGAATCGCTCATGTTGTTGTCACCATACCAGCCAAATACTCTTTTGAGGGGGATGTGTGTGTATTGATGTAGTTAGCCAAAAGAGGTCGGGCCGAGAGGCCGGCTGATATACTAGGGAGGTGCCTCAGGCACCTTCAACATACTCCTTCCTGGATGGCCAAACCCCAGTACTCAATTGTTACGTGCTCTTGCTTAGACTTGGCATCAGTGTCAAGAGTGAGAGGAATTGGAGTACCGTCAGTATCAGGCAAAGATTTGCCGGCAAGACCAAGAATGGTTGAGGCGATATCAGTATGAGCTGTTACTGCTTGGGAGACATGGTCAGCAGGAACGTTTGGGCCTCGCTGTTCAAAGGTTAGCTGGGATGGTATCACATTATCGAAATCTTCTTACAATGATCAGAGGGATGTGAACACCCGTCCCGATGCCACACTCTTTGCCGGGATGCTTGCGATGTTGACTTATATGGTAGCCATTATCAGTCGTGTAGATAATATAGGTGTTCTCGAGCTCGCCAGACGCCTCAATCTTCTTGATCATGGTCTCGACCATTTCGTCAACAGACTGTAATGCTCGCAGTCGGGTTCTTTGGTACTCATCGTTGTAAGCGATGACGGTGTCATTCAACCTTGGCAATTCCTTGACCCAACTGACACCACCTTGAGTTTCCGGGTTGAAGTTTTCTCCACGTGGAATGATGTAATCTTTAAAGAGGTGGGCGTGTCAGTCTGCGTACTTGGGCGCATCCGAAAAGAACTTGGGTGTAAGATCAATAGATCCATGGGGTGCAATAGGTGCATGAACTAGGAACCAGGGCTCTTGGTGAGACAAAGCTTCATTTAAAAAGCCATAGGCTTTCTTGGCGGTAAGATCGGGCGATTATTTTCCTGTATAATTGACCGGCGGAGCACCGTTGCGAGTCATGGTCGCATTGAGGTATTGGTAAGTGTGAGGATCGAGAAGAAAGTCGGAGCCATTGAAGCCGCCGGCGTATGGCTGATTGTAGTTCTCGACTGTATGGTGATTCCATAGCTTGCCGCTGTAGTAAGTGTTGTAACCTGCAGCTTGTAGCCAACGGGGAAGGTAGTTATCGTTGATATCCTAGCGGACGATCTTGGGATAGCCTCCGTAAGGCGCCCAAACGTCAGTCACCTAAATTGGCAGTGGTCAGTAAGATAACACAGCCAACACGGTTCATTTGACTAACATTCGTGTTATGTGCCGCTCTCCCGGTCCCAAGATTGACACGGGATGGGCAGCAGAGGGCCACTGTGCAGTAAGGATTGGAGTAAAGAGTGCCTTCATTGATGAGATACTTTTGCAAGAGAGGCATGTGTTGCAGTGACTCCATATGCCTCAGGATAAGTTAGTATAATTTCATTGACTGTTAAAAAAAGCCACGATTGACATACCAATCCTGATCATCAGTGAGGATGAAGAGAATATTTGGTGACTTTGCAGCCACTACCTTCTGCCACAGCGGCGCGAGGCACGCTAAAAAAGCAACTGATCGCATCTTCATGGCTAGAGATATTGATCGGAAGCTGGACTCTCGGTTTTTACATGGGAGCAGCAACAAACATCGAGATTTAACAGGTCACTTACACGACAGTTCTCATCAACTCCCCACTTATTGAAGGTTCCTGGCGGGCGCCAACATGACAATGCAACGGACAACGATGGTGTCATTTTGCGATCTTAGCATGCCATTGCACGATGCGGAGATGCGCTGCCCCCATAAAGTCCACCAAACCCACTAACATGACACGTTCTGCATCTCAAGGAGAGAATATACCAGTCATCCATCTTCACGCATCAAACAAATGCATAATAAGGTCAAACTTGGACGTCGGGTGAGTAACCTGACGACTGAGCAGGCCGATAAGAAGCGGGCCATTGATCGGGACAATCAACGCTATCATCGAGCTAAGAGCAAGGCTTACATCCGGTCACTGGAGAATAAGGTCGCAGAATTGACGACCAGACTGCAAGATGCTGAAGCTCTACTCGCACAATATCGTGAGAGTGAGCAGGAAACTCAATAACCAAGCGTTGTCACCTCCCATCCATCAACTACTCACTCCCCCGACTTCATGTACTTCTCGACCCAGCCAACGCTGGCTGCACAAGATAACAGCAGCACACTAGATATAACCCTCCCAGAGCCAGAAACATCTGAAAAGAGTATTGAGAATTATCTCGACTCCTTACCGCTTGACCTCGGCGCCAGCATGGCCTTCAGTCGTTCCATGCACTACAAGGCTTGAACTTTTTGGACTGGGACACTACAAGCTTTATGGACAATGTTCTAGCTTCGGCAGAGAATCCTGCTACTGGAGTGCACACGCAGCATCAGACAGAATCACGGGCTACTCGCGACAGTCAAACATATGAGATGCCTGAGTGGCAGAAGATGCCCCTTCACCTCCCAGCTGCCACGAAGCTTGACGAAGTCATTATAAGCACGACTGTGGCATGACGTGCACGTCTCCGAAGCGGAATCGAACACGAGGGGTTAAAGAAACCCGCTTTTCCTAGCATATCATTCTTACTCAATCCCCCAGACAACGTTGAGTAGGGCAAATCAGAATCTTTATCCGAAACAGCTGCGGTGCAAGTCTGGCGTTCCCCTGTCAAAACTCTCCCCGAACGTATCGCTTTCATGTACACCTTGTACCACTATATACGGTGGTTAGTGTGCGGCTCCCGAGAGACATACGAGAAAATGCCACCCTTCCTTCGGCCAACAGAGCTGCAGCGAACGGTGCCACATGCAGGATGGATCAGTATGATAGCTTGGCCTGAAGTACGAGATTCTCTGATAAAAGACATGGATCTGAATCAGTTCGAGGAGCTGAGGAGATTGGCTGGAGCTTCGCTTAGTGTGAAATGGCGTTACCCAGATTCGACAATACTCGTGGAGTCACCAGACAAGCAGACGTTGATGCTGCATCCTGTATTTGAGGCACATATCCGGGATGCTGAAAACTGGAAATTTGGGAAGGAGGTCCTAGAAGCATTTCCATTCTTAAAGACTGTTCTCAAACCAAGCAACAAACTCTAATGGTAGACACAACAGGCTTCATAGCACAACTTGATAATCTCCGCCAAGTTCACAAAAGCCTGCCTTACAGACACAGAGCATTTTGAACCCGTCGTAAATATGGCTAATGATGAACAGTGATTATTGGAAGATGAAGATAGCCTGGGCATACGCCTGGTAAATTGTATTGTCAAAAGAAGACCTGAAGTCTCAAATCAACAATGTGTAGGGTATCTCATACGACAACGTGCAGCGCGTTCAGGTCAGATCTCCAATGAATGCTATCAGGCCCGAATTGGTGTGCGAAATGGTGTCAATTCTCAGTCACCAACCAGACACTGGCCCTTCGTGGCAGTTTATATTAACTGGTATATAGTTCGACATCGATAAGTAATATACCAGCCCTGGAGCAAAAGTTCTGCAATATGGTGTGGGACAGGCGCTCGTAACATACGGTACCCCCTTGAATAAAGTATTTGTATAAGAGCTATAAGTTCTAATCCTTTAGCGCCTCGATAGCACTTGCAGCAGATAAGCTCGTCCAATATTCTGGGCGTACTTAATCTTCTGTAGGGCATAGAACTCAAGACTAATAGTCAAGGTTATGTTTTAGCCGTCCAAGTTGCATGTAGTGCTCCAGAGTTATCATTCAGGTGGAAGAATGCGCACTGGCAAACGCTTTGTCGAACTATCTTCTAGTAGTGGGTTAAAGTAATTTAATATTGGTAATTTATTAACTGATAGCTGGTAGAAGATCCTGAACGTAGCAAGAGTGTGAGTCGCACTTTCCTTTAGATTAATCGTTTAGCTGCTCGAATAGACTGTAGAGTGGGTAGCTTCATTACCCGCCACGCAGAGCTAATGATATCAAGAAAATAATAATGTAAGTTAGTTTTTACTCGGGAACCAAGCCACTGAATAGTATCTGCTATGCTGTCAAGAGATGAGTATCCCCCCCAACCTGAATCCCTGCTCGAGTCGTTCGCAGCACCAGTGTCTCAGTACCGTACCATAATGTGCACTTAGTGTCTGAGTATCGGTGAACCGAATTGTCATTTGACTCCGCCAGTGTAACCATTGTCTAGATAGGCTGGAAGGATCCTATAGGCTGGTTGCAAGACATAGTGCGAACCTCGATGGCCTGTGCAGCGGTGGTATTGCCATGTTGAGATCTTTACATGGAGGATCAAAGATTAATTCGCTTTGTGATTGGATGGTGTTAAATTTATCAAGTTCAATCAGTCAAGCTATGGCTCTTTCTTTGACTCAATAGTCTAACTTATATCATTATGTCTTTCTAATTAACGAAACATAGTCGCTGGATTGACAATCTATTTATACGCATAACGTTCAAGGTCAGTTGATCGAACTGTGCATGCTAACACATATGATATGGTATGCAACAGGGGGTTATTAGACTTTACATGAAACTCATGGTGAGGACGCAATCAACGATGTACCGTTGTCGACGTTGCACCCTTAGTCAAAGGAATGCAGATCACTCACTACCCCTAGTCGAAGGAACAGGAGCGACTCCGCCAATGGATCCCTGCCTCGAAACGTCGAGCTGTAAGGCCAGAATGAGAGCATTTGTTGGTCGGAACCGCCCTGTACATAGAGTCCAGTTCACCGCCTCTTCCATACAATCGTCCTACCCCTCGTTGGTAGATTTGGGAAGTATTTAAGTGATGGGATTCGTATAGGCGATATTACCTCGATCGCATACATAACTCATTTACGCTCCTACCACTATCACTACTACTACCACTTCTACCCCTACTCCTATTCCTACTCAAAATTATGGCTCCTGCCCCTGTACGTGAGCTTGAGACCGGTTCTCGCAACTCAACTGGTACTTGGACCCCCTTCAGCTGGGACGATCCTCTACATGGTCCTCAGTCAAAGGGCGAAGTTGTGACCATCCGCACTGGAGGAACCACTGGCGGCACGCTGGCTTCCGGTCTTTGGCGAACAGGCGCTGGCATTGTTGGTTGCAACGATGATGGTACTTGCGACATCGTCTATTCGGCTCCAGTAGGCGACGAGACCATGGTCCTTCTCGAAGGATCAGCCGACGTTACAGCAACAGCAACAGGAAAGAAATATCATTTCAAGGCCGGAGATATCCTGAGTCACCCCAAGAATGTCGACCTCAAGTGGCACGTCAACGGACCGTTCCTCAAGAAATTCTGGACCATCTGGGATGCCGCTCCTCTTGAAGGTACCAAAAGCGACGAGGTATTCGTCGGTAACATAAACGACAACCCCACAAACTGGACACCTTACACATGGGAAGAGCCAGGAAAGGGCTCCCAAACAGCTGGTGAGCTGACATTGACCCGTAACACTGGGTCTACAGGTGCCCTGCAGGTTGGCCTGTGGCGAAGTGGACGTGGTCTGCCAGGTGCTGAGGCCGATGGCACAACGACGTTTGAGTATAGTGCTCCTAATGGAGATGAGACTATCCTTGTCATTGAAGGAGAGATCAAGATTGTTGAGCATGAGAACGGCAAGACGCATTCCTTCAAGGGCGGAGACATCTTTGCGCTGCCATCAGGGCTGAAGGTTACGTGGACCTCTGTGGCGCCTTTTGTTAAGAAATTCTTTGTCATCACAAACGGTCAAAAGACTGGCTAAGGGAAGTTACAAAGAGTGGATAGCTAAATCAGTCAACTGATAAATAAAACTTACTGTACGCGAGTGGTGGTATCTCCTCTTGGTCCATGCGTTCGTTGGGCATTAATCACTGAATGTCGTAGGACGCGCGCGCGCCGTGTTTAAAGGAAGCGATAAACCAGTTTTGTTCGCTACAGTAGTAGTAATGGTGTTGCATCGAACAGACACTAAAGCCTAGAGGCCAAGGCAATGGATGATAATCCCTGTAGCACGTCGTATCGTGCAGTACGTTGTAACTGATTAGCACAACGGCTTTCGTATCGGGATAAAGCCCGAAAGTTTAATCCGAAGCTAACACGTTCCCCGGTGGCGGGGATGCCGTTCCTTTGGTGGGAACGGACTCCGTATCCCCATCCTTTAGGGCCAACGCTGTGGGTATATCAGCGGACTCCATAGTCGTCGCTTGGAGTTTGCGTTAACAAGCAGTATAAGATCGACATTTTATTTCTGAAGGCAAATTATAGTGTATCTCGTGGTGGATAAACCTGGTCTCGGCACAGGCATTTGGCTCCCTGCCAACGACATGAGTGGCTCGGCACTTGGAGTCTCTCATTCTGGTTTCGAACCGAGTGCCAGCAGAGACATTGGTGTGATTTCCAGGGTTCAGGCATTCAAAGTTTCCCCTACAAACGACTATTGCCTGGGGCCGTCATACTAGTGATGCCGATCTACCCCTAAGCCCTACTCACAAAGGTTTATCATTAGATGCAGGAACGGATGCAAGAGACAATTTGGCTCGTAAGTTTTTCGTATTTTGTTCTGTTTTTGTTTCTTTGACCTGGCAATATGGCGGGTACATCTACAGTTGAGCCTCATGGGCTTGCTATGGTCCAGCTGGTCGCCTCCATCATTTTTGGCATATTGAGTACTGTTGTCATTTTTCTCCGGTCACTGGTCAGGTTCCAACATGAGGTTTTTGGCAGTGACGATGCCCTTATGGTAGTCGGATATGTGAGTAACCATATCGGCAATTGAGCACGTGAGTATCACCACTAATTAGTTGTCGCCAGGTTCTCTTCTCGTGTCTTGTCGGCATCTCGTGTCAAGCTACCTATTATGGAATGGGTATCCATGAGAACGAATTACCGGAGGCGATGATTCCTAATGGAAAGCAGGTAAGTTACGCTGGCTCTGTATGGTTGACATGCAACTAATCTGTCGCTTTTGTAGTTTGTCTGGCTATTTCAAATCTTCTACTGCGCGGCTCTCGTTTTTATCAAAGCATCCATCTGCGTCACCCTTCTCCGAATTGCTATCGTACCAGTACACCGATACATCGCATGGGCGACGTTGCTCATGGCAGTTGCATCAGCAATTATCGTTTTCATCAGTCTTTTCGTTCTTTGCAGGCCTTTACACGCAACATGGACCGGACAAGGAACATGCGCACCAGCGTCCACTCTCGCCATCTTGAGTTACTTTGTCTCAGCCTCGTCATTAGTAACCGACTTAGTTTGCGCTGTGCTTCCGGGATTTATGCTTTGGAAGACCCAGATGAAGACGGCGACAAAGATATCTATTAGTCTCGTACTTGGGCTTGGTGCTGTGTAAGTACAACCCTTTATGCCTATTGAGCTCACTTGCAGAAGATACTGACTGGAGTAGTGCGTCTGTAGCTACGATTGTACGAATGCCCTATATCAAGTTCTATTTCCACCCCGAGAAAGACTACCTATGTGAGCTACTCTTCCCTCATCCAGCTTCTCGACTGTCTAACATTCATCAAGACCGAGTATGTAACGTCGCCTTATGGTGTGTCTTCGAAACGGGAATTGGCATCGTCGCTGGCTGCCTGCCGCCATTACGAAAGCTAGTCAAGCGCTGGGTCAATTTCGACTCGTCTCACGGGCAATCGTCGGGGGCTACACCTTACAACAGCTCGAATGCACTGGGGGTCACCAGCAAGATTGGAACAGCAAGCCGCTCACAACGATTCAATAAGTCAAGGGCGACGGGGAATGGTACAGCGTCGAGGAGTGATAGTAACTGGGAACGCCTTGACGATGATTCGTCTAAGCGACGGATCTACGTTACAGTGGACATGGAGATGCAGACCATGGAGCATACTTCTGCCTCTGTGGGATCCCATGACTCGATCGAGGCACTGGCAAGACCGGTAAAATAATGCCTTGGTATGTTGCCATGAGCTTATTCTGGCATTTGGTTATAATAACATGAAGATTAGCGCTTACTAGTAATTGTTCGGAGGGTATAGGTTGTATTGGATAGGTAATTAAAATCTGATGGTTGCGTCGGACTGCTATCTAGAGGTGCTGTGCGCTTCTCAGAGATTAGCATTCATACTTGAGAAGGACACAGTCTGTCCGCAACTGAGCCATGATAATTTATGTTCACACAACTGACGTCGGGCAACAACTTTGCATCCCAAGACCATCCACTAGTTTATCCGTACTTCTGGGTAAATTGATTTGCTCTCAATATGTGTGCTCAAACTGTATTAAAATTGAAGCCACTATGGTAGCTTGCCTGGGTCTCACATTACCAGCTATTTGGCAAGTGACCTCTGGATTCTCTTCAGACTCAACCATCACTCGTCTTGTACCATATCGCACTCAGCCTGTCTTTCAGTCGTTTTGTTGGCCACCTTTCGCTTGTGGAAAAGCTGTCTAAGAACCTAAGAGTTTCCTGCCGCTCTACTTCATCTGTCAAGAGACACCCGTCTATACCGTCAGCCACATCCATCAAATGAGCTCCGAAAGCTACTCAAACTTACAAGCAAATACGGTGAACTTGGCGCCCACAACCGAAGGATTGTGAATAGGAAGACCGAGAAATATGCGTAACTGATCCAATGCCGCTTGCTGATTTCCATCATTAGCAAAGGTGATCGGGAGAGCGACATACCTCATACCTCTGCCAGCATTCGATCCTCGATGGCTTTCAAAGTGGTACCCACAGCTTGGGCTCCGCAAGATATAGCATTAAGCGAGCTAGGCAATAATGCTGATATCCAAGGACTGCAAATCGTGAGCTTTTCGTTGACGGACGCTGCATCATCCCAGTCGAGTGTCATGAATACTTATTTCCTCGGCCATCTCACTAGCGAATATCTTTCCCCTTCAGCATACCAACCTTGAATAGTAAACAGTATTCCTACCCGACCATTGTTCATATAATACTGACTTAAAAGCACATAGACATTACAATTCAGGGGCTCTGGCAAATGATTGAGGTATGTACCAAACCCTAGGCAGGAGATAACATAACGCATTAGACTCATGTGCTTGAAAGCATATATCAACACTGCCCTAGTATTTGTGGCAATCTAGACTAAACTCTGGTAGGAATACTATCCTGATAAACTGCATATTTGAACTTGCTACCTGGATGATCGCTTTTGAGGAACCTTTCACCCTTTCCATATACCCGCTCCCGTGCGGTCAACTGCTCGTCGGAGGCTTCTGCATATAGCCCACGGGCACGGAGCTCAGGAATGAGCAATGTAACAACATCCTCAAAGCTGCCCGGCGTTACCACTGCAACTAAGTTGAAACCGTCGATATCGGCTTCCGTCACCCAACGTTCCATCTCATCAGCAACAGTCTTCGCACTTCCTACCACAACAGGTGCCAGACCACCGATTGCACTAAAGTCAGCGACTCGCTTAGGTGTCCAAGGTCGTCCGTCTGCAGAAGTGTCAAATGACTCCAGGTGGCTTTTGATCACTGACTGACCCGCATCAGCCGGATTGAGCTCCTGGTCGAGAGGGATTTTGGATAAGTCGATGCCTGTTACCCCACTAACTTGAACAAGGCCACCAATGACGCTGGCATGCTTTTTATACTGTTCCAACTTTATCTGTGCTTCTTCGTCTGTCTTTCCAATCACAGTACACAAGCTGATGAACACCTTAAATGCTTTGGCATCCCTCGCCTTCTCCGTAAGGGCTGCACGGATCTTGGCGACTTTCAGACGCGTTTGCGATGGTGTGGTTCCTCCAACGAAAGCGGCTTCGGCATGACTGGATGCAAAGTTGATTCCCGCACCAGAAGTTCCAGCTTGGAATAGAAATGGAGTGCGCTGAGGCGATGGTGGTACGATGTGCTTGCTCTCCATGTTATAGAACCTCCCATGGTGTTTGATAGTTCGTACCAGATTTGGGTCGGCATATACATCCTTCTCATTGTCTTGCACGACAGCATCGTCAGCCCATGATGCTTCCCAGAGCCTATTTTACGTGAGTCAGTCGCTGGTAACAGAACTTTAGAGCCCCCACCTACTTGTAAAGCACTTGGAGGTACTCATCGGCTTTTGCGTATCTCAAATCATGATCAACAGCCTCTTCAAGGCCAATCGCTTGAAAAGCAGACTTTTTCCATCCAGTGACGACGTTCCATCCAAAACGACCATCGGTCAGGTGGTCAAGAGTCGAAAATCGTCGAGCTAGGAGGAACGGTGGCTCGTGTGATGTAGAGCTCGTAATGGCGAACACGAGCCGCTTGGTGACTGCTGCCATGGCTGAGATTGGCTGACGGATCTTTGCGTTAGACAGTTTCGGTGTTGAGTATCAGGGTGGCTTACAATAGAGGGGTCCAGTGCAGGATATTGAGTTGCCCGTCTGACTGTTTCGTCAATGCTTCCCCCGTAGACGTCATATCCGCCTAGTACAATCAGCCTGGTCTTGATCCTTTGATATAATGGCAATACTACCCAAGGTGTCTGCAAGAAAAAGGGCGAAGAACCCTCCTTTTTCGAGAAGCTTAGCATACTTCACCCAGAAGGAAACATCAAACTTCTTTAGGCCTTCATCTTGCGGGTTCTATAGACTCAATGAGAGGAATTGCAAACAGTGCCGGTAACATTACCTTCCATTGTCCCGGTGACAGCATTCCGGGTCCGAAGAAGTCGAATGCATTTAGGAGAATCGTTCTCTTCGAAGGACTGATAGAGTTCGAAGAGCTATCAGGGGGTGTTTCGACTACCACGGGAGTCATTTTGTAAAGCTCTTGACCGTGCACGTATCACTTGAGCTGGTTGTGTTTGATCATGCCTCGCACATTGATTTATACCCGAACTGGAGTTCTATCGGGCTGCTTGCCGACGACGACGACAACTGCCGTGATTATTCCCGTTGGCGATGCTGCGGTGGAGCGCTGTTTTCCTTCATTCCACCCGCTCCCATCTTACCCAATAACACCCCGCCATTTGAGAGTGCAGTGGTAGAACGAATTGCGCAATTAGACTCCGTTGTTACGGGTTACAAGCATTAGAATCCCAGCGCTGATACAAACCCCAAATTCTTTAAACCACCCAGACTTAGTTTTATAATAATTATCATAACTATAGAAACTAGCTACTATTATATCAAAGAGGCTATAAAGATCTTTATAGTGGTATAATTATTTATTTATACATGTTATACAGCTAGTGCCCTCGAGGTATATAAAATTTAAGGTGACAAACGTAGGTAAGTCAGGGACCACTTTTGAGGATTTCTAATGCCTGCAACCTGTACTCTTGACCCAAATATTAGATAACGCGATCATAAAATGAATTGCGCAACGGACCAAGCTCTGACGTGCTATCATTTCGAATTCGAGACCGCACTCGGAGCACTGCCGCCATCAATGGCAAGTTTTGCGCGATATTGTACTCACTGGTCCGGCCGTTAAATACTAACCAAGCAAGTCCATTAGATAGCTATCCGTGACCCATTTCGTGCTACTCGCATCTTCAACCACCAGTGTCGCTATCAATGGGTGCTCCTAATCAACTTTCATCCAGCTCGCCAGAGCTAGACAGAAACAGTTCTATCGACCGCGAGATTGACGATGTTGACCAGCCCATGGAGAATCTTTGGATCAGGCTCATGACCTTTATCAAATGGTATCCGTGGGAGATGCCAAGCTCTGAGAAACTATTGTTGCTCAAACTTGACCTAAGCATCTTGGTTTTTGGTTGCCTTTCTTTCTTCACAAAATACCTCGATCAACAATCTCTCACCAATGCATTTGTCAGGTAGCCAGTTATCCACAGGCGTCTGACTAGCTTTTGCTAACTGTTCTTGACACAGTGGTATGCGTGAGGAGATTGGCATGTGGGGTAATGAACTGAACGACATCACTGCGGTCTTCTGGGCAGCATATTGCACGGCTATGATTCCAGCCGCCTATTTTATCACCAAGTTACCAGTAAATATCGTTCTGCCCTCACTTGAGATCGGGTGGGGTCTGGCGACATTCGGTTTAGCTTGGGTGCAAAACGTCCAGGGAATATTTGCCATGAGATTCTTTGTCGGTCTCTTCGAGTGTTGCTCCTTTACTGGTACCATCTATATTATTGGCTCGTGGTACAAGCCCAGTGAAATAGCAAGACGCGTTGCTTTTTTCTTCATCGCAAGCCCAGGAGGGACTATGTTTGCTGGATACTTCCAAACAGCCGCCCACAAGAACCTCGATGGTGTTCATGGTATTTCTGGCTGGAGGTAAGTATTTACACTCCGATAATGGGCGTGTACTGACTCAACCTCATAGATGGCTTTTCATCATTGATGCTATCATCACTATTGTGATTTCTGTTTTGTAAGTCTTCAGCCTACCTATCCACCCATTGCTAACCGACCAGTGGTTATATCGTATTCCCGGACACACCATCTGGCAAGAAACCTCTAGCTTTGAATACTACAGAACATACATTGGCGCGTAATAGACTCAGGGGTTTGACCGCTCCGCCTCAACTCCAAATATCAAAGACTATCTTCAAGCGTGTGCTGGGACGCTGGCACTTTTACGCTTTTGTTACACTTTGGACTATGCTAGACCTGAACATCCTCCCCGGGGGACAACCTTTCTCGCTCTATCTCAAAACCAAACCGGAGCTCTACTCTATTTCCAAGGTCAACCTCCTTCCAACAGGATCTTCTGCAATCTCGATCGTCGCCGCATTGGGTGCTGGAGTTCTGGCGGATAGAATAGGAACATTCTGGCCTCTGGCACTTGCAACAACCGTGCCAGTACTAATTGGGAATATCATACTCAACATATGGCATGTAGGAGAGAAGGGACGGCTGGCAGGGTTCTTCTTGAATGCATTCATGGCTCGTAAGTACTCGCTTCCTTGTCGCAGGCAAATGCTAACCGGTATCTAGCGATATCTCCATTAGCAATGAGTTGGGCATCTGTTATCATGGCAAATGATGCAGAAGAGAGAGCTGTAGTCTTAGCATGCATGAACTCTATCGGGCAAGGCATAATGGCTGGAGCGCAAGTCAAACTTTTCCCGGCTGTTGGAGCTCCAAGATGGATTCTTGGTTTTAGAAGCTCCCTGGGTACGACTATTGCCCAGTTCGTGGTGATATTTGCCATACTATATTTGAGTAGGCGGGAAGCTAGAAACCGTCGGGCAAGTAAGATCGTGGATGAGGAAAGTCCGAGGAGTGAGTCAGAGACAGTTGAAGGCAAGAGGGCGCAATAACCTTATTTTATATATTAAGATTTATTGCATTCAGTCCGCTTATACTTAAAGCGCCGTATATTAACCTTTCTAAAACTCTTAAATATGCTCTAGTAATTTTCATAATCTGAACTAAACTCTGGTAGATATCAGCCTCAGTTTGTTAGGAAACGCCCCATTTCACTACGAGCTGTCGCGGCATATACCTTCTTCTCACACATAAACTCTATTCATCTTTCTACCTCTTAAGAAGTGTGATTTCTCAAGCCTGCCCACCTCGATTCTCGCCAGATTTAATACGCTGAACATCCTTTGTCTTCCATACTTTCCCTTCTCTATTGATAGAAATCATGTCAACACTATCCTTCTCGGCGCCTCCTCGTCCACCTGAGACTTTATGAAAGATCCAAACTTTTCCACCAGCACCATTCGCATCGACCTCGGCTATCATGTCGACTGCTTCCATGCGAAATTCAGGCATGAACTGTTTTGCCTTTGCCCACCCGGAAAGAAATTGTTCAGCTCCCTCGGTAGGAGGGTAGCTATCGTGCGAAACAGACAGATCTTCAGCGATTAGGGCTCGTGCCTTTGTTGGGTAAAATCGACTTGATTGGGATCTGCAAGAGCATTTATGAAGTCGCTAGCGATCTTCTTTAGCTCAGCGGAAGTAGTGGCGGGCGGCATGATTGTCCGACTGTTGTATTGGTCCGATGTTGGTCGACTTGATGAGATAAGTGAAGTTGTGATAAAATGAGACGTGTTTCTTCTTCAAGAGGAGTTTGTGTATTCTTGATTGCGAGGCTTGTTTTGATGGTATCAGACCCAAGGTTGTCTAGAGGAACTCAGATATTTATAAGACACTTTCGCCATATCTACATTGATCTTTCACAGCTGAGTTATCCAGGGGTAAGTACTCCTTAATTTGGATACAACGGATTTAAGGGCGGACTTTACCAATTCGGGCCAATGCTTGCTTCGTCGGATTATAGTTTTGTGTGTGACGCGAACCCTACTGTGTTTTCGGAGAATTAGTTTCGGGTAGTTATACCGGGCTCAAGAGCAGAAAGAGGCCGATCCGCTGATACCAATAATCAGTTTACCTCCTGGAAAATTACGCGTCATACTAAACATGGACATGGGTGTCAGGGCATTGCGTTAGGTTTTACACCAGGAATGAAAGTAAATGCCTGCCTCAAAAGAACTAGAACGGTTCTGAAACCGATTAACACATTTGACGTGGAACAAGTACACGACAGTTTCTTAGATCCAAGAATATGCACTGTGTTGAAAATAGGTGACTCCGGGGAAAGAATACGAAACAATGCCGGAGGGCAGTCAAAAGGATGGGGAAGTATGACTCGATGGATACGTGCTGTACAGTCCGGACTACAGAATATTTCTCTCTTTGCTACACACTTAGTCTCAAGACTTCTAGCGAAATTGGAATACAGGATCGTGATAGTCGGTCTAAGTAACTCTTTTCGTAATCATTGACGTCTGTTAGCTGCCCGAGTACATCGAGTAAGCTTCGCAGCTGCATCAGGAATGCACCATCGCCAAGGGCTCTATTCTCGTATAAAAATTCGGCAGTGACGAACAGAGGTATGGATATGAGTGGGTGGACCTGAAACAGAGAATGAGATTATGCAACACGATATCATGATCTACTAGATCGAACGAAAAGCGGAAAGTGACAAGATTTGATGAGACTTACCTTGGAAAGGTGCAACGTTGTAAGACCTTTAGCGATGCGCACAATATCTTCTGTCGCTCTTAAAGCCCGATGATGGTACTGCTGCATATGATTGTCATTTGAGTTGACTGTATCTGGCTTCATCAGGCTTTGACAGAACAGCACCTCGGTCACCTGTCCAAGAATTTGAGCCAACGTCCCCAATTGATCAAGGCTATTTCTTCTAGATAGGGCTTGGTTCCGGGTCGCAAGAAAACCGCTCAGCCATCCCTCTTGGTCAGTGGAGATTTGCCCAGAGCCACCATACGCTTGAAAAATAGTACCATGAAGATCACGTAGTAGCCCACGACCGTTGAGCGTTATGATAACTAAGCATTCGCTAAACGGAGATAGAGATGGGGAGGGCAAGCCCGTTACCGCTTGAGATAAGAAAACACTTGATTCAAGTTGAGCAGCTTGGAAGTCAGGGTCGGATGTTGGCAATCGTGTACAAATCTATTGAGATGAGTCAGCTTTGAAGCCTTCATACGCGCAGCTGGGGCATCTTACCATGTGTTCGCTCAGGGTTACTGGCCAACGGTTTCGCATATTGAGAAGATGATCAATGAAATAGGCCATCCAGAACACCCGGCGCTTCTCCTCTGTCCGAAGAGGATCACTTGTTTCACCCGACGTTATAGAATTGTTCCTGGGACTGTCGATCTCCTGATAGCGTAATCCCTGAAGTAGCCGAAATGTTCGTCCTGCGCTGGTCCAAGCCTGTGCATACATGGAACGCATCAACTCGCAGACTGTCAAGAGTGTCCACGCCTAAACGTTTTCTAATCCGAATACGCCAGTATCGATACCGATGGGCTCAATATCCTGCTTGACTCGGTTGTAGAGGGGATCAATCAAGTCACGGAATTGTGTGGATAGCAGAATAGCGAGGATCCACATGACATGTTGCAAACAAGTCTGGGAAGGTGACTTGACAGCTGATTTCGACCATTCCAGGTAGCGCCGTTGATGAAGAATGGGAAAAGAAGGGTGAACGCGATCAAAGTATAACTGGTCTCTGAGAAGTAGTATCAGTTGCCGCACGGTTAGGTTCCGTCATCAAAGGAATGTTTCTCCTTACAGTTCGGCGTGAGTGCGATAATCACTCTGGGGTAGCAATGCTACAGGATCAGGCCACAGAGCTGTTCCCAGGTCCGGAAAGTTGGCATTATCAATTATCGAAGGCCCCAAAAAGACCTGAGGTAGCCTATCAGCCCTTTCGGTGTCATCAACACATTCTTCTAGGGCAGGCACTGGTTGTGAGACATCATTTGAGTTAAGGCTATGATTCAACGGCTGTGCATGCTCTTGCAAACGTTGCTCAGACTCGTATCGGCTCTGCAACGTTTCCTCAAGCTGCACAAGACGATTACGCAAGGCGTTCAGATGACCCCGCTTGGGGCCTCGCTGGCCTGCCGGAGACGACTCGCATGGAACTTGGGCCCTCTGACAGAAGCCACACTTGGGTTGTTGTGCGTCGCAGCGCAGCTTTCGTCGTCGACACTCGTTGCATGACCTAGCAGGACGTTGCGGGTTCGACATCATGTCCTAACCGGCTGAACGATAGGGTACACGGTGGGGTTTCAAGGGTTCAGTTGGATGCCGCTCACAAATAATTGTTTTAGGTCGAACATATTATTTCTCCGACCTGGAGGTATCAGAAGTTGAGTACGGACCATTGATAGGCTGTGCCCCTTAGGCTTATCTGCGTGCTTATCTCCGATTCCGTGCAATCCGGGCATAGAGTCAAGAAAAACAATAATCCGGTAAAGTTAACTATTCCTCCGTGAGGTAGTTATCCGTCTATACTAGTGCGATTTGGGTTAGCTTCTCTCACCCAGCTCCAATCGGATGGAGACGAGGTTACCTCCGGAGCTGCCTGAGGCACCTTTCCGGCCTGTGGACCAGTCTCTCCAACAAGGTAAATCGCTGCGTAGACATTATACATGTCTCCAGCTGCTTTGCAACGCTGTTTAGTCAGGTCATCATACAAGTTAACTTGTGATCTCTTGAATGGGCATACAGCGAATGTGTTGAAAAGATGGGTCAATCTCGTCCTGAACTCGTGTCCCAATGTTCGTTCTAGGAAGCCAATTTACGTCTGTACAGTGATTTCTGGGCATCGATAGCAATTAGATTTCCAGGTGAAAAAAGAGCCTACTCAAAAAGACTTGCTATTAGGCTTTCTTACTTGTTGTGGTGGATTTATTTAACACTGCAGAGGGTGGACGTCTAATTGCCAATTATATGCGTAGCCTACCCTGCGCTTAATCAGAAAGTCAAAATACAGAAAACTCCATTATAATAGACCGCATTATTCTCGTTTTCCGTCATATATTATCCGCGGTACTGACATCTGCATAGGTGCCCGCCTAGACGAGTCGTGCTCGGACTATCAGTTAACCAACACTGGCAAACAATTGACCCGGCGCAGTTCAAATATTTATTCGACGAAGCATAAATGATAGTTCCCCAAGATTAACATACTCTGCTAATCAACTTCTCGGTTTAGTTTAGAAATCGATTTTTATCACACTCTACCATACACTCACATTTCTTGCGATGCTCGACTACGAAAATAATATCATAGTCATTACCGGGGGTGCTGGTGGTATCGGTCAGGCAGTCGCTTTTGAATTCGCCGCAGCCGGTGCTATCATCGTCATGGCTGACATCCAAATCGAACCTCAGGAAGCTGTCGCCTCTGAGATACAGAAGAATGGAGGTCGAGCTTATGCATATCACTGCGACGTTTCAAATGACGAATCCGTATCGAAATTTTCCTCATCTGTCTTGGACAACATAGGAGTCCCTGATATTCTTTACAATAACGCGGTGTTCACTCGAACTGGTGGAATTTTCACTGTCGGTCTCAACACTCTGCAACACGAGTTTGATGTAAACGTCCTGGGTTACATACGAATTACGAGAACCTTCTTACCCGCCATGATTGAACGAGGATCTGGTTGGATCGCCAACACCGCGTCGCCAAATGCCTCTGTTCCACCACAACCTGTAGCGGAAGGCATGTTGGGTTATTGTATCACAAAAGGAGCTGAAATAGCTTTGACTCAGTGCATGGCTATGACACTCAAGTCCAAGGGTGTGGGAGTCAGTCTTGTGATCCCAGATGTTACGTACACCGAGTCGGCCCACAATATTAGTGGCAATGCCTCGGACGAATGGCACGATAATTTCAAGAAATTCTTCACCAGGATCAGTCATCCAGCTAAAGATGTAGCAAAGCTACTCGTTCAAGAGCTAAGAGAGGAGAAATATCTCGTCAATGCGCATCCTGGGCTCGACAAAGCCCTGCAGAAATGGGCGCAGAATGGTTTGGATCCCCATCAGGACTATCTTGGACGTCTGAAGTAAAGGCGGCTACGACAAGAGCCACAGGAACGAGAGTTACTGAGTGCTCTATTTGAACCTTCTGTACATCAAGAGATAGGTGACGCCCCCTCTGGAGAAGGACGTTAAAAGCTCGATCTACACTTTTATTTGTGTCTTGACATCCATATATGGAACTCTTTGGTGTGGATCGAATAAAACATAAATAATAAGAATTAAGCTGCCATTCACCTGAAGAGACACCTATCCTACTGCTTATACTAACTCGCATACTCGACATTAAGCTTGTGTTCGCGCTTTTTAGACCCAACACGAATCTCCCACTTCGGCTCGCCCTGCAATCCCATAGTAAGCTCAAGGTCATCATGCTTTCTCCAGCCCTCTGATGGATCTCCTACTACTTTCCACTCGCTTATAGGCTTATCCCAGTCGCACTCAATGCGACACAAGCTCAGCACTCCCGAGTTTGACCTTTTTGGTGCCGGTTCTTCAGCGCTGTACACGATCCTAAAGGAGCATTTTGGGGGAAGGTCTTGAGCCCGATGGATTTGGCTGTAAGAGACAGGTATACGCGATTTCTTCCCGATTTTGTCACCCTGGAAACTTGTGAGTAAGAGCTAGTTAAGTTTGATGCTGGAGGTGTCTGTACCTTGAGCAAATACCACTCCATTCTTGGCGTTCTTCTGATTCCTTCTTGATCAATGGTGATTTCATCCTCGGGATCAAGCTTGAGACCTCTGACGTCCATGTTGACTACGATTCCATAGTGATATCTCGATCGTCGAGAGGTAACATCCGGTAGGATTTGGAGAGCTTCCTGCTGCGCTTCTGACTTGATGTCCTGTGATGATATGTTTTCCTGCAGCAGTCTCAGAACAGCGCCTCGAGCGACAGCAGACCATCTGGGTACCTTTAGTTAACACACATATCTTATCGGTTCCAGGTATCTTACCCATCCTCTGGCCTAAGGACCATGTTGGGGAAAACTTCTGTCAACTTATCATAAACGTACTCGGAGCTTCCCAAGCCCCCGACGAGGAGGATTTTCTACATTTCTATGAGTTAGCCTATACGTAGCTGGGATTTACTTGTCAGAGGTTCTTGGGTTCTAACCTTTGGTTGCCTCTCTGTCGCATCCTTAACCTCTCTGCATTGGCTTCCCACAAGAGTGCGAATTCCAGTGAGAGATCTGTGGAAGAAACCCGTCATTTCTTCACTATTGAAGCATATTAGCAAATCTTCGCATCCCTGTGGAGAGAAGTCGAAACACACTTGCTGATTTTCAGAGTATCCTTGTGTCTAAGTCGATCAAACCTGCCATAGGCTTTGCTAGGTGGGTGTAGGTGGTAGTATTCTTTTCCGTTAGTAATACTGAAGCTTCTCTTCGCACCAAGTTCCCACTCTCGTAGAATGAACAGATTGTATTCACGGTCTTTGAGTGAGCTGACTCTAAGTTTGGCCTTGAAGCGGAGGTAAGAGTCAAACGCTTCGTCGATATGAAAAGCGCCAGATAGCTTTCCTGCCTTACTGTTAGAGCATGGAGGACTTAAGATAACTACCACCAACCTGCTCCTGGGACACATTCTTCCAGCTTGAAGGGGTGTTCAGATGTGACTTTGTAGCTAATAACATCCTGAACAATCATAAGTTCAAATCAGATATAAGGTCAACGAAAATGAGAGGCCCTACCACTGTACCACCGCCAGCATCGCAAACAACGAATGACTCATTTTTCTGTAGTGATAGTGTCAATTCAAATATTCCAAATTGGAAATATTTTGCGAACCTGTATCTCAGGCGATGAATTTCGCTGGAACAGACATGCCAACGCCGCTGCCTCGGGCTCTTGCACGAGTGTCAGAGTCGTCTATCCAATATCTCTGCAATCCATTATGCCAGCAATCTTAGCAGCCTCTCTCATCGCGCTCTGAGCGTAGGCAGGCCAGATGGCTGGTATGGTAACCGCAACTCGGAGAGGGAGATTGTCTATGTCTAGCATTGAATCAAGAGCTGCATAGGTGTGATTCCAGACCTTTTTCAGATAGAAGCCGACAGTCTGTACAGCTGTGGTGTTCCTTGAGTTGGATAGTATTGTTTTAGCTTCCTGAAGTTGAGTTGCTTTATGGATCTCTTCCTTAGCGATATCTTCATCGTTGAGCAGCAGCAGCTTGAACCACTTCATAGGCTTCATATCGGGCGTTATTTCATAGCCCCATTTGCCGGAATCGATGTCATATAGAGTTGGTACTTGAACTTCATTCTGATTTCGATGGTCTGCAGACGCCCAACCTTTGATAAGGTTGACTTCCTTGGGGTTAGTAGATCGAGCCCAACAAACACCCGAGTAACTTTGCGGCAGAGTTAACCAGGCGTGTTCAAAGAGACAACAAAAAGGGGAAACTCATGGCTCACTCACGTCGTCCCAAAGTCGATACCAACTGCGACAAACTTTGGCGAATAATCATCGTCATTTGCTTGGTAGTAAGGCATCGTGCACCAAAGGGAAGCAATTTGTGACGGCTTGGTGACTGGTCTTCAAAGACACAAGGAAGGAACTCAACTTCTTTGCAAGTGAGAGGCTGAGTGAGAAAAGGGCGGAATTCACATTGGAGAAACGGCCACCATTCTCACAGTGAGTCGGGATCAGTCCGTATGGTTGCTAAAACCAGGCTCCAGCAACCCACCCATACATCCAACTGTGAGTCCCTTGTTGGGGGATTAGGCAGGCCACTTCCCCACTCACATACCTGAAACCAGGCGTCGAGGCGTCTGCACGGGCGTGATAGTGCTTGGCCTGTCTAGTCTAGCAGCCAGCCCAAATATGCAGGCGGCTGTTGAGGGGGCGAAGCTGAGAGGGGAAGATCAGACTCGCCCACAGCCTGATTTCTTCATGCATTACATGAAGGACGCTTTTCTTTAAATCATCTCATGCCAGACTTATGTGATAAGCTCTTTCTTCAGCAATAGAAAACTTGGAATGGCTGACAAAGACATCATTGACGACAGAAGCGATGGGATTATTTTGGTCATGGGAGTCACTGGCGCTGGAAAGAGTTATTTCGTGAATCAACTCAAAAGCGAGTCTGCCGTGGAAGGACATTCGCTGTATTCAGGTACACATTACCCCTCCTTTCGCCTCCAAAGCCCTGCAAATTAACGAATATTATAGAGACACAGAAATGCCAGGCTGTTCAGATCTTCCTTGATGACGAGGATGATGATGAGAAGCGCAGTATAACCGTCGTTGATACTCCGGGCTTTGGTGATACTCTTCGTGGTGAGGCAGAGATCGTGGCCGAGATCACAGACTACCTTGCTGCTCAGCACCTCTCTGGATTGCCCCTTCGGGGGATATTATATCTGCACAAAATCACAGACAACAAAATAACCGCGGCTTCTCAAGAACACCTCTACCTCCTCAGAAAGATTGTTGGAGATGACGCCCTTACAAACGTCGTCTTGGTCACGACCATGTGGAATATTCTTCGCCGAGAAGATCGTCAGCGTGCTCTCCAGCGTGAGCAACAGCTCATCGACAACTTTTGGAGCCCTATGATAGACAGGGGAGCCTACGTCGCACAGTTCAACGGCACACCGCAATCAGCTTACCCACTTATCCACCAGCTGGCAGACCAACAGAGCGTGGTACTCGATATCCAGAGAGAAATCGTGGATCAGGACCGGTCGATTTTGGAAACAGCCACAGGTGCGACACTGGCCCAGAAGCTGAGGGATGACCACAAGGCTTACCAGCTCAGGCTCTTCAGCCTCCATGACCAATTGGATCGGAGACAGAGGGAACAACCACTTGACAAAGTGGAGATAAAGCGGCTGAAAAATGAGATCAAGGCGGCTGAGAAGCTTCTGGAGACTATAAGCAGTTCAGTGGAGCGTATGTTAATTCGGCCTGGTTCGCCAATGCGGCAGCGCATGAAGCTGGCTATGAAAGAGCACGGTGCCACTGCTGTCACAGCCCTCGGAATGGTTTTGAACATTGCATTCTTTACAGTTCGGATGAGTCTGGGAGGAATGTAGGGTTGGTCAGATCGAGGCTGTACGCCTTGAAGCCTTATCACCATACTTGTTGTTGTGCGACTGGATCGCAAATTCTTTACACTTTGCGGCCGAGTGCGTAAAATGTCAGCTGGAAAGATTAATGCAGTTCAGTGTTCTAGACGTTGTCGGTCAAGAATCTGGCACTGGCAGTTTCAAGCATGCCAATGTGCAAGTATTGGGTGGCGGCTGAGTGGCGGGCGTGGATACTGTCATCAGAACACTTCTATAGGAAACCCATGGTTTCAGCTATGCCCCGGGCGCTTAACGATAGTCATGACTGTGTGATTCTCCAAAGGTTCTTTTGATGAGATGAGATTGAAAAGGAATTGCGAAGTGCCTTGTGTTACATGATGCAGTGTTAACGGCGATGAAATGCAAAACCGCTGGGCTGTGTCACACTAACCTTCTGCTTTCAGCTTCTTTTCCGTGATTTTTAATTGATAGACTCCGCGGAGATAGCATTCCAAGGATCTGATGGGTCAATGTTGAAGGTATATCGCATAGAATCAGGCTGCGAAGACCCAGACTGCTCTCTGAGTCAGAACAGGCTAGGCGATGGTGGGAGAAACAAGGCTCCCAGCCTGGTTTTCAGCCAAAGGCTCAATGATAAAATTACAGTTAATTAAAATGCGGGCAAACACGCAGCTCGTGTATGCATGTCGCAGTCCATCGGGTAGCCCAAGAAACGCCTTGCAACCCGCCCTGGAATTACAAACCAAGTCCGGCTCAAAAGATTCCTCTGGCTAGATGATCTGGACCCGCTAGCTCTAGTCTTTATGCAAAGCGGAAAGTCTTATTGAATTGGTGTACTGCAGTACCTCCGGGCACCGTACTCAGCGGTAAGGCAGTCCCGGCTGTCCTATTCCAACTTGCCCATCTTCCCAAGGAACTGTTGGGTCTACCCGCAGCAGCCAAACCAGCAACTTCTTCTCTTCTTCAAAATCATAAGAACGATATCTTTCACAAGATCAGGGAGCAGCAGCTCATTAACCATGAGATTGACCATGAGACATTCTAATGACTCTGAGAGAGCACCCACCAACCATCCACCCATATCCAAGGCAGGGCGACCTACTGAGCGCCCTCAAAGTCCTACCCTGGACTGGCCTCACAGGAGCACCTCCAGGGCGTCAAGAACTTCAAGTCGCTCTAAGCGCCGCTATGATGATAGTTTAGAAATGGATAAAGCTTCTAGCGAAATAACGAAAAGTACAGTTTCTCGGCACATTCAGCGCGCCAGTAGCAAGATTTCGCGCAAACCAACCAACAAGCAGCAGTCTTCCATGGATAACGCTGAAAGTCAATCACATGGTTTCGACAGAGAACTTCTTGATCCCATCAAGGACAAAACGGAATTAAGCCACTCCGATGAATCTCAGAAGCCTAAGACTCTAGCGGTGCAACCATACCCATCTGCCACAAAAACCACCATCACTTCACATTCATTGCCTGGTGATAGACAAGACCAGCAGGTTATGGACCCGAGTCCACTCAATTTCGATATGGATATCGTTCCTGAGGTACGGAATGCTCTGTTCGAGACTTCCAAGGAGATCCCTCCTGCCCCCCCCCGCCTCACGAGACTTTGGCCACGATAGCGCCTGAAGTTGAGAGTAGGTCTGATCGTAAGATCGATGTGATGGCCCTTCTTGAGAAGCAACGAAAGACTATCAACGGCCTAAAGGACGAAAGAGAGGATCTTTTTCAGGAGGTTGAGGCTTTGAAACAGGCCATTACCGTCTGGAAGAACCGGGCGATCACCGCCGCCAGCAAAAATGCCAACGTTCCGGTTCGCACGCCTCTCAGCCGGCCAGAAAGCGAACTCCTCAAAGCCTGGCAGAACCTTGCATATGAGGTGAAGAACTTTGTGGCCTGCCACTTTGAAAAAGTGAGCTCGAATAAGCTTGCGACTTGGGCAAAGGAAAATGGAGAGTGGCTTCGAGAAATGACTCCAACCTATCAGGAAGCTATCATCCGGAAGCAGTCATGCCTTGCCATGATGGAGGCTGCCATCTGGTATTCCCTCTCCAGGCTTGTGTTTGCGGGCGTCAGGGGCCATAGTCCCATGCGCTGGGCTGGTGAATATGAGAAAGCTTTGGGAAGTTTGGGTGAGCATGACCTATGGTTAGAAGAGCTGCCACTAACCCAAATATAGTTGATGGACTCCATAAAGGGCGCACAAAGGAGAATGCTGAACAATTCATCCCTCTGTTCCATCAGTGGAGTGCTCTGATAGCCAACCTAATCGCAACCACTCAGAATACTGATCATTACGGTCAACAAGTCCATCATGTAGTCAAAAAGTTCGAAGAGCTATTCGCATCCTGCCGCCCCAGAATGTCAAGGTCTGACACATATCGGCGGGAGCCACGGGAGCTGATTCACAAATCTGTCGACATAGACTTCAGGCTCTCTGGCCAGACCACTCGGTATCTCATTGACTGGCCTCATCCCCGACGATATGACGTAGCATTCGACGAGACTAAGATGCAACAAGACCCGCGAAGTCCATCCTCGTCTAGGAATGTGAGGTTTATGATACAGCCTTGTCTTTTTCGAGCTGGTGGACAGGACGAAGGATCCAATAGTCTCGTGGTTATCGATCAATGCGTGGTATGGATGACATGATGTAATAATATCATAGAATGGTAGCTATATCGATTGAACTTTCTTGGAAAAAAGCCACTTTCAATAATGCACACGGATAACGACCAGATCCATATAATGCAGTACGTTCGCATAGTTTCGCCGCAGGTAGTAGGATACGGGCTTTCTATCCATAAGCGTATGGATTACCTATATTCCATACGATATAACCGTATCTTAAACGTATGGAAATGCACCGGGGAAATTATCCCTTGCGTACCTTAGGGATCACGTCTCAATTCAGCTAGCTAACCCTAACCTTGATCTTTTTTTATCATGACGGAGCATCTATCTCAATTTGTCAATTTGTCAATGAGTAGTTGTCCCGCGTTACGCTTGAACATCTGAGACTGTGAAGAAAAAAAAGCCTGTTCTTTACAAGGTTGAAGGCAGGACCTTATATCTTACAAGGCCGAAAGCACTCTTAGATAGCTTAAACTCATCATGACCCTGATCCGCTTCACGCCGAATTTTGAGGATGAGTACGAAAAATATTTGGTACCATGTCCCAAATTACACGATCAACAATACGGATGAAATTAATTCTAATAGACTGGCTCTGATGTCTCTCTACATCTTCAAGAGTCATTACAGCACTGCGATGCCTTCTCAAGCCTACAGAAACATGAAGCTACCACCGGGACATCCGCAATCGCCGCAGCCTTCTTCAACTGCTGCGATATTAAATAAGCCTCTTTCGTGCGCTTCAAACGCACGAGACATTCATGATATCCATGGAGTCCCCAAATATTGTTTGGATGTTGATGAGCAGAGTCTTGACCCTCTTCCAGTCCCAAGTCTTGCGCATATACTTCAGCCGCCTCCTCGACGCGGCCCTGTTCAAGCAAAAGGGCGCCATAAGGGTGTCTTGCGGGCAACATCCAAGCCCAAGGCTCAGAATAGATAAGTCCATCATCGCGTTTAATAGCAAGTCGTAAGCTTTCGAATGCTTCTTCGTAGTTGCCCCGTCGGTATTGAAGTTCACCATCAAGCATCGCCGCTGCAACCTGGAAAATATCCGTAACTTTGTTCGGGAACTCGAGACGGGTTTCTGGGACGCGAGCGGAGGCTTGATGAAAAAACTTTGCTTCCTTTTCTGCTTCTTCAATGTCCTGCGTGGCAGCCCATGCAATAGCTTTGCCATAATGTGTTGTCGCAGTAAGAACGCAGTAGAGACTGTTATCCTTTGGAAGGGCGAGCCTCTTGAGTTCCTCCCACATACCAAAACGAATCAAGACGTGAATCCGAACCGATGCATACGACTCAGTCCAATCGGCCATAGGGGGGGATTTGACATTTAGTAAGTCGTCGGTAATAATCGCTTCCATCTCGCTCACAGCCTTCAACGCCTCGGCTGATTGTCCGCTCATCATGGCAGCGTAGATGAGCGTGTGATAGTCGTGAAAGCGATAGATGTTGTAAAATACTCGATGGCCAGGTCGTTGCTTGGCGAAGTACTTGTTATTCGCCGTTGATGCTCTTGCATTTGCCTCGACTGCTTTCCCGTATTCCCCTACAAGTATGTCGATATGACTAGGCATATGTAACAAATGGCCAGCCTCCGGTACAAGGTGTCGGAGCTTGTTACTTGCTCTGATAGCAGCTTCCGGAGTGTTCGACATTTCCATCAAGTGAATGAACATGTGGAGGATCCCAGGATGGTGGTCAGCGCCAGGCTGTTTCATGCCCAACTCAAGGATCTCTTTGACCTCCCAGACAGGCGTGTCAAGATTGGGCCTGCCGGTTCGAGCCTCATAAAGCTGCCAAGGAGCCATGTTCATCAAGGCGTCTGCAGCAAGCGTGGTGATATCCAGATCTCCATCACCGAAATCGCAGTATACCGTCCTCATTCGATCGGCATAAGCTTTCATTGATGGACCAAAGTCACCATCAGGCATTTCAGCGGAAGGAAATCGTTGCTGTATGGCTTCAATAAGAGCCTTCTCAACGGGAGATGCACTGTAAGCCATCTCGCCGGCCTTTGTTGCCATCGTGTGGCATGTCGCAAGAGAGGTCTTTAGGTCCAGCTCATCAAAAGCCTGCCACTCTTTATTATAATTTGGACCCGACGCAAAGGCAACCCCCCAGTAGCCCATAGCGCATTTTGGGTCATGTGCAATGACCTGGCTGAAACAAAAAGCGGCCTCTTCGTGATTGAAGGCGTAAGCCCAAGTCAAGCCGCGGTTGAACCAGATCTGAGCATTTTGACTCGTGGTCGTGATAGTGCGGGTAAAATTACCGAGGTCGAAATACTCCTCACTTGGGCTAATCGCCACTATATTTTGCGCATCCATGACAAAAGGCCTTGTTATCGGAGGAAAAAGTAGAAAGATTTAGATTTTGACGATAAAAAAATAGTCGGAAAGTGAGTAGAATTCAACGGCAAGTAAGCGAGTGAAGGATTCTTCTGAAAAAGCTGAAAGGGAAGGTTTGTAGTCTCGGATAAGCAATCAATAGACGCCAACGAAAGCGGAGTATATCAAGAACACAGTTCTCACCAATCAGAGTGATCCACTGGCCGTCTCGAATCAACTTCCACTTCTGGTAAGTGCTGATGTTCGCCAGTTCAGCACCAGGAAGCGGGTTTTGCAGTGGTGAAAAGGCGGAAAACCAAGCCTGCGACAAAAAAACTCGTTAGTCTACTTTATGATACCCTTACGTTTGGCACACACTACTAGAACACCGTGGTATAAATCCTCCAAAGACTTCATCCACGAGTCACCATCCAGCTTTGGTGCCGTCTTACCACAGACTACTAATCTATCTCTAGAATAGCTGACCACCCCACAGCAAGGTCTGACTGTCTCGTTGTTGGGCAGCTCAATTTGTCAATCATCTCAAAACTTGGTCAAATCGTCGCACAATCCCATTATTCCCAGCAACAGCGGATTGATCTCCTGGAGAAATGTTGGTAAATGATCTGATATGCAAACGAGATGCTAGACTATTCCCTAGCTGACTACATAGTAAACCGGAAAAAAGGTATTCCATGAGGGACATAAAAACTAGTGATGTTCCCAAGCGTACATTTGAAATACTGTGGATAAGTTGTGAGTTCAGACTTCTCATAGGTCTTATTTGCCGCTTGGAGCACGGCATCGCCATATTTGGCAATTGACTCCACCGTTCGCAGCCGGCAAGATCCATTTCTATGGCAAAATTCCAGTTGAGTATGGATGAACTGTTGAGAGCTTCCTCCACTGTCGACATATATTTGTCCAACGTGGACAGGGGTTGAGTAAATTTGATCCCCTGCACCTGGTTGAGTGAAAGTATCTTCTGACCGAGCTCGAATTCTGATTCCTGAGAAATATCAATCTCACCATCAGCTTCTTTCCAGCTGCCCATAATCATGAAACCGTGTACCGGAGTAGCCGCAGGGGCATTGGAGCTACTAATAGCTCGTTGCTACTCAAGATTGTAGGTCGAGGGCATAATTCAGAGGGCGTATGATGATAGTAAGAACAATATGAATAAACTTGAACCATTACGGTGTTCATCACGAACTGGTCCGCGGGCGGGTCTTGCCAAAAAGCACTGTTTTTAGAACCAAACTTCTTTAGATATTTTTATGAGGCGGAGGATAGCGCCTTTCCGACAAGACAAGTGGTGTGCTGGACAGGCATGATATCAGCCACATAGATGATGATCGCTAGGCCTTATCTCACAGATCAAAGCACGAGACCATCAGCTGTGGCAGAAAGATTTGTATTTTTTGTTTTCTTTTATAGCGAGGTCGAGATCTCTATCTGACCAACGAACCACTTGCCTGGAGCCCAGTCTCGTTAACAGAGCGCTGGGTACGTTCAAGGGCTATAGCAGTCGCCTTTACATAGCAAAAGTGGGACTGTCGATGACTTAGATGTCGAAGATTTGATCTATTGAAACGACTTGACAAGTCAACTTATTGTCGATCTCTCTTTTAGCTTGATTATTCTGATAAGGTTAAGGATGGTTGCCGCCAGTGACACTGTTTCATCCGAACTACTCCCTAGCCTAATTCGCGATGTCGGGAAAAGTTCTAGGTACCAGGACAATGAGATCAAGAAAGGACTTTCGGTGAAAGATCTAGTCGACTATTTCTTTGGTATAAAGAATTGGCATCTGGAAATTGTCGTCTAGACAGGGCTCAACAAAGAGTTTGTGCTCACTGAAAGCAATTACAGTACCACAGTAGGACATAACACGTATTACCTTGCTTGCTCGCTAAAAATTGGGTTCAACCTGTCTCACAAGGACAATCTGTTATGCGAGATCCTGGTTATAGTAGTGGGGTACTACGTGTCGTGGCATTGTCTGAAAAGCTGCGGTCAATCCGGCAGTTCAATCCGTACAGTACAATCCCACTCCGACTGGGCTTGCATGTCGCGTGAGTTGTCGGTTATTTCTCTATTCTGAGTGGTTTGCTAGAAGTTGTGCCCCATGATGCACAGACAAATATGCACACGAGATGTAACACTACGACCCTGTCTTTCCAATCAGGTCATAACAGCGGGGACAGGGTCCAAGGGTTTGACGATAATAAAAGGCCTCAGGCCCTAATCAGTTGGTCCACCCTCACTTCTATACCGTTTGACGTATGTTCTTCTGCCGTCCGTCACTGCAACATGCCTGACAGCAGCCCCAAAAGCGGTTCTTCGAAATCACCTCGATCTCCTCGAAGAGATGTTCCCTCTGCCACGCACACGATTGAGGTCGATGATGTTATAGAAGAAGAGGATGAGTCCGATGCCGGTCTTGGTACTGACGCCGAAAGCTCCACGGCTTCCATTACATCGAGCATCCTTCACTACCGCACCATCAATGGCAGGACTTACCATAGCGAGAGGGGAAATGCGGCCTACTGGTAATACAATGCCCATTTATTGGACAAGGGGTAACTAATATGCTCTAGGGGTTCTAACGACGAAGCCCAAAGTGAAGCTATGGATATAGCGTATGATACCTTCGACATCTATTTATGGGTTTATTCGAACTAACGTGTAAAGACACCACATGTTTACCCTTTCGCAAGATGGTGAACTGCACCTAGCTCCGCTCAAGGATAATATTCAGGTGGGTCGGCACGCCAAATCAAAACATCAGATCTCTTGCTAAATTAGGTCGTTCTTACTTGTTAGAAAGCTCTCGATGTAGGATGTGGAACAGGTATATCAGAACCACTAATCATCTCGCATTCGAACTCAACATACTAACAGATTTTCTAACCTTATAGGAATTTGGGCAATGTGAGTGGCACCAGGCCCAAGAAATGTCGCTCCTTGCTAAACAGACAGTGATTTCGCCGACAAGTACCCCGGTTGCGAAGTCATTGGCACTGACATCTCGCCGATCCAACCTGCATGGGTACCACCAAATTTGAAATTGTAAGACATACGCTCATCACCCACATGCCACTATTTCTCATTTGTGTATCAGCGAAATCGACGACTGCAATCAAGACTGGACTTTTTCCCCAGAGTCATTCGACTACGTCCACTTCCGCTACTTGGTTGGATGTATTCCTGCTTGGAATAAACTTTTCGAAGAAGCCTATAAGACTCTTAAGCCAGGCGGCTGGATCGAAAGCTTTGAAGCCTCGCCAACTATCGAGAGTGATGATGAAAGTGTGAAACCAGACTCGGCAATGGCCCAGTGGGGATCTATCTTTATTGAGGCTTCAAAGAAGATTGGCAATACTTTCACGGTTATTGCTGATGATATCCAAAGACCGGCTCTTGAGCAAGCTGGCTTTACTGATATTGAGCAGTGGGACTCAAAGGTAAGATCATATGCCACGTTCATCAGGAACATACTAACATTATTCTTCCACAAAGTTACCCTTGAATCCGTTCCCCAAAGATCCTAAGCTTAAGGAGATCGGCCAGTTTGGAGAACTCTTCAGTACTCAGGATACCGAGGGGTTTGTACTGTTTGTTGCTAATACTCTAGGCTGGTCTGCGGAAGACGTTCACGTATATATCGCCAAGTTCCGACGGGAAATCAGGGACAAGAGGAACCATCCGTATATTCGCCTGAGGTCTGTTTGGGCCAGAAAGCCAGAGTAAAGAATGCTGTGTTACCGACCTGTTTTGCAATTTATGCGACATGAGAAGCCTCAATCTAAACAGTTCAGTGCCGTCTTGAATGAGGTATTTCACGAACATAAGCAAGGACCCGAGGCCAGTATATGAATCTCGAGGGTGGTAGTGTGAATATCTGAAAGGCTGGGTTAGTGTTCAGTTATCATAATGGTGTGAAAGCGATGCGCGGTAATCAATCTTCGCATGCCGTGGCGAACATATCTGAACGACAGCTTTTTGACCAAGAACCTCCATAGTTTAAGCCGGGCATTGAACCTGGAATTAGCTAGATCTAATCTCATTATTCTGTTCCACGCGGGGTATATCAACATTCAGACACTAACATCAGTCACCCTATAACCGGCCACCCCC
>JAASAY010000053.1:0-96212 GCA_014822085.1 Fusarium stilboides
TTTGGTGCGTGGCGAAACGTGTGTGGTGGTAAACTGTCGAGGAAGCAGCAGATGCTAAGTAATTAAGGTAAGGTAGGTAAAGTAGGCAAGTGCAAGTGCAAGTGCAAGGAACGGCAGGTGTGCGGGCTCCGGGGGGGCGGGATCATGGGTGGAAAGACAATTTTTCAGGGCGCCGGGGGCCGGCAAGGAAGGGAAGGAATGGGTCAAGCCAATGATTGGGAGGCAGCTTCCAAGTTGCGACCAACGAGGTGATGCAGGTTGAGTGGAAAAGTCGACGTCAGGCTTCGGCGGAAGCAGAGACACGGGCAGACACAGACAGGGAAGGGCGGGAGTGGCCCACAATCATTGAATTGTGCTTTTCTCTTGGTCCCTTGCAAGTGCTAAAGCGGGAGTTGAGCACAAACAGTACGTACTTTTTTTTTTTTTTAGACCTTAGCGCATCAGAAGGACATCAAAAGCCCCCGGATGCCCCCTGGTTCGACGTGGCAAGGGTCCCGTCACTCTGGAGCCCTCAACGGGGCCTCTTAAGGAAGTGGATCACATCAAGAGTAGCAGTACGAAGGCGGCCGGTGGGTGTAAGCACTCAATAGGCGACGCCCGGTACCAGTACTTGCTGGCGGGGACTTCCACTGCGGGCTTCAGGGCTGGCTCAAGGGTTGCGGGCACGCTTAGACTGATGAGGTGGCGTCCAACCCGCTGGAGCCGGGTGCTGGAAAGCTAAGAGGGGCCTCTGAGTAGACGCCGCTGGCGCTGTCTGGGCGCTGGAAGTTAGGCGGCGGGGCAGCCTCGTAATGGAACGGATAGACTGAATGGTAAGATACATCACGGCCCAGTGCCGCAGGCATGGGAAACACGCGACCGTCAACACCGCAAGACTCGGTGGAACTTCTATTGGAGCATGGGAGCACGGATACAAGTTCAAAGAACGAGAGAGATATATGCATAATAGTGGGATAAGGATAAGCAGCAGCCCCCTCCCAAGTCCTCACGATCTCATAGATGGATGGATGAACGAATCGTATCAACTTCAAGTTTAAGCAGTGGTGGTCATCGACTTGCCAAGGGGGGAGGCCAAGCTGACTCGCTTAAGCTGAGGAGCAGCAGGTGTTCAAACCAGGCAACCTCCGGTATTCCAGAGGTTTGTTTGTTTTCATGTGGGAGGAGACTATCACCGGAGTGAAATGCCAATGGCATGAAGATGATGTATGGTTAATTCCGGTACATTTACGAAAGGCGGGGAGAAACGTCAGGCACGATTCATGATGGGAGGCAGCCCAGGCACTTGGATCTGCACTCATCTTACTCCGCTAGGTACATTGGATATCTGCAGGTTGATGATTGAAGCATTCAACTTATTTTCCTAATACATCACCCAACAAAGAAACCCAACCGGTGCTTGATGCTTTATGCTTTATGCTTTATGCAATAAATGTTCTTTTGAGCTTATCCTTCTGATTACAGTCCTTGTCGGTACTTGTGTCTTCTAAGCAGAAGATGGGTAGTCTTGGCAGTCTAACAACTCTGCAGCCGCTTGGTTAACTCCCTCCGGAGTAGTGCGGATGCTATTTTGGCGGCCTTTGGATGGAGTGCATGAAACGAAGTGCAGTGTTTTTGTGTCACGAGCCCTTATGTTATTCGTATTCAAGGCCCCTCAAGAAAATGGATCAGCCAGCTAAGATGCTGATCAGAAAACAGATTGGAATTTGAACACTGACTGATACTTGGCTATTGAAGCTAAGGGAAATGGACCCCCCGGATCTTCCTTCCGCAAAGGAGCCGTGATGATCGTCGCCCATCCAGCTACTGTACCGGTAGAGCTCCGTCTCCTCACAGCTCAATGCGCACAGCTCATTTCACCTCAACCAATGCATCAGGTCGAGTTCGTGCCCTTTTTCAGTGCTTACCCTTTAAGACTGGTCAGTTTCATAAATGAAAGGGTGTGAAGGCTCAATTCAACTGCGAGTTGAAGGCCTTGCCGTTCCTCCAATCCCAGGATTTGGTATGCCACGGGAACACTTCTTCGGTGCTCAGCTCCTAATCCATGGATGATCTTCTCTGCAACCGTTTGCCACAATTGCAGCCACAACTTCACTGGGTTTAACGTCAAGGGCCAGTCAATAACCAGGAGTAGCTCCCATTTGACAAGGCCGAGTCAAACGCCTTTTCCGTCTCCTCGCGGCGGGAATCATTCAATAGTCATACTGAGTCAACTTCATCACGTTCGCAAACCAATACCACAGGCACATGTCAGATACTCACATCCTTCTGGTTTGCTTCCTTTTCCTCGGCCATCGTGATAACAGTCTCGTGGCTCGCGGGCTTCCCGCCACACGATTGATTATCGACAGATATTGGACTGGCAGACTGGGCGCTAGTCAACCACAGGGGCTATCGTTTCGCCCTGTCCGAAGATCTCGTTCGCCGCCATGCGATCGAGGCTGTCACGCCAAACCCCGCCCCTTGCTGTAAAGGTCAATAGCTGTTCGGTTTTGTCTCACAACTACGCTTTGTGCTTTGATCTTCCTCTTCTTCCCCTTCAACTTGCTCGCTTATTCGACAAAGCAATGCTGCTACTGTAACTAGTAGCTGCAAATTGACTTGCCATGCACAACACGTTGCGGAGGTTGGCAGACGACATTGAGTATCCTGTACCTTGGCAACTTTGGCCAAGCCTCCCTCGTCAGTTTTTCAGGTACCGGTACTTTTGTACCTGGCATCAAGACCCACGGAGCTTGCGTCCGTAGCTACGCCGTGCCTGCGTGTTTCTTCGTATTTTCTCCCAAGTACGAAGTCACCATTGAACCCCGACTCTTGGACTATCGGTATTGTCGCTGTCTAGGCCTTCGTATACGCCACCCATGCTTAGAAACTGCTGACTTGATCGGTGCATCTAGTTACCGCTGAATTTTGTCTGCCGCCGTTTGATCTCGTCTGGCCTTTGGAACCTGATGATCCCAGAGATTGAACCAGGATGATTGCGGCTATTATCAGCAGAGGCTTGCCGTTTCTGACTAGATGGTAAGGTAGTTGATAAGATCAGCTACCGTAACGTGATGCCTGACAGAGAGAATCAAGTCGAGCCACTGCCTCTTTTACACAAAAGCTTCAGGTACAACTGAGCTTGTCATCAGGAACATGGGTAGGGTTATTTCCGAATCAAGTTTTCGTCCGCTCTCAACGTCGATCCCACCTTAACATGGAAAAGAGCGTCATAATCTGCACTGAGTTCAGGTCCAGCGATCTACCAAAATCTTGAAGCTCATGGCTGATCAATTGTAAGCCAAGGTTTCTTTCTACAGATTCTTGCTTGGTGTTGATGTTGTTTCCCTACGCAGCTTAGACTTTAGATTTCACGGTACATATTGAACGTCACACAATCGACATGTCATACATCGCCATAGCATGGTCGTTTTCGGTGGTCGGCGAGTTTGTTCAATCTGCCACGGAACATGCCTGCCTCTAGCACTCCCGCCGCGCGACCGTTAGAGCGTGGAGCTTGGACCCAGACGTTGCGAATCAGGGACCAGGCGGTTTGTTTTTGACTTCACCCGAGCTTCGGAGTGGCCAATGACGATGTGGCCGGGTTAGTGATCCTAAATCGCGTGGCATCTCTGCAGCTCTTGAGAAACTACAAGGAAATCCTAGGAAACATCATCTCCCTCTTCAGCCTGTCGCGTCGTCTCAACTATGTAATTCCGGCCCAGGAGATTACGTCCATCTCGTAATATCGACGGCAATCTATCATGCAGTAAGAAATGAGATCCTTGTCTAACAATGGTGAATCTTAGCGCTCCCGGCGCCCGTCACGGAAACAAAGGGCGGCCCATCCCTCTATTAACTCAGTAATTAACTCGGGGGTTCCCTGTACCAGAAAGTTTTCCCGCAAGGGACCATGCATGTCAAGTCATGCATGAGGAGGGGAGGACATTTGAAAGGCAGACTTCTTTGCTAATGTCCAATCCCCGTGAGATGTTTGCGTTGCACAGCAAAGATGTATGTCGCTTCCCGTTACCTATTCTAATCGTTTCTGGGTCAGTTCCCGAGCCTAGCTCTATACGCGGACGACATCAATGAGTCAATGAGTCGACGAGCCTTTAGCAAACCGGTCTGATCTCGTCGGCATAAGCGAATATTAGGGTTTACTCCTTTGTTAGAGTCAATTGGGGCAAATCGAGCGAACGTTTCGATGCCCCTGAGCCTTTGTTTCATTGGGGAGCATTGGTTCTGGGGACTAGACACAGGGCCAATCGATCTTGATGTTTCAACGGCGCACGGAGTTTACCAGCTAGCCAGTCTTTGCTTGTTGGTCGAAACTTCAGATCTGTTTCCCCCTTGCCAGGTCAGAGCGAAAAGGGCGTCGGATCGTTTCAGGGGTACCGCTTTAATTGATTAAAAAGCAATGAAACGGCCCGGGCTGGCTCAGGCGTGCTGGCGTGCCGCCACGTGGATGGCGATACGCAGCCGCTGTGAGTCTGATTGCGTGGAACTGGCAAACGTGGGACGAAGAGTCCTGAGGAACTAGCTAACAAGCAGTTTTGGTTCGAACAGTTTCGACAAGCAACTTTAAGGTAGGTTACTGTAAGCTTGCCCAACCGAGTGACTGTTCACTACATGCAGCTGAGGCTGAATGTCACGGCAACTTGCTTTTCTGTGCTTGCATCTACTGCATTACCACAGCCACGCGAGTTGAGTGATTAATTCACAGGTTGGGAAATACACAAGACAAGTTGACGGCTGCGAGTGTGAGACGACCTAGTGCAGGATAGTCAAGGATCCCCAATCGATTCTCGCCAACAGTAAGTTGGATGGCCATCTTGACCTTCAGTGATACATATGCCAATGCAGGTCGACAACGCCGACTGTTCATTAGAACCAACTGGTGCTCACTAGACGTGTCAAGCCATGACTCTTGAACAAGTAATCACCCTGTGAAGTTGTGAGGTCCTAGGTTTTCTTCTAGTCTAAGCATAATCAGGAGCTAATGCTCAAGTCTGAGAAGTAGCCCAGAAACTCTGATATCCATGAGTCGTATGCGTAGTTTAGAATATGTCGGATCTTGGATCACCTATCAGAAAGTGGAAGTCTCTCATATGGTTACTCATATTCTGCAAGCATCGGTTAAGAAAAGGAGTGTAGTCAGATAGAAGCTGTCGATCAATGCATCTATATTGTTTTGGGTCACTTATGAGAAGATCTACACCAAGTCATGCTGGCTAAAACAATACTGACACACCTTGAACCATATTGAGCAGTCGGGCGAAGAGGTGCCACGAGAAAGGTCACGTGACTGTCTCGATGTTTCCACGGCAACACCCATTTGGTGTTTATCATTTTCAAGAAATCGCGTCAGACTAGCCCAAAGAGAAGTCAGAATACAGAATAACCGAATTCATCCCACAGCCAAAGACATCAACGACCATGGCGTACAATCCGCGAATGAGTATTATCCCAACTTCGCAGCAGCAGTCACGTACGCGAAAAAAGGAGGAAGAGGCCGATGCATTCATGCGCCTCCCTGACCGCGAAATCGTGGGTTGTATCACAGACATCGGCATCAACTTTACTATCGCGGATCTTCAAAAGCCAAATGCAACACATGTTCAGCAAATCTTCGAGTGGTTCGCTGAGCTGCTTCTTAATGCGACGCGCGAGACTGTCGAACCGGCCATGCGCGCCGCTGCCGAAGACATCGTTGGCGAGTACTCGGATGTAATTCCCCCGGACACACGCAACCTGATGGGCTTCTACGTGTCGCTACGCAGGCTGTTGCTTGAGTGCGGTATTACCGACTTCAGCTTCAACGATCTGTACAAGCCGACGTATGATCGTCTTGTTAAGATATTCAGCTACCTCATCAACTTTGTACGATTCCGCGAGTCCCAGACGGCTGTTATCGACCAGTATTACAACAAGGCAGAATCGACCAAGACGCGCATTGAGACACTCTACGCTGAGAACCAGGAGAACGAAGGCCGATTAGAAGACATGAAACACAATCGCAAGGCGATGGAGGCACAGGTCCGAGAAAAGACAATGAGAAATGAGGACCTCAAGAAGAAGCTGCTCGAGCTTCGTCGAAATCAGGAAAAGGTCGCTGCCCGACTCGAGGAAGCCAAGCAAAAGAAGGGCGAGCTCACTGCTGTATTGGAACAAAAGACCCACGAAAAGGTTACGTTGAAACAAGAAAGCACCAAGCTGCGACCTTATGTGCTTCAGAGTGCCTCAGCCCTTCAGGAGAACTTGGGCGAGTTGCGAGAAATTCTCAACAACGACAAGTCGCACATCGATGCTCTGGACCGAAGAGCACGAGCCCTTCAGACCTCAACAGATTCCTTCTCGGTCGTCTCAACTGATGTTGCTTCATGTATCAAGATCCTTGATGAGATCGCTTCTGAGCTCGCCAAGGAGGAGGAGGAGATGGCACGAAACGCCAAGCAGCGGGATGCCCTCTCGGAGCGCGGCAACAACGCGCGTGAAGTTGAGCGTACCGAGACTATGCTGAAACGCCAACTGTCCAAGTGGATGGAACGAACAGAGAAACTCCGTGAGCAAAGCAACCAAAAGGCTCAAGAGGCCAAGGAGAAGATGCATGAGCTCCGGGCGGTGCACAAGCAGCTCACCGAGGAGCACACAGAGAAGGGCAGGGAAATGGAGGTTCGACGTGTTAGGATCGAGCAGACTGAGAAGAAGGTAAGTTGCAATGCATCGTCCGGTACCAGGTTGCAGGTTACTAATACGTGTCTAGATGCTTGACTTGAAGGAGAACATTGAGAACGAAGTTCACAGCGCACACGAAGAGTACCGCAAGATGGAGGCACACATCAAGCTGTACATTGCTGAGATGGAGCAAGCAATTGCCTAATTCGCTCTTGTCGTGTTTATTGTGTTTTCTCATGCTTTGCATTACTGTTGGGCGGCAATATTTGGATAGATACCATGGGTTGGCGTTGGAGGTTAATGATGATATGTTAATGTTAGCGCCGAGGTTATGTCTATTTTGAGTATGATAACAACGACGGAATGGTTCGACGATGGGTATTATATACATTGCCTAAATGAATGGTACATTTGATGATACGGATCCTCCCAAATGGTTTCTCAAGATTAAACCATTGCACAGTTCAGACAGCTTCTTGGTCTCGAGTTTCGAATTCGAACCAGCGTTGTAAGACTTGTTTAATGCTCACAGTTCGTCCACTCCATATCCCGTCATCTCTCCTCATCGTCCCATTCAAAAGAGGTACGATCTCTCCCGCAAGATGTTCCAGATCATCATGTCCGCCTACACTCCTCGGCTCAACAATGGCAGCTCTGAAGGTATTTCGCGACGCGGCATCAACCAACAGCCCTGCTGAATTCCCAATTCCTTGTGCAGACCACTCGCTTGCATCGCGATGGAGTTCCAGGAGACCGTAGACCAGGAGCAGCGGTGGACGGGAGCTGGGAGTGTGATTAGGAGGTGGTGAGATGGAGGAATCTTTGGGTGTGAAGACGGAGAGGTAGGCGCGTAGATGTGTAACAGTTGGTGCGAATAGAATTCTAATGTGGCGAGATACGGCTATTTGATATAGTGGTGCTTTCAGGAGCATGTGAGAAGGCGAAACCATTTCTGTTTGTCTTGGGTCATCTTCTTCGGGATGTTCATCGTAGATGGAGAGGTGATGTGCATTGTCCTCGATGAGCGATGCCTGAAATTCAGCCTTCGAAGATCCGACTATTAATGTTGTAGGATATCGATGATAAGATATAATGTATGCTAAAAGCTCTGAGGGAGTTGCTGGCGGGAGGACGATGGGTTGAGATGCCATGGCTGTTTGGCTATGATGTTATCCAGGGTAGCCCAGGCCCAGGTGGAAGAGAAGAGAGATATGGCCTGCCTCGGCTTGATGTTACATTATGGTTAGAGGTGTTCTCTCATGACAATGTCCATGATGCTTGTTTGATTTTTCCGCCCTGTGCTTTAAGGTTATTCTATTGTTCCGGTGGACATCAAATGCTGTTCAAGTCATGAAGATGTAATGTAATGTCTGGTTAAGGTCCCCCACCAAATGTCGCGCCCCTCCACCTCCACAATCGTGGCCACCATCGTTCAACGTCATTCCCAACACCTACACTCAACTCCTAGCTCCGAAAACTCCCTTATCTCAACGCGGCGTAAGCTCTCACGCCCACTCGCGCCATGGAGTCCATAGCGAGGATCTCGAGTCTCATGGAGACTGGTATGTCCGTTTGCTGACCGCTTTGCCCACCGATATACTGACTGATCCCTAGCGAGGGAGCTCACCCTCGATGCAGCCCAGGCGACGCGCGGTGCGCGCACGAGCTCGAGGCCCTTGGATCGGAATCAGATGAGGAAGCTCCTGGATAGTCGGAACGAGCGCGAAGTCCTTGAGGGTTTACGGCGTGTCATCGCGGTGCGTGATGCTGTCGTCTCGGCCAGGTAGCTTGGCGCTAATATTGATGAGGCAGATGATGTACCGAAACCACAAGACCCTACCGTTCTTCTCATCCGTCGTGAAGAATGTCGCCTCGCCGAATATTGAGATCAAGAAACTCGTCTACATCTATCTTATTCACCATGCGGAACAGGAACCCGACCTCGCCCTACTCTCCATCAATACTATTCAAAAATCCCTATCCGACCAGAACCCCCAAGTCCGAGCCCTCGCCCTCAAGACCATGTCAGGAATCCGAGTTCCTGTCATCAGCCAAATCGTAGCTCTCGCTATCAAGAAGGGTGTTGCGGACATGAGCCCCTACGTGAGGAAAGCCGCCGCCCTTTCGATTCCGAAGTGCCATCGATTAGATCCGAGTCAAGCGCCGCAGCTGATCGATTACCTGTCGACATTGCTGGGTGATAAGCAATATTATGTTGCTGGAGCTGCCGTGTCAGCTTTCTTGGAGATCTGCCCTGATCGGATAGACCTCATTCACAAGCACTATCGTGCGCTGATCAAGCAAGTGGTGGACATGGACGAATGGAGTCAACTGGCCACGCTGCGGCTGATGATGTATTACGCGCGCAAGTGCTTTCCTCGAAAGACGCAGGCATCAGATGAATCTGCGGAAAACTCCCAGGGTCAGCAAGTGGATGACTTCTATGGCGAATCACAGCAAGGCAACCGAGGTCAAGGATCGTCAATCTTGGACCCAGACCTGACACTGCTGCTAAATGGCATCAGACCTCTTCTGCAGAGCCGGAACGCTGGTGTTGTTGTCGCTGTTACTAGATGCTATGTCGACATTGGAACACCGGAATATGTAAAGCAGGCCATCGGTCCTTTGATTGCCTTACTTCGTGGAGCTCAGGACATACAACAGACAGCTCTCTTCAACATTGTCTCGGTGTGCCTTATTCGACCCGCTGACTTTGTCAAATATGCGAGTCACTTCCTTGTTCGGGCAACTGATACCGCCCCTGTCTGGGAGTTGAAGTTGGAGATCTTGACCATCATCTTTCCTCATAGCCCGCCTCATGTCAAGAGCCTTATTTTGAAGGAGCTGGAACATTTCTCGCAGGGAACAAACAAGGCATTGGTACGCGAGGCAGTTCGTGCTATCGGCCGATGCGCGCAGACCGATAGTACTACAGCTCCTCGATGCTTGAAGTTGCTTTTGGGTCAGATCACCAGTCTGGATGGTACTCTTGCTGCCGAATCACTCACAGTAATTCGTCATCTGATACAACAGGATGTTCAGGGGCATGTTGGAACGGTGGTTCGACTGGCGAAGAATCTTGACTCAGCGACAGACCCCCAGGCGCGTGCTACGATCATCTGGCTGGTGGGTGAATTCTCAGGCTTGAATGGAGAGGACAATATTGCACCGGATGTTCTTCGTATCTTACTCAAGGAATTTACTAGCGAGTCGCCAGTGGCCAGGCAACAGATTCTGCTTTTGGCTGCTAAGGTCTACCTTCATCACCTCAACCGCAAGAGCGAAGCGGAAAAGGAACAGGAGGCAGAGGAAGATCCGCCTATGGAAACGGATACTCACCCTATTGTGAGACTATGGGAGTATGCTCTTCTACTGGTCAGATACGACACGTCATTCGATCTACGTGATCGGGCAAGAATGTATCGATCCCTCCTCGCCGTTCCTCAGCTGGCAACGTTGATGCTCCTTGCTGAGAAACCTGCTCCCCATGCTCCAAGTCCATCGGAATCCCGAAAGGGATTCATACTGGGCTCGTCTACCCTGGTACTTGCCGGTGGAGGTGGTGTCCATGGCCTTCGGGGATACGAGCCTTTACCTGACTGGGTCGAGGAAGGGCAACAACCTGATCGTCGACTTCGTGAACCTGAAGATAGCCAAAGCTCCAGGTACGACATCGAAAGAAGCACACTACCTGCTAGTGACAGACTTGATGAGGCGGCAAAGACGATCATGCCCGCCAAGGCAAACGGCACAGGCGAAGCAGTGGGTACCAAGACTCTGGACGATTGGCTTGGCGAAGAAGTGCAAGAAAGCGAGGAGACGGAAGAAGAAACAGAAGAGGAATCATCAGAGGAGGACGACGATGAAGAGGAAGAGGAAGAAGATGACGATGACGATGAGGAAGAAGAGGAGACTGATAGCGACGATGATGGGGAGGCTGATAGACTGGTCAAATCCTAATATTGATAGAAGCATTACTACACAAGAGACGCTCAACTTGGACTCATCCGAGTCTACAAGATCCGATCTAATACCGTCCCAAACAAGAAACACCTTGCGCCCCAGTCCAAACAAGATCAAACCCCCAAAAAAGTCATCCTTATCTTTCGACCCAGTCTAATCCAACCATATTCTTCTAAGCGTTCTGAGAGTTTTCCACCTTTCTTTCCTCACTGGAAGACTCGGCAGGTGTCTCAGCCTCAGTCTTCTTGGTTCGTTGCATACTGACAGCCATCTGAGGGAAGAACAGACCGGGATGGAAAGCAGTCAACAGGAAGCCTGTAACGAGAACAAGGGAGCTATCAAGGACGAGGAAGCTAGGTTCATCCTGCATGATGTGGTTACCCCAACCGCCCGCCATTTCGGCAATTCTATTATCTCGCGTCAGCCGATGTAAGAAAGTAAATTTACGAAGAGAGCACTAACCGGTAGATGCAACGAGTAAGGATAGCGAAGTAGGCGCCGAAAACAGCAAACCCGAACATACGGAACTTCTTGTCCTGCCAGACGCGGAGAGAGTCAGGGGCAACCTCGGGGCTGTGGATATACTTCTTCACGCGGAGGTAGTAATCGGTGCCCATAACGCCAAAGGCGAGAAGGACGACGACCTGGAGAACGACACCGGCAATGATAGTCCTGTTACCGTTCCTGGCGGCATCGGGCTCATCGCGCTTAGCTGCAGCAGCGACACCGCCGCCGATAGCCTGGATGATGAGGCATGACAAGTCGGCAGGGAGGAAGATTCGGGGGTACCATCGAGGATGAACGCGTGAGATGGACGGGTTGAGAGCGAGGGCGACGTGCTTAAGGGTGAGGTAGATGGCGGCGCAGATGAAAGTCGGGGCGATGATAATGCAGCAAATTTGCGTTTGGAAGGCTGATGAGTTCCAGGGGTTTGGGTCCATCTGAATACGGCCGATGTAGCCTGAGATCTGTTAGCATCACCATATTCTTGCTCGTTCTCTTGACGAGTTGATGTGGTAAAAGGAGACTTACCGATCATCTCAAGCAGCAAACCCGCTCCCAGAGTCGCAGCATAAGTCCATGTTCTCTTCCAAACACCTAATCCGACCGCACTGAAGAACAGAATCGCAAAGCCAATGGTGAAGAAGATGCTGGAGCCTTTGTTAGGGACATAGCCCAGGACGGTAGCGCTGACGGGGCAGAGGGCGGTGATATCGGTACAGTCGTCGAAACTCGCCGGACGACGGGCGAATAGTTCGTTCATGATGGCGATTATGAAAAGACTGAACTTGATGATATCGTAAAGTCAAGCAAAGTAAAGCAAAGTAAAGTAAATAAAAGAAAATATCGGTTGTCGCTGGTTTCGCCTCCTAGTGTCTGTGTATGACGACTCAGACGGATGGGATATCCTTTGTTTGAGACCCGCTAGGTTGAAATGAGCTGTCTAATTCCGGGCGCTAAGTTGGGCTCGATGTTAAAGGAGGGAGAGAAGGGAAGAAAGAAAATATAAGATGAAGAAGGTCCCCGGAGTTATTGAGAGGAGAGATGGTGAAATGTCAGTCCGATTACAGTCTCATCCACCACACTATTTGCTGACTCGATTACGGTACTCTTTCAATTCCTCCGTGGCCCTGCAGACCGGGGTTCGGGGCATAAGTTATCTCAGATGACGAATTACACGAGAAGGATCAGAAGAAAGTAAGTACTTTTAATCTTACTGGTTAACTCTCTCGTTTAGTGCTCTACAATTAATTGATGATGATGCCAATGCCAAGGCCGGTTGCATTGATTCCCGGGCGTAGATCCATAGTCCGCTTATCTTTAACAACGTTTCACACTTTTCGATGCTCGCATTCCTCGCGTTTCTCGCGTCACCTCGGGTAAAGTCAAGTCTGTGCCGCTTATACGGTAAAACAGGCGCTGTAAAATATGAGTTTGAGTGGATTGACCCTGAAGTTGGGTTAGACTAGTCACCTCGCTTGCAGGAAATGTCATTTCTAGAGGCGCTAATAACCTTCTGTATGTAGGGAACTTTGAATAGAAGAACGGCAGAGGACGGGCAGTAAAAAAGCCTCCGACCTTGTTATGCGGCTAGCCATGTCATTCATGTCATGTCAATTAATGGAAATTTCCATTGACACTTGGCGGCCGACCCCTGGTAATGGATGGACCCGTAGCGCCGGGCTAAATCTGGTCCGCAGCAGCTTATTACGGGCAGGATTTCGGGCTTTTTTATGTTACCGACCCGACATCTTGACTTTGTTTGTTTCACTTGTCGCATATCTAATACCGGTCGGTACTGTAAGATTGATCTAGATCTTGATCTTGATCATACGGTATAGATGTGTGCGTCGTAAAAACACCCGTTTGGTCAAGATCTCAGATGCCACGAGTTATACCACGAATTATATGCAACGGTAAACCTAGGTAGCCTGCACCATCAACCGGTCCAGATCAGTCAGAATACTCCGTACAGAAACGACTACTTATACAATACAACACGGATCTTTCACATATACGAAACTGTATTATCCTTGGGGACAAACATAGTATTGCCGCAATACGATAATATCAGGCAGACACTGACGAATACCCAACGGGCCTTTCGATACGCTGCATACGACCAAACCCGTCTACTCTCAGAGAGCGGGACAAACATGGGGCCGTCAAAGGAAGCTTACTCGTGAAAGCCACGTGTTTCACATAGAGTATACATTGGCCAACAGACAGTGTTCAAAACATTATTCTGGATATTATCGACTTTTTAAACCTAGCCTTGCTCCTCCTTACCACCCAAATATCGGTACACGACCGAAAAGTCCCTCCCTTGACACGACTCATCCTTCTCAGCAGCTTCATATACCGCGAAAGCTGTCTTTGCCAACTCCATCCTCGCACCGGCCTCCTCAGCCGCTACCATAGCTAGTCTGAGATCCTTCTTCATAAGTGAGATACCAAAGCCGCCCCTGTAGTCCCTGTTGGCAGGCGCCGTCTCGACCACACCCGCAACGGGATTGTTCACCTCGCTCGGCCAACATCGTCCCGTGCTCACGTTGATGACACCCGCCAGCTTCTTAGGATCCAGTCCCCATTGCATACCGAGGTTCATGGCCTCCGCAGTAGCAATGTTGTTGAGCGCCAAAAGGTAGTTGTTGGCGAGCTTGGCGGATAGACCTGCGCCTTGCTCACCACAATGCAGAACTTTCTTTCCCATGAGGAGTAGAACGGGCTCAAGACGGGGAACAAGTGAAGGAGTAGCGCCGAGCATGAAGGTGAGTGTTCCGGCGGTGGCACCTACGACACCTCCCGACATGGGCGCATCTACAAATGTGCCTTGTCCAGCGGATGATACAGTCTTGGCAACCTGACGGGAAGTCGAGGGGTCAATGGTTGAACAGTCGATGAAGACGCGGTCCTTCTTGGGGAGAGATGAGGTGATGATCGATTCATATACGCCCTTGACGTGTTGAGGCTCCGGAAGGACGGTGATAACGGTGTCCTAGGAAGTATCAGTAACATGAAAATAACCGTGATGAGTGACACGAGACCTACAGCGTCTTTGGAAGCGTCGAAAGCGCTAGCTGCCAGTTCTACTTGAGCCCCTGTTGAAGCTGCATTCATCTCTGTCTCCAGACCCTTCATGGACTCAGGGTTGATGTCAAAGATAGACACCTTGTCTGATGGGTTCAACTTTGATTGGAGGTTCTTTGCCATTTGATATCCCTATTACGCTTCATGTTAGTATCTGAAGTTCTGCTCATTGTGCCATGAGAGACAAGTATACCATCTGTCCTAGACCGATAAAGCCATAGTTGTCTAATCGTCGTGCTGAACTGGCAAAACCTCGACGAAGCACCAAGCTTCCAAGGCGCAATGAAGGTCTCATGCTGATGATAGTATGGGGAGATTAGCAGAGCCTTGAGGTATAAGACAGGACCCAGGTAGTCAATGCTACGCTTAAGAGATAAGGTATATCAAGTTGAAGAGTATACCTAGTAGTCAATGATATATAAGAAACAAAGTCGTCAACAATAGAATAGCCAAGTCCGAGGTCTTGATCTCACTGAGACGTTGGCGTGTGGGGGAGTTGGTTACCCGAAAGCGAGCCGGCCATTGCCGTACTTAGCCAGAGCTGCCGAGTTCATAACGCCCCGAGACGTCCATGTCCATGACAGATGTGGGAGTTGGAGATTTAATGGCTGGCTTAGAGGCTGGAGGATGCGGGGAAGCCTTGACATTGAGGCGTTGTGGGGGAGCTTCAGGGAACGAGGGCGCTAAAACATGGGGCAAGACTCGCTAGAAGTTGAACAGTTCTACTGGAGGCGTTCGTCTTTTGACCCAGCAACTGCAAATTAGACTCAATATTGGGTATCGTCTATTCACTCATGAACTACAAGCCATTCACAATATCTATATCATCAGGACAGCGAGCGTCGTATTAGGTTTTTGTTATTTTGCTTTAACGTCTTTATACATAGTCCGATGGGAGTCGACACAGTCCAACTCTCAGAGGTCCTCTCATATGGACTTCGTCGTGTCTGTCTCCATCTCTGTCGTGTCTCGAATTTCCATTCAAGTAAAGTGAACCGATCAAACAAAAAAGCCCAAAAGTCGTCAGCCTATCTGTGCTTACGACCTCCAAGCCGAAGGGGGTATGTGCAATGGGAAGAAGTTTTGTTAATAAAATTGTTAATAAAAGAAAAAGGTTGGGCATGGTGATGTGTGTGGTATAATAAGTAATAGTAAGAGCCATTGAAAGGACGTCGTCTACCAAGATGTAACTCTAGACATCTTGCTCTGACAACAAAGGGGGAGTATTGGGTAGTGATTCCGTTAAGTGAGACACAACGACAGAAAATGAAGAGCAACCAAAAAAAAAAAAAACAAGAGCCGCGCCGATCCAACCGCCCATCCCATATATCTCAGCCATAGTCGTGTGGGATTATTCAGGTCCCTACTAAAGGCCTAACTTCCGAAGACATGACAATTCGTAGCTTAGATAAAGTTCATGAGCCAAGGAACAATGGCACTGTTAAGCTCGTTAGCAATCGTCCACAACAATTGTTTCACTCCATCTGCACTTACCCAACTGCAACAGTAGCACCCAGTCCAAGCAGTGCTCGGTTCTTGACCTTTTCTTTCCGTAGCTCTGTCTCCGTCTTGACCTTCTTTGATCTAGGCTGCTCCTCCTCTGGGGCCTTCTCTGTCTCTTCATCGTTCTTGTCGCCCAGAGAGATATCAGCAGCCTTTCGCTTGCTCTTCTTAGCAGAAGCGGGGGCTTCTTCAACCTCGGGCTCATCTTGTTGCTCGTCTTCGCCCTCAGCCTTTTCAGCCTTAAGGTCTTCCTCAATCTCCTTGTTCTTCTGAACCATTTCCTTGGCGGCTTCCATCATCTGGGCGATCTCCTCAGCGCTCGGGGGTTCACCGGCGGTAGGCAGAGGAAGCTCGACTTCGGTGATGGTGCGCTTGGTTTCGACGCCGGCATCGTCCGTTATGATATCTTCTTCGACATGGACCTTGATCTTGGGGTCCTCTTCTCTAGGTTCCAGAACAATAGCGGGCTCGAACTCGGTCGATTGCATGACAATGTCCGCCTGCTTGGTCTCCTTGACCGCGGCCGCAGCCTCAGTATCAGCGTCGGCAACACCGTTGACGAGGTCCGTCTTCTCGGCAATTGTTTCAACAGTCTCGATCTTGGCGCGGGTGCTTCGCTTTCGAGGCGAGGCAGGGGCGCGCCTTGTGCTCTTGGTGGGGCTGGCAGATCGACGCGAGCGTGTGCTTCGAGGAATAGCTGATGGAGTAGGAGGCGCCAATACAGGCTGCGACGCCTTGACTGGGTCAAACCTGGGAGGTGCCGTGATGTTCTTGGCAGGCGAGTCCGAGGTGGCTGTCACGGAAATCTTGGCGGGATCGAGGAGGGCGCGGATCCAAGGAGCAATCTTGTACTCCTCAGCGAGGGCAATAGCCTGCTCCGGGGGGATCCAGATGTTTCCAGCGGTCTCCTCAGGGCTCGTAGTCGCGAGAGACTTGATGTACTTGCGCTCTGCCTCCTCGTCGGACGCCTCGGCGTAAGGAAAGCTGGCCTTGAACATGCCGGTCGCCGAGACATAGCCGTCAAAGCTGCGTCGCATGAGGAAGTAGCTGTTAGGGCTCGACTTGAAGATGCCCGAGACGATGCCCTTGGGCAATGGAGCTCGGAGATGAGCGTAGTCGAAAACACCCAGAGCCGCCTGTTCGGACTCACCAGCACCGACCATCTTAGGTGTCAGCTTGGTCTGCCCGAGGCGTCTTCGCGCGACCAAATCCGTATCTATAAACAAGGGTGAGCCTGCGAACTCATAACGCGGAAACAGTTGGGAGATGTACAATCCGGAATGGCCTCAATCAGAAGAGGGTTGTGCTTAGCGGGCAGGATGCGCTCATGATGGGAGGCCATCTTGTATGATGCTCAAGTGCCGTAGGCGCGCGACCGATTTGGATTACCTCAGTATCGACAAATCGAAGCGTAATCGCAACAGGCGACAATGTTCGGCCTTCGTGTTTCGGCGCGCAAAGGAGAGTAAGATAAAATGAAGAGCCTGTAAAAGGTTGAGAAGACGTGTCAGTTGTATTGATTTCGGTGTAACGCAGTTGATGTCAGACGCAGGCTCGCAATCGGGGGGTACGGGCCGTGGGAGGATTGGGTTTTTGACGTACCGTGTCAAAGCAAGGCTTAATTCATTCAGTTGAAAAGTGATGCCTTGAAGAACGGTCAATCGCGCTTCAGGCGGTAAAAAAAATTGATAAGAAAGGCCAGCGGTAACAGTGCTTGGGCCGGAATTACAGGGAGAGAAGAATGAACAAGATGAAATAGATGAGGGTGAAAAAGGATCGCGACAGGCTCGACGAGGACGAGGGAAGAGCTGAGACGAGACGGGAATCCAGTCGCGCAAATTAGATGCTCGATAGCGTCGAGGATTTTAGCGGGTGGCCCTGTTGGGCGGGCTCTCCTAAAAGGGGACTAGCGCAAGGTCAGAAAGTGGGGAGCTGCGAGATAGATTGGTACTGCTGTTTACGCGCAAACTCTGGCAGGTGGAAAAGTTCTCTGTTAATCTTTGATCAAATTGCCCCCATTTCACAGCGCACCTGACTTGGGACTATTACCCGATGGGTTCCAGCGCCATCAAAACAGAGAGTACGTACCTCCTTTTTACGTGTCCCTCTTTTCTACGGCAGATGAGCTGGCGGCATTTGTTTGTTTGATTGGATTGTTTGATGAGTGAAGAGACGGCGTCACAATGTTACTGCAAATTTGCCAGTCTAGCCGCTCAGGCCGGTCGTTTTCCCTTGCTTCCATAATGTCGTCTTCGATTTTCTGCTACTAGCTGGGAGGGCACGTGGGGAAACTCTGTTCTAGAGTCTGCCAGCAGCCCTTCTGCCGCCCCTAGCAACCAGACCAGCCCGACAGTCCAGTGCTAAATCAACGTCGATCTTCAGGGTGAACCACACCCCCAACGAAGTCCCTGGGGTCCCCCGGGCCCCTGGGATGTCGCTGCGCCCGGCGCGCGAACAGGCGACTGCTCGTTCAGAACGCGGGGAAATGGGCATGGGTTCGGGTTCGGGTGCGGCGCCATGAGACGGGCTTGAACTGGAAGCGAAACAATCAAGAGACATGGCATGCATGGGGCTTGACGAGCTAGACAGGTGAGGTCACTGTAGCGAGACAATGGATGAGTGCAACTCTTGCAGTCTCACTCTTGTCTGCTGAGTTCGGCGATGTATGGGCTGCTGCCAGCTGCGTCGTCGGCGAATGACGACGCACCATGTCACTTATCGCGCGTCTGTAACTGCTGCTGCATGCCAGCGTGCCTGTTCAGCTGATCGCCCGATGTTTAGCATCTAAATTAAGAAGAGTCGGATCGTTCCAGAGAGCTTGATCGGATCGAAGAGATCGGGACTATATATGACCTAGCTTATCTGGTTACGGGAGAGCTCATCGTGCTTTTGACGCGATTATATCAAAAGTTGAAAGCCTGAAATGAAGTGGTTCTCTCTGTCAGACGACGACTCTTACATGGAGCTCCCTGTGAGATTTCAATATGTGTTGTATGATATCGATTCGATGCCGCCTGGGTCTTGGATTTGTCGACGTGCATTGACTTGCATGACAGCAACGCGGAGGTTTGTGCATGAGGACCCATTATCATGTCGGTCTACGCGTTCAGAGAATAAGCGTTTGCAGTTTACCAATCAACTCAAGCACCTATCCTCTAGACCAGGAAAGCAAAATTGAATCGAATTATGATCAGGAGATGCGTAGTAGCTCTCTTCAAGCTACCTATTTGTGTGGTACTAGGAATAACCCTTTCGTCTGAATACACACAGTCAGAAATCAACTACTAGAACTACTAAATCGACGATGTCTTCAGACCAGTTATTGTGGCATTAAAACGCTTCTCGATATGTAGTTCCGACAAGGCTTATCCACTTGTTAGTTGGTCCTCTTTTCTGTATCGCGACGTTTAACGGTTCAAGTCATCGATCTGATCTGACGGCATGACATTGCCACCTGTAATATCACCAACTAACTACTTGCTTCAGTCAATGTGTATAAGGACATCTGTTTGGTTACTAAGGACAGCTTTGATCCTCTCAAATACCTCAAATGTTCAAAACCCAGACACTTGGAGTCGCAGCCGCCATAAACCACCCAAAAATAAGCCTCATGCTTCGGTCTCACTTTGAACCCCTGAAGACCACACATTCTCCATAACTATTGACAACAACCATTGGTGTCGTCCTCCTTATTTCTGACCTGAATTCGATCTCAACCCAATCAGACAACTTCAATCCAGTACATATACCCCACAACAGCAACCTCAGTGACCGCCCTAGGCCAGCCCAGTCCGTCTCGGGCCTAGCAAGTTGCAACACCGCCCTGCGGGAACGGGAAGCCCCTCTATCGTCACCGCAACAAACCCTCAAAGCCCCTCCACTCCAAGCCCGAAGCCCGCCCAGACCAAAGGCCAAGGACCAAGCTCACCTCCGTCCCCTACCTTTACCTTGTCTGATTCAACGAGTAAGCTACCTTCTTTTTCCTTTTCTTCTCCTACTCCTCTTCTTCCCTTTTCTTACTCTACTCTTCAATCTTCAAACAGCCTCGCTTACCTGACCTTTGCGTAGCTTAGCTTCTCACGATTGTGCTATAGCATCCTCCGCTACTTCATCACCCCGCCTCTTTACCATCAGCCTCGCCCCGCTCGCCCACCATGGCTTCTCACGAAGATGATACCATGCCTGAGGAGACTCAGGGCTACAAGCTCTCTCAGCCCAAGCAGAGTCTGGCTGAGTACCAGCAGATGGGTAGGTGCAACTTTCTTTTTCCTGGAACATCTGAGGGGTGATGGAGGCTCTGCGGCACGCACACAACCCCTGGGCATGTGGCACCGTCTTGCAACATGGCACCGACATGGCATGATACTTTAATTTGCTCTAGACTGTGCTCTATTCTTTGGTTCAGCTTCAGCTATAGCTATAAAGTAAACATGTCTTTTGTATCATAACCTACTTCATCTGGGCATAGCTGCCCCTCCTCAAACCGCAGCTATTCCACTTACCGCTCCGACCTCCCAAAGTCAATTGCCTCGGCAACATCCACAACTAACATCTCTATCCTACAGACGCCGGCGATGAGTCTCTCCAGCGATACAAGGAGTCCCTCGGTCTCGGTGGCGGCACCGACATCTCCGACCCCAACGACCCCCGAGTCTGTATCATCCTCTCCTTGACTATGGACTCCCCGGGCCGTCCTCCCGTCACCATCGACCTCTCTACTCCCGGCAGTGAGAGCACCCTCAAGGACAAGCCCTTCAACATTAAGGAGGGGGCTAAGTTCACCATGAGCGCCAAGTTCAAGGTCCAGCACGAGATTCTTAGCGGTCTTCACTACGTTCAGGTCGTCAAGCGAAAGGGCATCCGAGTTTCCAAGGACTCTGAGATGATTGGCAGCTACGCTCCCAACACCGACAAGCAGACTACCTACGTCAAGAAGTGTAAGTTTTTTTTTAATGTTACCGGAAAGAATTGACCACTGACACACCCTCAGTCCAGGAGGAGGAAGCCCCCAGCGGCATGCTCGCCCGGGGTCACTACAACGCCATCTCTAGCTTCGTAGACGACGATAAGAAGAAGCATCTCGAGTTTGAGTGGAGTTTCGACATTGCCAAGGACTGGTAGATGCCAACGCCTTGAATGCGCGGACCAACAACATCATACTCGAAAATACACATCACACAAATCATGAGATAATGAGATACCTGAACATTGGAGAAGAATTTACACACAAAAACTTCATATAAAGTCAAAAGAAAAACTCACTTGGGTCGGGGAAGGGTGGTTGCTTTGTTTCTTATCATCTAACTCGTCACTGACGACAGTGCTTAGAGCTAGGTCTAGTCTTGACACTGCAGGGAGAATAAAAATGCCTATATACATCAAACTCTATTTGCTATGCAACTCTATCTTTCTCCAACCCGTGAATATGCCTGCTTAAAGGCCATGGTATCATATTGATGTGGTGTGTCGTGTCGTTAAGCCCAGGCTTGTCGCTCTGGGCAATGTATGTATGCGTACGTAGCGTAGAATTCCTTCTATAGGAAGTAATCTGGTAAGGCATTGCCGTCGGCAGACTTTTCGTTTCCAGGTTGAAGGTCCTTATGCACATCATTCTCGGGAGCGGCTGCAAAGACGTTGAAAAAACGTTCGCCGGTGTCGCTGACTTCGAGGACACTCGCCATGTTGCCACAGCGGTAGCAATAATTGGGTGCACTCCAAACAGTGCTGAGACGGTCGTCGTATAAAACCTGGAAGCCCTCCTGACAGAGCTGGTGGGCACGTAAGATGTGTGACATGTTGTTGACGGCTAAGAATTTCTTGACGACTTGTGCTCCAAAAGTATACCCCGCGCCGCGGGGCGAAAGGGAGAACTCGTCGCGTTCAGGGTCAGGATCAGACCAAACTAGATCAGCCATAGGACCTTCGTGAGGGATCTCGCGGAAACGATCTATAATTTTGATTTGGTCGATGGAATGAATGGAGGGTGATAGGCCTGGGCTATGTCAGTACACCCATCTGTTCGAAAATGTACCTTTGCAAACCCACCTCCGTGAACGCAGAAAATTTGGTCGTTGATTACAACGCTCAAGGTCAAAAAGTCAAACATGTCGGTAAAATAATGCCATACATTGGCATTTCCGTATTTGCGCGAGCATTCCGTATAGAAACCATATGACTGCGTAACGCCGCGCGACTCGTGATTGCCGCGGATCAGATGTACCCTATTAGGATATCGTAGTTTCAAGCACACAAGTAGTGAGATAGTCTCGACACTGAACATGCCACGATCAACGTAGTCTCCTGTTGTCCCAATTCATGGTCAGCAAATGTCCACTGTCAATATTTAAAGCTCGTAGGCGGTTACCAAGGAACAGATAGTTGGTGTCAGGGCAGTAGCCGCCGATGCGGAAAATCTCAATGAGGTCGAAGAACTGGCCGTGGATATCTCCAACGACAGTGATGGGTGCGCGGACATGAACAACGTTAGACTCGCGCATGAGAAGCTCTTTCGTCTTGGCGCAGATGGCTTCAATGACAGACTCGGCAAGCAACTCCTTGTTGTACAAACGCGAGATGCACTCGTCAAGATCGACGGATGCTGGATCAGAAACGTCAGCCTGGGAACCTTTTCGATCCTGAGTGGCGCTTACAAGGTAACCCAGGCATGGTGGATTATTGTAGTTGTTTGTATAGATGCCGATAGGGTAAGGCGACCGGTGAGGTCACTATGCAAGTATTATCGTAAGGATCGAAAATCGTATATTCAAACGCCGGTATCATTAAGGGTGGCCGCGTCGAATTCGGCTCCTGGCAAGGATGATGTCTGGAGGGGAGCTCGGTGGTTGTACCAACATGATCGGGACCAAGGCAGCTCAGTTCACATGGGCGCAGGGCGATGACGGAGGTCGACGGCGAAACGATCGCAGTAGCAGGAGAAACTCGAAGGCTCGCGATGCAAAAACAAAAGAAAAATGTATGTCCGTATGTAGTCGTAAACGTGATTACATATACAACATTGTGGTGATGATGGTGGTGGTAGGTGCTTTTTGGCGGTGGGATGTTTTACAGTAGCTGGTGTAGTGGTGATTTGCTTAGTCGTTGCTGGACACGGCGCCTCGGCGGGAAAATGGCCCGGCCGCTCCCCACACTGACTACCTTCTATCTAAGACGAATAGATTGCCATGGCAGGAGCAGATTTCGAATAAGTATTCTGCATGATTTTATAAGTTCGTCAATTGGTAGGTCCTCTTTGTGAGATTTGGGTTTAAGCCTTCGCTACTATATGAAATACGAAGTCCAACTGAGTGTGTAGGTATTTAGGTATAGTCATAGTCTGAGGATTCATGACAACGAACAATAGCTTCAGGCCAGATAGTTGAAGGAGTTTTCGCTTTAAGTATATTCTGGATCATGGTCTTTCTTTCTCTCTGAAGCTATTGACTCTTGGAATGGAAATTACTGGGCGCGATGATCTAAATGGAGGTTTGACCTTGCCACATCTAGTGGCAAGTACCGAAGGTCTGCGTCTAGATGTCTTATACCAAGTATTTAGAAAATTCCAAGCGATATTACAAGCGACACTTCCACTGGGAAAGGATTTAGCAACTAAGGTAACGAGTAGCAGTGCTATTAGTATGCTTTAGTCAGCCATTCGAAGACTTGCTTCTGAACCGTAGTCTCTAGCCCTATCAGATATCAAGTAATTTCCAATCTCTGTCTATGGTATGAATAAAATAGATTAGCCGAGCCTCAAACCTCAACGTACCTAATAGACCATATAGCTTCTTATAGCGGTGCATGCCAAGAAAGAGCCCTGATTATGTAGTCGGGCAAAGGCCCAAAGTTTATTTCAGTTTCAACTCTGCCGTACCTCGATAGGTGGTCCGTGCGCACGCGACAACCTCAGCATCGCCATCCACCAATGACTATCATCGCCATCAATATTGCCTACCACTGGTAATTGAGCCTCACTGTCAATTCCAAGGCCATTACCACTTACTCGAAGCTCGTCTGTCTTATCAGGCCCCTTCCCTCAAGGATCCCTGAATGAAGCCTCTCTGAAAAGCCCAGAGCAGGTTCAGGGAGGGGGCTTTCGCATGTCGCGACCGCGCGCTGGCAAGCTTGGGCTGTAGCATCCCAAAGCATCCATCGCTACCTGATTCTCAGCAGTATCATCGCCTCTCAGTCGCGCCGAGGCCCCTGTTGTGAGACGTGTCACAGTGTTACTCAAGTCGGCCTCAGACCGCTTGTTCAAACTTGTTTCTGCTCAAGGCGAACCAGAGATTGTGTTCGCGCCTGAGCATCTTACTGACCAAGTCGCCGTTGCTTTTCTTTGGCATCCCGCCAGTGTCATAGATACTACAGCATTGGTTTAACTGAGCTTCTTTGACGTTGTTTGATATCAGGATAGTGTCCTGGTTTGAACGTGGCCGCTTCCTTACTCGCCTTATCTGACTTCCTCAGTCATGCCTAACACGGCGCCTGGCCAAGCTCGGCCAGATGAGGCTCGATGCTACAACTGCGGCGGCTCTGGTCATTGGGCTGTCGCATGCCCAGAACCTACCAGAGAAATTCCAGCGTAAGTACTCTTTATTCCTGAGTCCTGTTCGGGCTTTGCGCTTCCCAGGTATTGACCCATGGATAGTGGTCTCGCGGCTTGGAAAAACGCCAACACTCCTGGGCACGGGGGTAACAGGGAACATCATGGCGGATCAAAGAAATCAAAGGGACCTATAATCACCAAATATACGCCTGCACCAGTGCCAACGCCAGCACCAGGTGTGTCTCGATATGGTCCGCCACCAGGTTATGGTCCTCCGCCGGCACCCTACCCCGGGGGACCTCCCTCTTATCCTCCTCATTATCCTCCATACGGATCTTCAACTCCTGGCTATGCACCTGGATACTCACCTCCGGGCTACTCTCATCCGTATCCTCCGCCTTCATACGGCGGTCCTCCTCCTCCAGGTCTTCCAGGCCCCCCGAGGCCTCCTGGCACTTATGCCTCGCCTCCTCCGCTGCCTCAACCCCCAGGACCGCCAGCTCCATATTCACGTCCGTATGGACCTCCTCCAACACCTCGTCAAGACCATGCACCCTACGCTTCACAACCACACTACCCTTCTTACCCTCCACCTGCATCAGCGCCATACGGACAGCATGCGCCGCCGCCATCATATCCACCCCCATATCCTCCTCAGAGCGCACCGCCTACGTACGGGCATCCTCCAGCCCCTCGGCCTCCTCTTCCATCTCCAGCACCACCACCTATACCACGTCCGAATCGACCGTCAGGATCACCACCTGCACCACGCCAAAGCCCAGCTACAACATTACCTTTACCTCCTTCACTCCCTCCAAAACCTCCTCTCCCAGCCAAACCTCCGCAGCCCAACCAGCATGGACAGCCCAATAGGGGACGTAGGGATTTGTCTGATCATTCTCGCGGCCACCAGAACAAGCGTAAGCATGATCGTCATAATCGTAATCACGATAATCGACAAAAGAAGAATCAACCTCATCCTCGGCAACAAGAACAGAAACCACAAGACGGTAATAACCGACGTTCTGATCCCAAGCTACCTAACCTCCCAAAACCTATCCCATCACCAAAACAAGAGGGAGAAAAGGCTCCAGCACCTCCTGTCAAGCAAAAGTCAAGTACTCCTGCTGGGACACCTGAAACTAAAAAGGTTCAAGTTGAAACTCCGAAATCTGATTCGTCACATAGACCTGACACAGCACCCGAGAAGGCTACTGAAGATGATTTGGAATGGGAAAACAAGGCCATATTCAAAGAGCCAGAAACCCATCATCCACCAGACGAAGTTGGCAAGCCGTTGCCTGCGGAATACAATGACGAGGTGCTTCTTCCTAGAAAATGGGATGCAAAATGCATCGAATCGGACTATGTCCAAGCTGACAATATCGAGGAATATGTGAAGCCGATACACGAAACCCCGTATTGGTCAGAGATCGAATTCGACCCCGCGTTTGTACGGGACGGCAAGCTCCCTAGCGGAGACCCCGTAGCTGAACTTCCGCCGAGAGCTGATGAAGCCTCACGGAGTGAAAGCTCCGAAAGTGGGGAGGTCCGTGAACAACACTCAAAACGAGGTCACTCAGATGAGGATAACCCTGTTGAACGACCCTTGAAGAGACAAAGATCCCAGAGCTCTTCTACTACCAACCGTCGAGGATCACACGACGATGGGCATTCAGGTTTGCGTGATACGTACGAGCCCAAGAGGCGCAGGTCACGTCGAGATAGTTCCGAACACCGGGTAACGGAATTCCGGAATGTCGACGACCATCGACGATCTCTAGACCGAACAACCTCGCACCATCGAGATCGGAATAGAGATCGTAGCCGTGATCGAAGTCGTGGCCGGAACCGTAGCCGCAGTCGAACCCCAGCTTCAAGAAACTCTTCCGTGTCTGTGGCCTCATCGGGATTGGATTCCTTGGAGGCTGAGTTGCTGGGACGAGATACCAAGGCCAAGACTCCTGAGGAGCCTCCGAAGCGGAAACCATCCATGTCAGGATTGAAGCCCAAACGCCGTCAGACGAAACTCGATTCAGCTTACAGGTAAGCCACAACGGTATCTAATAAAGTGTCCCTGCTAACCTTAGAAAAGCCGTCGTTGGTAGTAGGCCACATGCAACCACAGCCTGAGCTACCGACTGTTAGAACATTTCTCTAACCGTAACTGGTACTCAATGTTTCCTTTCTCTCGTTCCCCAACTTGGGACCGCATCTCTCACGTTGCACTTGTTCCCTGTATCTAGGCCAGGCACTATTCCCTATATTTTCGTTCATTTCTCCCTCCAGACTCTGGCTGTGGTTCATTTCTCTTCTTGGGGTGGCGCTTAGGTTCTGGGGTATTCACTTAACGATCATCATGACCAAGGTGCATGGCTGGCGTATATAATTCACGAGGTATGCGTGAATGATTCTTAATTTTACTACTTTTCATCGATCCATGTTCAAGATCCCTTCTACTAGCATATTGTTCGTTCCGATCTCGGCCATCTTTTCCCTTGGCCATCGCAAAGTTCATCGTTCATGATATCATAATCATGGTTTGCTGGCGTGCCATCAACCAACAACCTGTGTGCCTGGCCGCTTCCTCTCTACACCCCTCTACGCTTACACCTCGCTCCGCTCAACTGAATGCCATGGTTTTCTGATCTTTGGATCTGGCGGCGAATACCTGTTCCCAGTTGATGAACGCATAGACCTCTATATGATTTACGTAGTACTTACACTGGGGGGGGATTTCGTAGAGTTCTGCAATGGCGCAGCCCTGTGAGCTAGTCTTTGGAAACTCAGGTTGGTTTCCAAGCCTGAGATAGTAGGCAGAGCACTCAACTATGGGAAGACACCAACACTACCACTATAGTGCTATAGAAACAGCGGCTGCGCCATGCCTTTCTCTCTGATGTTTAGAGGTCGTGTTGAGTACTGACAATCGTAGACTACGATAGATCGCCGACATGCTCTTTGTCTAAGTAGCTTCAGAAGTTCCCATAAACTTCGCCGGATGACGTTTTACTTTGAGCCTATGTAACTCTTGACTTAGCTAAGGTAAGGTAGCTATAGTGTAGTTAATAAACGAATTGAATTTGAGCGCGCTAGGTTTAAGAAACGAGGCGATTGATCATAAATGTGCTACTTTCTGGTAGGGTTCAGTGTGTGCTTGTCTTCTAATACATTCGCTGTTTTTCATCAAGATACGTGTATTGAGTGGTGCCTTGTATTAGTGGTAAACTATGTAGCAGGCTGAGATTTTTAAAAGCAATCTTACCGATTTGATCACCATTTATTAACTTATACCATAAGATCTTTGACTGTTAAATGTGTTATTATCTCGTGGCTATAGGGTACCTTAAGAGAGCGAAGGGTCTAGCAGGTAGTTTAGTTTGTAATCGAGATATTTAAATTACCTGACTTTAGGATAATTTGGAGTATACTTTAGGCCAGGAGTCAACTAAAATACTTGTTATACTTTGGTCCTCCTTAACTCTTTTACCTAAAGTACGGTCAATATTATCTCGATTGTTTGGTAGGCGGCCTACAGTGTCAGGGGTTGGCAGGTAACAACAAAGACTACAGCCCACAACCAGGAGACAATACTCTAGAAGCACTATCCACCCCAGTCCAATGCTAATACTATTACTCTGTTGTTTCTTAAATAATTCAAACTCGGATCCTCAAATTGGGTTGGCCTTGACTAGTGGACCCTGGGTGGGTCCTCTTAGTAAAATCTTTCCAACTTTGCGAACCACCACCACCACGGCTTCGAAACCACCTCCACAACTCAAGGATTGTCTCAGCAACCTCGGTTCTCATAGAATTGGGTTTCGTGGTCTAACGGTTATGACTGCGGATTCTGATTCCGCCAGCGAGGGTTCGACTCCCTCCGAGACCTTTCTTTTGCGTTAGTGGTGTGTGGCTGTGGTTTTTTGCAGCATGACACGAGTTGTTGGTTTCCAGCCATCTCCGTGTTCGTTTCTAGAGTGGAACAGTCTGGGGAGCTTCCAGGGTAAGTTTAGGGTAACCTTACTACCTGATGTTGCTGGTACTTGGCAGCATCGTGAGATTGACTTTTGGTGTTTTACATATATCTTGGTTTTAATATATGCCACTACTGTATGCAGTGCAGGCTGAGGCAGGAGCATTGGAGGAATCCTCGCAGAACACCATTACGATATCCCACGCAGATTCATCCTTAACAAAAACTACCTAGGTACCTATCTATAGTTCAACACCGATCTCACCAATAGCTCGGCGTTGAGATGAAGTGAGGGGTACACCACCATCCCAACCACCACAAAGACAAGCAAGCTCTGAGGAGAAAAGAGAAATCTTGGCTTTGATGCGATGTAACCCCCATACCAACATCAAAGAAACATGATACACGTGTGCAACACCCCCATTTCATCCCATGCTCGTCTCGTCTCGTCTCGTTATTTTAGCCCTCGAATACCAAACTCAAACAGGCGACTCCCGCAGCGCCAAAAAGTGTCAGGTGTCTCGGCCGAGATTTCAAGCTCAAGCTACTTTTGACAAGCTGCATGTCTTTCTTTTTCCTATGCCACGGTGGGACCAAGCGACAGTAGCGGTGGTTAGTCCGTTCTTTTCGCAAGGACAAGGACCCTTGGAATAGAGAGACAAATCAGAGACGCAGCTGTGACAACGCGGTAGACAGGCATTCGCGATCGAGACTCCCACATGACGAGGAATTGAAGGGTCAACAGCATGGTCAATTCAGGATAAGTCAAGCGCCATATTTCTAAGCTATTGTCATCCCATGTGTAGGATACAAGGTGGGTCTGCTTATAAATCCCATGTCTTAACAGGCAGCTTGTTGGATTCGGTGAAGCTATCGTGAGATTAGACTCGAGTCTAGAACCGGCATTCGCGAGAAAAAATGACCACTCCAACGCCCAAACACCTCTATTCTCTAGTCTCACACTATGAACAGCTGGCTAAAACATATGCGGCGTCCCCTCTAAGTATTAGCTAACAATTCGGTTCCCGAGTTTCGTCCTGCTGTATACCGAACCCTAGATTGCGTGAAGCACACGACTCGACTTTTCGCTATTCGAACGCTAAACACACCATGACCAACACCATAATGTATGGACTGGACCCAATAACACCCCATAAACCAGACATCATATCATAAATCAAACAATCAAGTTCTCAAATCCCATTCCACGTAGATCATGTAGCCAGTTGACGTTCTCCGAGCCCCTTGTATCTTGCATCGCCCATGTTGCCTTGAGCATTTCAATTGCCGTGAACAGATACCCCCAGGGGCAAATCTGCCAAATCGACAATAATCGTGACAAGGTCCATGTGCGCTTTTCGGGGTCTCGTGTCTCTGCCCCTGCAATAAACGTCGGCCACGACGAGGCCTTGAAGTATGGGTCATTCTCACCGATAGCGGCTAAATGGCTCAAAGTGTCATCCAATAGCATATCCGTATCGATAGACCTCATGGACCGGACTAGCGGTAGTGCTTGGAGGATATACAGACATGCTGCTGATCTGTGTGCGGCGGCTAAATGCACTCGACTGTCGAGATCCTGTACAAGATTATGTTGTCGTAAGTAGTCTGCCCACGCTGGAATATCGATAGCAAGAGCCTCATCTATCAAGGCAATTGCTTTATCTGCCGCCCCCAAAGACTGATCCGTCCAAGGAACTTCATGTGATAGCTCAGATGCAGATAAAATGATATTAAGAATTTCGGGAGGACATGACAAATAGCTTGTCAATTCCACCCGCTTCATAACGGGTAAGAACTGGAAAGCTTGCCGTGCAACACGAGCTGCGAGCCCTCCGGATGTCAACGTCGAGCCCAAAATGTTATAACTATGATGTAGATCAGTATGCCGCTACGGGTAGGTGAACCGGGGAGTTGGGCTTACATGAAGCTATCAGTGATGACGCGGTCCCGCAGCATCCTACTAGATGCATCGGGATTGCTATCCGGGTTGAGCAATGCCATGATACTTGTGGCGCCTTCAAGGTGGGCCCTCCAGCTCTGGTTATCTGACTTGTCCAGGTCAATCAAGTCAAATTTGATAAAAAAGTGCATAGCTGCCAATGCCACTTCGCTACCCGCAGGGTCAAGGGTGTCTAACACCTCACGAAGGTGGCTCATGGCCTTTTGCTTGGCAGTCAAGGCATCGATGAGGGCTTGTCGGGTTACGAGATCCTTTGAGCGCAACAAGGAGAGATAGCCAGCGGGATTAGTGAGGCCAGCGGGGATCTCGGTAACGCGGCGGAAAATGTTGGACCAATGGATAGCTGAAGTCGCAACAAGAACCTGCAAAAGAAGTGGGTGTTTCCGCGTCAAGGGTATCAGTTCGCGGAACGGATTGCTTTCAGGCGTGTCTCGGACCACGAGATCTTTGCAGACCCTCTCAGAAACTACCAATATACATTAGTATTACTGCTGACCAACAGAAGGATAAGGAGATAGGCGCTGAGCCAAAGACTCACAATGCGCTAGGTAGTATCTTGAGGTTCGGTCAAGGTCCTGGAACAAAGGATCAGTAAGCGCAGCCGGTGAAGGCCAGGGCATATTGGCATCGCTTGAAGACGATGAGAGTTCGCCATCCTGCGGGGTCTGCTGCTGTTGCTGCTGCTGGTTCATCTCCTCGGCCTCTTGAGCAGCCTGCTGGGCCTGCTGGACCAAACGCGCCAGCGGATGTTGGTCGCTATAATCAGGCTGAGGCTGGGGTCGAGGACGTCCATGAGGATGTCCTTGACCCGGTTGATTGTTCGGAGGTGAGACAGAAGAAGAAGCGGAACCGGAAGCGGCATCAGTATCGTCGGGTAGCCTCCGGCCGGGCGGCGGATTGACGTTGCCCTGAGAGTCAATGCCTTGAGTCCAGACGAAGACCTTGCCATACCCGAGGCATTCCTGCCCTGAGACCGCGCATTTGTGGCATGTCGGCCATGAGCGGTCGCAGCGCAGGCGTCGACGACGGCAGTTGTGACACGGTTTGGTGTTGCTTGGCGGCATGCGCCGGGTGCTGACTGAGCAGCTTGACAGCTACAGAGTAGGGATTTCCAGGGCTGATGCCGAATCCTAGGTTTCAACTAGGTCCAGGTCGTGCTCGAGCTCTGTTTGGCGGGCGAGACAGCGGTTTGGATGCAACGAGCGAATCGTTACAGAAGGTTCATGGTGGACTTTGAGACAAGAGATTGTATCGTGTCAGGGTTTGCGGGCGGAGGCGGGGTTTGCGTTAAGTTAGGTTTGCAAGGCGGGAATGGTTGTGATGGTGATGGATGATGATGATGATAAAAGATGTGACGAAAAAGAAGAGTAATCGAGGTATGGAATGTAGAGGTCGGTACCTTAAAGCTAAGGTACAGGTAGGTAGGTAAGGTCTGGCAATGGCTTGGTAAGGCGGGACAAGATCAGATGGAGGGGTAAAGGTAATGAATGGTAAAGGCAGGCGCGAGTTGAGAGCAAACTTGGGAAGTAAGGCAAGATCAGTAGGTACGTCAGATAAGGTAGCGAAGGTCAGAATAGAAGTACTGTAGAAGAAATTGGAGAAGACAGGCCACGTTATGGAACTTTCTACTACCTACAGGCATTAGAGGGGGTGTAAAAAGTACAGATCTGTATGTACAGTACAGACTAGACATGTTCTTCGTTTCGGGGTGTATTATCGAGTACTAAGGTAACTCATGCTAAAGTAGATCTCATGACTCGGCTCCAATGAAAGCTGACGATAGCATCAAGCATCTGTGAATAGTATGCAATTGTATAGGCGTGGTAATCACCTCACCCCATGTCCATATCCATACCCATACACAAAGACACTCCTCCAATGAAACCAGTGCTCGCCTCGCCTCGCCTTTTTCTTTCGACTGCTGCAGCCCCACGTTCATGAACACACACTAACTAGTCTAACAAGCATCCAATGCCAAAACCCCGACTACGGCCGAATGCCAGCGCTCCCCAAAAAGGTAAGGAAAATACATACCGTGCAGCCGAACCTCCGGGACCTGCATCATGGACCTTCCATCAGAGTCCGCAGAAAGCTTGTCATTGTGGGTTCTTACTGAGGACGTCCAGCCAGAGGTAACACGGTTGCCCAAAGGGGAAATCAGCTGTCATTCGGCGCGTTGTTCTATTTTTCTTTTTCCTCCCTGACTTCGCTTCTATTGTGAGGGGAAACCTGATACTGTTCCTTCTGTTGGAGATCGCGATGGAGACGACGGAGCATATGAGCCGTCATGTTGATCCTTCTTGGTACATTGGATGATATGCCATGTAGTACTATGCTATACTACAGTACAGTACGGATACTAACCAGTATTAACCTGACTCTTGTCTGGCCTGTGGCTGTTGACTAAAGATCAATAATCAGGAACCGCTCGCTTGACTATATCAACTTAGTCACAGTCCTTAGTAAACGACTCAACACCTTCGGCTTAAGAATGAATCCTCTCCAACCATCTCCAACTAACTGACTGGCATGTCGCTTCTCCATCGTGGGCCAAGAAAGACGATCACGGGCCCAAGCAAGGTTTGAGCCAGGGAAACACTCTAGTCTGGGACTATTTGATCGGAGAAACCTTGACTTCTCCTCATATGAGGCTCCTCCCACCTTCTCGACAACTCCACCATAATTTTGCGACAACGGCCCTTCACGACAGTTGGATTTCTTCACCTTGTTCACCGTTCTCGTCCCCAATCCTTTCTTTCTATTCAATGGGTCTAACTAAACAAACGGTGGCGACGCGCTTGCTATGGTGGAGATGGCATTCAACGCCAGATTCTCGTGAACCCCGAATTAGGAAATGAAATAGCATCCTTTGCGTTGAACTCACTGCTATGGGTTGGTCTATGTCGTAGATTCTCGTTCCAGCCTCCGTTCAACATAAATATCACGAACTGTCCCCCGCCGAGACGCAAGGGCCAGACACGTTCACAACGTGTGGCGATAGGCGACTCCGAACCTGCAAGAAAATTCTGAGAAGGGGTCAAGAGAATGGAGAATGGCACCGTAACGACGATGGCGGCAAACGGCTTAAGCAACGCTCTAAATTTTGATTTTTCATAATCTCATTCTCGTCTCCGGCCTTGCGGCAACTCATAGTATCCCTCATGCCTCACAAAGCTGCCGGCCTGCGCCGTTACTCGGTCGCCGTATCCTTCTTGTTTCCTTGTCGGCTAGCCGACAGCTTTGGAGGTAACATTATGTTTTGTTATGGTAATTTTCGGACCATCATATAGTCCACCATTGCCGTTTTCAACCCCAGCTTTTTATGCCTGTTATTTGCAGAGCTATTCAAGGTCTCGAGCTGCTGCTTTCCTGTGTGGAGGCACCTCTATTTTCGATCCAACCTATCGTCCAAGTCCCGCGAGCATCGCGCTCAGCACCTATGAGGTCGTGATCTGCTCGCTTGCAACATTGTGAATACTATCAACTCGGTTAGCAGACGAAGAGCAATCGCAGTATTTGTAATGACTTACCTGATGTCCTCACTCTCGTCAACCTCAGCTGGTCCGTTTGTAGGTCCCGAACTGACAACCACGTTCCCACCAGCATCGCCACCAGCCGCGATGTTGTTCAAAGCAGCCTTGGCCTCCTTCTTTCCATTTCGAAGCTCGCTAAGGTGCTCGAAGTATCCCTCGGGAATTTCTGTAACATATTTGCCGCAGAAGACACCCACCTCGAAGTCCTGGACCTTACTTGTGCTGTCGGCAGCCTCCATGCACGCGGCCTTCAGTCCATCCGGTCCATCAAGATCCTGGAAAATCACCTCGTCGGCACCAATGTACTCGGCAATCTCTTGTCCTGTTCTGCCATGCGCAACCAAATCTTCATTAAGGATTAGTATATAGCAAAATCTTGGAAACGGGGTTGGATAAGCTCGTACCAACAGGATCCGCAAGATCGATGCCATACTTTACACACAGTTAGTGTTATCCTCAACTAAATAGATGATGCTCAAACTTACGATATGGGGGTGTATGCATTCTGGGGAGGCTGAAACGAAGATGACGCGAACGGCTCCAGCATCTCGAGCCATTTGAACCTACGGACACCTCAGTCAATATTGCCTCTCTCAAGGGCAAAACTATAGCATCCAAACTCACAATTTGTCGTGATGTAGCTAATTCAGGGGTCAGCATTGAATTACATTTGCGAGGGGTTAACCTACTGCCACGAACGACACTATCGTCCACAATGATCAAGTTCTTTCCCTTGAATTCTGAGTCGATGGGCGAGAGCTTGCGGCGGACACTCTTTTGTCGAAGAGCTTGGTTGGGCAGGATGAAAGTTCGTTGAACATATCGGTTCTTGATGAGCGCTGTCACGTATGGTTTTCCAAGCTTTTCAGCAAGAGTAGCTGCGGCGATGTTACTTGTTTCAGGTACTGGGATGACTGAGAAATTAGTTAGCATGTTTGCAAGAAGAGTCCGTGGACGAATAAATATACCAGCATCAATCTCCTGAACGCCCTTCTCTCCAAGGACAGCCCTGATCTTTTTGGCCAGCTTCTCTCCCATGTTTTGTCGGCTGCGGTAAACAGAGATACCATCCATGGTCGAATCGGGACGAGCGACGTAAACGAATTCGAAACAGTCGGGTGTATAAGGTCGGTCGTTGATGATCTGGCGGAACTTGGGTTCACAACCCTTCTGCAAAAAGCAGGCTTGGCCAGGCAGGATGTCGACGATATCCTCAAAACCAAGTTGCTTCAAGACGACGGATTCGGAAGCAACAAAGTAATCCTTTGTGCCGGGGAGGGTAGTAGAAGGTCGAGAGCCAATGCAAAGAGGACGGATTCCGTTGGCATCTCTGTTTTCTGTTAATCTCTGACAACCAAAACAGCGAACTAGTAGCGACTTACCGGAAGGCGAGGATACCAAAGCCTGCAATCATGGCAGTGCTTGCAAAAGCTCCTTGGCATTTTGAGTACACATCCTCCAGGGCAGTGAAGATATCCTCCGAGTTGGCGCGGGTCTTGCCAAGCTTCTCGAGTCCGTGTGCGAAAATGTTGAGTCTATAGGGTACGGTCAGTCATATTGGTCCGGTTATCATGGAGTGCGAATTGCAAGTACGCACAGGAGCTCGGAGTCGGAGTCGGAGTTGACATGTCTGTGGGCCTCCTCGTCGAGGAACTTGCGAAGATACTCGGTGTTGACGAGGTTGCCGTTGACGCTCATCGAAATACCGAAAGGCGCATTGACGTAGAATGGCTGAGCTTCAGATCTATAATCCCAATCATGGTCAGCGGCGCAACAGAACGTGGTTCTGAAAATAGCACATACGCAGAAGCCGTTCCGTGAGTAGGGTAGCGAACATGGCCCAGGCCTATGGAGAGTCAGTCTCCGTATACCTAATTTGTGTATCGCGCTGCCATACCCATGTAGCCAGGAAGATGTTGAAGGCGTCGACCCTCAGCAAAGACCTTGCTAGCCATACCCAGGCCCTTACACTGGGAGACCCTTCCGCCGCCCTGGCATACAGCGATACCTGCAGCATCTTGTCCACGCTATTGCTAGCATCAGCATTCGTTCCTTCATAGTGGCCGACAACATGGCTTCGTTACGGAATAGTCGGCGATCGAGGTGACTAACATGTTGGAGATAATAGAGAGATTCGTGCAATTCTATGGCGGCGGAGGTGGCGTCCTGGTCGCCTAGCTATTGAGACAAGACTGTCAGCATTCCTTTATGTTTCATTCCTTCGTCTCTTTTGGTAGGGCACATCCGTCTCAAGTCCGAGCACGGGCAAGGGTCTCTTTTTTGAGCGCGGGGGAGGGGCAATGAGATTGGAATTGAAGACTCACCAAGATGGCCGAAACACCACACATGTTGAATATCGTGTCACGTCGTAGTCGTGTAAGGATCGGGGAGTAATCGAGTATTCCTACAATCAGTCAAGTCTTTGACTTGTACCAGATTGTGAAACCTAACGGGAAAATTTTTCTCTACAGGTCGCGACGATATCGGTCATTTTTTTTTGGTGACCACAAATCCTTCGGCGGGGTATTGGTCCAGGCGGGCCGGAGAATGATCCGCAGTGGTGGGGTTCCCCAAATGTGCCTTGCCTTAGTGGAGATTCACGGCTTAAGCCTCCATTGAACGCTAGAATTCATGAGTATCAATGAACTACGGACTTACACTGTACTATCATCGCGAACGAACAGTAGCTGATAGTGTTCATCTATGCTTATTGTAACATGTCTAGTATGATAATGAGCGTCGCAACTATAAGTTTATACACCTGTCACCGGTAGATATGTACTGGTGCTTCAAACACCAAGAAGTGTATAGAGATCTACAAGGTTCATGCATACCTGCCTAGCAACAGAATGAACCACACACAAATATTAGGAAACCCTACATACGACAAGCATTAAATCGCTCGTGACACGTAACAATGGCAGTGAGTCACCCTTTGTTACACTGACAAGCGCACTGCGGTTCTTGGTGTTTGTTTACTTACAACCAAACATTGTGGGGCTTTGTTAGCGATATCGCTTTGTCACTCTCCAGGATCATATTAACTATTCACAGCCCGCCGCCTTGAAGCTATCAACATCTTCGGTTCCGCAGCAATGCAGCCCTACCTAACTTTGGCCACAGAAAGAGAATGATTTCCAAATAATGTATACGCTAACATTTCAATCGTGCAAGGCGCATGTAAGAGGAGGGCGTTACGAATAGAAATATAATAAACGTGCATATATGAGCCGGATCCCTCGGAGGACTGCGCTTGCTGCGGTCCTGAGTAATGATCAGATCTTGGTTTCTATTGAACCACTCACAAGTTATATATATGCAAATGGCGGACTTATAATAACAGTAAAAAAACACCAACAGCGTTCACCTCTATGATCCCCCCCCCCCTCCCCCCTCTGGAGATGCAGCCAAACAATAACGACTAGAATGTAAGCGCAATAACTGTACATATTAATCACGGTCAGCAGAATGCAAAAGTCATAGGCTCACACCATGTAATACTGGTCAATGCATGTGAATGATGACGCGATCCAAGGTTCGCAGATCGCGTCACAACCGATTTTCCGCCGCTCCAGTTTTCCCTTAAATCCTTCCACACCTCGAAAAGAAGGTGTCATTACACAACTCTGCCGCTTCTGCTTCCAAGATTTTTGCATTCTTAAATCCGAAACCGAGTCTCGTCCTCAACAAGCGAGGAATCACCTCACAAGCCCCGTTGGCTCAGTGGTAAAGCGTATCACTAGTAATGATAAGATCACTGGTTCGATTCCAGTACGGGGCACGTGATTCAAGGAACTTAATCTTTTGCTTCATCCTTCGACGGATGTGTTTGGATTAGAATTCGTCGTGATGATTTTTGTGGTGTTGAGGCACGAAGGTTTCTTTTTTGGGGTAGTTGCCTCGTTCGGAGTATTTGCACGTGGCATTGCGGGAATACCCGCCTTGCTCTTTTGCACATTTAAGGATAGAATGTACTTTCCGTCTAGAATTTATTATAGCGTGCTCTACCTAGAGAAACTGCTGTGCTAGGCACTACAGTTACTATGTGAAGAGGGATTTATCTCTCGTTCGATCGCTGGTGTAAGATGCTTTATTAAACATAGGTATTGTGTATAACTGTACCTCGGCACTAATCCTAAGCGGTCGCATGCAGCCGTAAGAATTCTATTGAATCAGCTGAAAGTTAAAGAGTATGCAACTGTCTGATCTCTTGCCATTACGCGGTTAATCTATATGCAAATCTACATACCTTAAGTCATTTCTATACTAATCCTAAGATCACACCAAGTAGTCACTACTCTGAGCTCCCTACGAAAGCTACTTCAGCGACCCAGCCAGACGGTCACCAATCACTAGCCATTCCAGATTATTATACCTGATCGGCGATGCCATCGAATATTCTGCAGGAGAGAGCTCTCAGTTCAGATGCAGGTGGTACGTCACCCCGCATTAACCTTAAATCAATTAAGCGACCGTGCCGTCCCGCGCTCGCATCGCACAACACCAAAAAAAGCCAAACTCTTCTTCAGCAGTCATTTTCCTAAGGTGTTGGCAAAAAGCTGAACACCCGAAGATGCACATGGAGAAATATGATGCCCCGTACTGGAATCGAACCAGTGATCTTATCATTACTAGTGATACGCTTTACCACTGAGCCAACGGGGCTTATAGTCCAGTGAATGATGTACAACCTAAGAAGCTTTGCTGGAGTGTGACGGCAAATAATGCGACTCAAGAATAACGTACACGAGAGACTACAGGTGAATCCTCTAGGTGCTCGTCCCTCCATGATCCGTGGTTACTTGGAAGGTAACTGAATTGTTTGCTAAATCGGTTGTTCCTATGAAACTTTGCACTGGAATTTGCCCACCCAACTAGATGTTATGGATTTGTCAAACAAATGCAAATGTATCACCAGTAAGCTAGGAAACATATGGTTTCAAAAGAGACATATGTTCAATCATTCAATCATCACCCAGCAACAGCCGAGATATCTCCCAGCCCAAATCAAGCTCATAAGTATTCTACATATTCAACGTTATCAAACAAGAATCCCATATACGCATGCTCAAAATCAGAAATGCTTCATTTCGCCAGCCGCCTTGGGCTCCTCGCCAGTCGCTTGCTCTTCGTCATAAGATGGAGTTCTGGAGCCATAAGCAACTCGAATATCATCAATCTCATCACCGACCTCCATCCAGCGATCGCTAGTCGCAGGTACCGGAGAGATTTTGCAGAAGCCCCAGTACATGAGCATCGAAACGATGAAACCGCAAAAGTAGTTGAGGTTGTACACGTAGATGGCCCCCTGAGGAACGTTCTTTGCGCCGACAGCATCGGCGAAACCAACCACGTTGATCACGATTCCACCGACGTAAGCAGCATAGCCACGCCAGTTGAAACCAAAGGTGTAGTAATATGGGCCTTCCTTGCGAGCATCGTATAGTTCTTTGACATCGATGTATCCCTTGCGCACGATGTAATAGTCGGCCACCATGACGCCAGCGATGGAGCTGAGGAACACACTATAAGCGGAGAGATAGGTCGTAAATTGGTTGCTGTCCTTGAGGAGCTGCCAAGGGCAAATTGCAAGACCAATGACAGCGCATATATATCCTCCACGTCGGATGTTAATCCAGCGGGGAAGAAGGGCCGTCATATCAGTACCGGCGGAAACGGAATTGGCGGCAATGTTCGTGCCGAGCTGTGCAAGGGCGAAAGACGAAGCGATGAAGAAGACACCAAAACGCTCAGCCGAGCTTCCATCGTCGATAAACTTGTCGAGCAAGTCAAGAGGGTTCCAGATGGCCTCATCATATAAGACCGACGAGGCTGATGAGACGATAATACCGATAAACGAGGTAATCGCGAAACCGAACGGGATTGTGATGAGTTGAGACCAAATCGCGTCTCTGGGCTTTTGCGCAAATCGAGAAAAGTCGCTGGCGTTGACGATGAGCGTAGCAAAGTTGGAGATAGAAGACATGATGCCTTTGACGACCTCCCATCCCAACTCACTGCCATGGATCTTGTTGGGTGTCTTCACGATGGGGCCAATACCACCAGCACGCGAGATTGTCCAGGCAAGAAAAGTAATTCCAGCAACGGGAACAATGTACGCCTTGACAGTGAAGAGATGTCGAACTTTGTGAACAGGGAACCAGAGAGCTGGAAGAGATCCAACCCAGAAGAGGAAGAACGAAACAAAGTGGGCGGTAGTCGTGCCAGAGTCCGCGCTAAACGAATTCGGGATGTCGCCGTATGATTTCCAGATGGTTCGAATCATGAGATAGACGCAAGTTCCGCCAATATAGCTCTGAACTCCGTACCAGACACAGGCTATCAGTGAGTGTTAGTGAGACATAGCATTAGCTGGGAGTCGAGGGTTACATACCCATAGCGGCACGGTTCAGGACAGGCCATAAACTACCCCAGATACCAAAAGAGGTTCTGTTGGCAACGGGGAAACCAATGTGATACATGGCACCGAAGCGAGCGTTCATCGCAACGAAGATACCAGTGATACTGTAACCAATCCAGACGCATAGCCAGGCCTGCCACCACGAAAGACCGTTAACAATCATAGACGATGAGATCATCCATGTGTTAATGTTAAATGAGTCGGCTACCCAAAAGCCGACAAAGTTCCACGCGCCCCATTGTCGGCGTTCCTTCTCGACGGGTTTGAGGTCATGGTTCGTAAGCTGCGTAAGAGTTCAGTATAACTCCGTCTCGTTGATCGCGCTGCAATATGCGCCCCGGCGAGGGATCGCAAAAGCTTCCAAGTGCCTTCATACCATAAGCTGAGTGCTTGTCAAGCCAGGTTCCGACTCAACGGCGACCTTGTCGGCCAAGACTCTAAGTCGGGACCTGTTTTCCATGGTTTCGATGAAGGCGATGAGAGGCGAGGATGAAAGAATTGAAACAAATAAGATTCTCCAGAGATTGGTTCTAGAAGGAACTTAAAAGCAATAGGCTAACGGTATCGTAAGGCTGCCTTGGAGGGAGGGTTATGACGTGCGGGTGACACCAAGTAAGGCTGGTAGACTAGAATTAAATACAATGTCACCAAGGAGTGAACGATGTGTGATGGCAGTCTTGCCTAATAATAAGAGGAATTCGATTGGATCTTCTCCACCGTCTTGTCTTGGGTGTCTGTCTGGTCGCCGAGGGTGACGGCAAGCCGGTATTTATGGCTTGAGGATTTACATGTCGCGTTGACACGGCCCCATCTTGCTTCAAGGTTATCAGCAGCCACTATCAGACTGATCGTCATCCCCAGACCCGGCCGTTGTAGATAACTAGCCGGCAAGGAACCACGCCAGGACCCTCGCCGCCGGCCACATCGATTGTGGTTGGTCGAATTGGGAAGTGGTTTACCTTCCCCATGCCGATGAGAGTGTCAGCACTTTGCATTTCCGTTGGTTTCAGGGTGCACACGATCAGCTACCTAGCTGAGCTGCTATCAAAGGACGGGAACCAGGCAAGTAGGCATACCTATGCCTAAGCCTTGTAACGCACAACGGTAGAGCCGAAGCATTCGTCGCTATCCCGTCCATCAAGAGCAAAGGATGTACACGGTACGGTACGTATTCGCTTCGGCATGGGATAAGACGATGCGGAGAGGTGATTCGAGTGACAAGGGACCCAAGGCTCGCTGGTGGGTGTCCCCCCACTTAAGAGACCCTAATTCATGGAGCAACGCCTGATATGAGTGGCTGTTGAAGCGATTTCTGGCTCATATTGACGTCGACGTAAGATTTATCCCCGACATCGCTCGTTTTTCTGGACATAATGAGAGCGAGAGAACGTCTCCAATTGTCTATTCGGTCATCGTAATGGAAAAGCAAACCGTGCAGATGGAGATGGACAGGTGCGCATGAGTGATGCTCTGCAGATGCCCCAGGCCGCTATCAGAGCCAAGTCCATGCCATGGAGGGGCGATTACCCCAGGCGGATATAAACGAAGCTATGTGATTGGCTGCATCGAGCTCCTTATCACCACAACGATGCGACTAAGATGCCGGTAACTGCAGCTGCCCGGTCCAAGTTTAGTTAGTTCGGAGCAGCAAACGAAACTTTTACTCGATCACATCGAGTCAACCCTTTGTTTTATAGTTAAAATTTCCCAGACCACCACTTATCTGCCCTATCAGGTCTATCACCACGTTCATTAACTAGTAGTCACTGAAATAAGATCTCATTGTCACCAGCCTTTGTCATGTCGGATTTTACCCGAAACCTTGTTGCCTTGTTTCTCAAACCCCTCTTAATCTAGAGTTCCCATCTTGATATCGGCACACGGAGATCCTGGATTCATCTTACGAAGTCACGATAACACGGTCCAGCCTCATGCCAACTTCCCCTTTTCTACCCTTGTTCTAACATCAGAACAACCGATCCAATTGCATATGTCACATTGAATTGAACTTTTCTGCTTCGATATAGGCAGTTCATGTCTCGATATATTGCTACTTTGTAATTGGCATCATCACAATTTCATGTGTAAGAGTCATGCCGACGCGTTTCGGAAACCTAAGTAACACCGAGACATGGTAGCAATAAGACCGGCATGTAACAGACCTTGACCCATGTATTGATTCGTGTTCGAAGGTCCCGTGGACTGAGCTTGCTAGAAAAAAAGCAAGCCAGTGGACAATAATGCCGTTTTGGTGACCGGCCTTTGCACATCAAATAACCAAAATCTCCTAATTGGGTGTGATACACAAACTATTACTCGATAAAACCACCCAACTATCATAGAACTACATCGACACCTTGCACCTCGGGCCAGTATACATGAATTGGATGGGTCGTACGTCTTGTATCGGCCCGCCTACTTCGTCAACTCACTTATTGGGTCATATCAACCACCTCATACGATTTGGTCTTGTAGTGACAATATCGGAATAGCGCTCCGAACTCGGGATGATCTGAATTCCTAGTTAAGGCTGGTGAACGATAGCTGCGGCAGGATCCGAGCCTTAGACCGTAACTACCCAGCCTAAAGAGAACACAGGACACCGTGATGCACATTCAGATAGAACCACAAGCTTGATTACTCTTGAATACCAAACAGCTATCCCCACAGCTGAAATAATGCTAATCAGTCATTATCTCTATGTGGCAATTGAGTCAGTGAAAGATGGGACTGACTTTTTGTACATTCATCATGAGATAACCAGAGACCTTTTCTATATGATGCTCTTGTGAAAAGTGTTCCACTTACCTTAGGGTAAATGATTTCAGAAATGCAAGTCTTTGTAACGCGGCCGAGTAACGAGTCGCTCACTTACATACAGAGAATTTAATAAAACAACATTACAGTTCGGCTTGCTTCGATCTGGAAGTGAATGCACAAGATCATTGATTGATAACCTTAGCGAAGGTCTTACTGCCGCTCATAAACCCTCTCATCTTCAGTATACCTCCGCAAAGAACTTGGTCACTCAAAATAATATGTGTATAGCGACAATGACATCAATCAGTCTCGCGAACAACACCATTGCAGGCTCGTGGCGCCAATGCTTACCTTACCCATTTAGCCAAAGACATAAAATGCGACCTTCCGAGATTCTGAGGCTCGGCTAGTGTCATGACCGGTCGGCCAAGGCTACGGTTCACTGACAGAAGGAAAAAAAGGGTCCAAGGAAAAACAAAACGGAAGACACGTGAATGGACCGACAGCTGCCCCGCGATTCGAGAAACGTTAGGATGAAAGAGTAAGAGGTTAAGCGAATTGCCAGATAATTTTGAGTGTAATAGTTTAATATGAAGCACTAGAAGGTATCGCATCTTACTACACCAGGTTAGTTGATGAATTTATGTTTGTTTACTGTCCTAACCTACAGAGAAATATAGCATCTTTATTAGGATCTTCTTCAACGGCCAGGCTCCACTTTTTGTTTGTCGTCCCCCCCCACCAGAAACCATCATCACCAATTCCGCTTCTTTCCCCCACCAACGTCAACTTTTCATCTCATCTTCCAGTACTAAGCCGACCTACAATCATGGAGGACCAGTTGGTGCAGCTTTTCTCTAATACCCAGCTGCCAGACCAAGGCCCCAGGCAGCAAGCCGAAATCGAGCTCAAGCGCGCACGAACGAATCCCGCCTTTCCCCTGTCTCTCGCCAACATTGCCGCCCATACCTCGATTGACACGAGTATCCGACAGGCTGCCCTCAGCAACCTACGAATTTTTATTGAAAATAACTGGAGCAACGAGGAACTTGAAGATGAGCCCCAAATTCCCATATCTGACGAGGTCAGGGGCCAGCTCAAGCAGGTCCTGCTCGACCTTGTCTTGAGCCAGGAAGAGGATCGCAAAGTCAAGATCTCAGCCAGTTACGCGGTTGGGAAAATCGCTGTACACGACTTCCCCGAACAGTGGCCAAATCTACTTCCTTCGGTTCTTTCCGTTGTCCCAGCCGGCACCGATGCCCAGCTTCACGGCGCGTTGAGATTGCTCAACGATATCATAGAAGAGAGCTTGAGCGAGGACCAATTTTTCTCCATGGCCCAAGATATCACCAAGGCCCTATCTCAAGTCACGCTCAACGAGAACCGAAAGCCTATGCACCGAGCGCTCGCCATTTCCATTTTCCGAGGATGTTTCGACCTCCTGAACATGATCAAGGAAGACCACGCTAAGGAAGTCCGCGCCTTTGCAGACGGTCTTCTGCAAGAATGGAACCCCTTCTTCATCAACGTGATGAAGAGCCGCCTTCCCGAGGCCGATCTGTCTAAAGGTACCCAGCCCGACTCTTGGAGCCACATCATTGCACTTAAGCTTCAAGTCGTAAAGACCCTTCTTAGGATTAGGCGCGTCTTCCCTAACTTGCTTCTTCCTCAAAGCACTATCTTTTTTAGTGCTGTTTGGGAGGAACTCACCCTTATGCAGGGTCCCCACGAAGAGCTTTATATCAACCAGGACGCCCAAGGACGATTGGAGGATTCAGACAACCTTCCATACACCTTGGACTTCCTTATCCTAGAGGAATTGGACTTCCTGAACCAGTGTTTCAGAGCTCCTCCCGTACAGGCCGAGCTTGATGGCCAGCTCAACGCTCATGCTTCCGCCCAAGACGTGCCCTGGATGATGGAGATTATGAAGATGCTTGTGGGTTACTCACGCGTTACCCGGGAAGAAGAGGAACTGTGGGATATCGACTGCTCCCTGTACCTTGCCGAGGAGACCTCTGTGACTGCCAACTACACCGCACGAACTGCTGCTGGTGATCTGTTGATCAAGATGGGCGAATGGTTTGACCAGAAGACGATCGATGGTCTGTTTGGCTACACGAAAACTCTCTTCATCGGCGAGGGATCCTCTTGGCGTACCCAGGAGGCGGCGCTCTACCTCTTTGTCATGCTGGTTAGCGACTTCCAAGACATGTCCAAGCCTATCCCTGACGCAGTCGCCCACGCATATCTGGAGCTGGTCAACTACGCCATAAACCGACCTGAGGAGCCTCTTCTCCGCGCTAGAGGCTATCTCGTGGCTGGTATTCTTTGTCGATCTTTCGAGACCCCTGTTGAGCTACTGGACCGTATTATCGCATCCATCACTCAGGAGGAGTCCGAGGTGGTCCAGGTCGCCTGTGTCAAGGCCGTCGAGGGTCTGATTAATTCGGGCCGTGTGTCACACGATAGGCAGGTTCCTATCATCACCTCCATACAGACCTACATGAACGGAAAGGATCCTAGCGATATGGAGGATGCGGATGAACTTCTCGTTACGCTCGCCGAAGCTCTTCGCGCCGCCATTACGCTGGACACACGCATCGCTCTCTCCAACGACGTGCAATCGGTTGATTTGCTCTTTATGCTGGCAAAGCTGGGTGCAAGCAACTTCCAAGTCACTATGCTGGTTTCCGAAGCCTTTGAGGAGATCGTTGGCGCTCTATCCGACACAGAGTCTTACACTGCGCTTTGCGGAAAGCTTCTGCCCACTCTTACTGGCGCCTTCGACGTCGCTAACCTTACTGAGGACAACCCTCTGGTCACGGTAAGCTACTACGTAAAACCAATATGAAGCTAGACTAACAATCTTAAGGTTGCTACCGAGTTGTTGGCTGTCCTGGCTGAGAATGGACCTGAACCGCTACCTGCAGGCTTTGTGGCCGCCACTTTCCCCAAGTTGAACCGCCTCCTTATGGAGTCTACTGAGGGCGAAGTGCTACGACCTGGATCCGAAGTCGTCAAGTGGATGCTCCAGCACGATCACCAGCAGGTTCTTGCCTGGCAAGACGCCAACGGCCGTTCCGGTCTGGAGGTTTGCCTGCACATCATCGATCGACTCCTGGGTCCTTCTATCGAGGACAACTCGGCCTCCGAGGTTGGTGGTTTGGCTGCTGAGCTTGTTGAGAAGGCTGGCCAGGAGCGTCTTGGTCCTTTCCTACCTCAGCTCCTCCAAGCTGTTGCCAACCGACTCGCTACCGCTCAAGCTGCGGCTTTCATTCAATCCCTCATCCTTGTCTTCGCCCGTCTCACTCTTTCTGGTGCTCACGATGTTGTTGAATTCCTGAGCCAGATTCAGATCAACGGCGAAAGTGGTCTGCAGGTCGTTCTCGCCAAGTGGCTGGAAAACTCTGTCAACTTTGCTGGATATGACGAGATTCGACAAAAGTATGTCAATACTGGACCAAAGTCTGGATTCTTGCTAACAAATTCAGCGTGATTGCTCTATCGAAGCTTTACTCCCTTAACGATCCTCGCCTGGCACAGACAAACGTGAAGGGCGACTTGATCGTAAACAATGACGACGGACTTATCAAGACCCGCTCGCGTGCGAAGCAGAGTATGTACCCACCAGTTCGCGACTTTTCAACCACCACTTCTATTCTAGACACCCTCTACACCCAATATGTTGAAGCTCAAGACGCTAATCAGCCCAACCTACCATCAGACCCCGACCAATATACCATCGTCCCTGCTTCTCTCAAGATCGTCAAGGTTCTTATTGAAGAACTCCTGTCTGCATCTGGTCAGCGGGCTGCTGCCAACGCCGCGGCCGCTGCAGTGGCATCTGCCAGCTTCGATGACGCGGAGAATGACGAGGAGGGCTGGGAGGACGAGGATGACACTCTTGACTTGAGCCTAGGCGCTACCAAGTCTGACCTGATGTCCTTTATGGAAGGCGGCCAGCGACAGCGAGACGACGAGACCCAGGCTTACCTGACCGACTTCTTCATCCGCTGCGGCCGGGAGAACATTGCCAACTTCCAGGAATGGTACAACATGCTCACAGAAGACGAGAAGGCCAAGCTCAACGAGGTTGCCAATTCAGCAGGACAATAGAAAGGGACTGCAAATGGAAGCAACAGATTTTACGAGCCTAGCCCGGCTCGACGAAGGTCGTTGCGAAAACAACATCACGATTCCTAGGAAAATAGGTAAAAAAATGGAAGGGAAAGGAACGCCCCTGTTTGAGTGGCAGATGGGTAGATAGATAGACTTTAGTAGGCGAAACTGATGAAATGGATCAGACAAGCCTGCTCCTTATGATGGAATATGAACTGTAGATAGACTTAGAAGAACATGCGGGCGGTTTATTTGATCAGCTACGACTTTTGTTAGAGCCACGAGAGATGTTACGATGAGCGCGCACCAGCAAACGGGGCGAATGAGAAGAAACAAATCGAACATTATCATTCTGTTCATAGTTGCGTGTGCACGTCATTGGTGTCTAGTCATACAGTTATTTTCTCTGTACCGCCGCCAGGGCGAGCAATGTTCCATCGCACTTGAATCGTATCCCAACCTCTCCAGAAACCTCTCCCAAGCCCTCCATTAGATCCTCCGCCAAAGGGACTGTTTCCTCTTTCATCAGCAGGACCAGAGAACCTTGAATTACTGCCAGGGCTAGTGGAACCCCATCGCGCTCAGATAATATCTCCACCAAACCCTCCGCCGAATCCTCCACCATAGCCTCCTCCGAATGGATTGTTTCCTCTTCCACTGCCAGGACCAGGGAATCTTGGGTTACCTCCAGGGCCAGTAGGGTCCCATCGCGCCCCAGGAGGTGCTTGAGGATCGAAACCGGATGACCCGTCGCCTCCTTGGCCTCCGAACAACGGGTCGTCAAAGGTAGGGTGCATACCTGAGCCACCGCCTGGTCGAGGTAATCCTCCACCGATGAATGAACCACGAAGGGGATCATGTGGACCCAGACCAGGCGGATTCAAGTCGTCGTGGCCGATGTTGTAAGGTGATCTACCTGGCATCTGAAGACCGCCTCGTGGGGGCCGGTTCATCTCATATTCATCTTCAAAGCCTGGAGGAGGGAAATCACCGACGGGGTGAGGTCGAGGACGAGCCATCTCGGGAAGAGGATTCGCTGGGGGCGGAGGCATATTAGGGTTCGGCACGGGATCACCCCGGAAGGGACGATTGGGGTTCTGTGCTTCTTGATTGCGGCGTTCGGAGCGTGCGTTGGCTTCTGCCTCGGCGGTCTCGACGTAGCCTTCACTCTGAAGCTTGGGGATTAGTTTTTGAACAATGTTGACCTTGAGGTCATGTAGAATATCTGAAGAGGTTGATTAATATGCGATATCATAAGAACATGGAGAAGGGATAACATACCGGCGATGGCCTGCTCAGAGGTAAAAACGCTTCGGAGCTTATCAGCAAGATCGCTTCGATCTTCTTGGTTGTCCTTTATCGTGATCCGAACAGGAAGTCCACTAGATTGCACGACATCGCGAACAGCCCTCTCAAAGCGATAGATGTTGTCATCTCCAACAGCCAGTCCTCGAATCTCAACCTTGCTGCCCATGCGATCAACGCGAATAACAAAACTCATGGACGACTGCTTGTGTGAGTACACGAAGCTTAGAGAACCAAAGCCTGAGTTCCATTGTGATGGCAGGCGAGGGGCCAGGGATTCGCATTCAGCTGTTTTGTTGGTGTAAGCAGGTAGGTCATGATAGGGATGCAGGGGGAGCTTACGTAGTTTCTTCTCCTCGTCAAAGCCTTGGAGCTTGAAGCCAAGAGCCGCGAGATAGGAATGAATAAGGAGAGCAATGACTTCATACGATGAAGCGAGATCAGACGAGTCGTCGTCGGGAGGATGTGTAGGAAGGGCATCTGCCATGCCCCCAAGGATGGAGGCGACACTGAGGGGTTCTGACATGTTGACTGTGGCTGAGATTGTGACCGTAGATTACAGATTGAAATGAGATGCGGCGTTTGATGATGTTGATGAGTGGAGCCTTTTTGGTCTTTATGTAGTGGAGTTTTCAAAAGTAAGGTAAGTTAAATGTATCTACCGTAGACGTGCAGGATGGGGAAGCTTTGAGGTTTGGGAGCTGCGTCATGAAGTAGTTGCCTCTCAGCCCTATATGTGGATACCTTTGGGCATCCCGTCGCGGGGCAGTGACGATGAGGCCGTGCCGTGCCGAGGTGTTCTACAGAGATAGGTACCTAGAGTTGGTTGTCTTGATAAGGCATTGACTGGGTACCAACAATTCTCTCGGTATGCATGCATCAGTGAAAATATTAATTTATCAATTATCATACGTGTCAGATACGTAAGTAGCTGATGTATCCAAACTCATCATGACGATGCTCTCACGTGATGTCGCGTTCCACTCAACGCGTCCCACCACGTCTCCCAAACCACCAATCTTTCAACATCATCATTCTCTTTCCATCCTCATCTCGCAATGGAAGCAATCAACCCAGGCCCCTCAATCCCTGCTTCTCAAGCATCTCTTCTACTCTCCTCTTTCACAACATTCCTCACTCTCACCCTCCACACCCTCCTCTACCACCGTGTTCTCTACCCACAAACAACCTTCCTCACTGCTCGCGCCCTCAATCTCCCTGTCCATCAGTCCCGCCATCCCGGTCTCTGCACATGGATAAACGATGCCGTATCTTCTGTAGCAGCACAGCTTCGAAAGGGCACCGTGCGTCGCATCGCGGTCGTCATGCATGCCGCAAAGTCGTTTGACGTACTAGAGCGCTGGGTATTTGATGTCGAGACGTTTCCCGTAGGCTGGGGCGACAGGGAGGAGGCAACGTATAACCCTGTGGTGGTGGAGGGTGCCGAAGAGGAAGATGGGGTTAATTGGACGGATGTCAATGAGGCTCTCAGGGGTGCTCTTCGTCGTGTTGCACATGCAGCTGAGATGATGCCTCCTCTACCCGAGGGGAGCACTTTTACGCTTGCTGTTGAGCTGCGCGATGAAGCATCTGCGCCTATAGGTGTAAGTCTTACATCTACTAACATTTCAAACGTATGAATGCTGACTGGTTATAGCATCCGCAGCATTGGATCCCTTCTCAGCCGAATCTCCAGCCGCCGACTGATACCTCTCTAAATCAAGGCTCTTCCCTTGGCGGCCAAAACACAACACCAATTCGCTCTGTTCAAGCTGGTCCTCTATTTTTTGAATGTTGGATTGAGCAGAGCGGCTCATAATGGTTCTCTCTTCAACACATTCACGCATATGATACCCAACTTAAACAAATAGATTATCGTCATCATGACACTTCATAGCCTCTAATTAATTCATCTTGCATAACATGACATTAATCCATTGCCCCGGTCCCAATTCCCAGACCCGGATCAAACCATGCCATACGATCCTACTCCCTACTCCGACAATGCCTAGAGTCCGCCGCGAAGTGTACAGTCCGGCCGTCAAGACATGACAAAATCCTTGACTCATTACCATCAAAATCATTTTCAAACGCCCAAATAGCCTTCCAGCCAGCCTCCAAGAGGACAGCAGCGCCTACTCCGTCGTCCCCTTCAACGCCGCGCGCAGACTCACCATCTCGCGCTTCAGTCGCGCGTTCTCCTTCTTCATCCTCGCTGTCTCGTCGCCTTGGTCACGCAGTCGTACCATCAGTTCTTCCTTTTCTTCTTTACCCTTTCCCTTGAGAGCCTTGACGATCTTGCCAAGCTCCCCGTTAAACTTCTCATATAGTAATTCGTTCTCTGCAACTGCCTCCTTGTATAATTGATCGATTGCCCGCACCTTGGCTTCGGCTGCCTTGACCGTAGTTTCCATGTCGTGCTGGATCGCATTGTGTTTCTCTTGCAGTTCCTGAATAGCAGCAGGAACGCGATCCTCTAGTTGCCTAACGGCAGCGCTCACTCGCCGCATATCAGCAGATTGTGAGCCCGGAGGTCGTGTATTGTTGACGCGCGCCATTTCCTCTCCAATCTTGGATAGCTCGGATTTAAGAGAGGCATCCACCTCGTCGACAGCTTGCTTTTCTGTGTTGAGTCGCTCTCGAAGCTTTTGTGGAGATTGCAAGCGGAGCCTTTGCGTCGCACGCCTGGTCGGACTCGAGTTTGGTCGCGGAGGTGATTCAGAACCAGGAGGCGCTGAGCGATACGGGCGCAATGTCGGAATATTTGTCGACGATAATGTCCTAGAGTGCCTGTGGGCTTTGATTGGTGACGTGACCCGGGGTGCCTCTTCTATCGGTTGTGGAGGGCTTGGCTGAAACAGATCTGCAACGTTTTCTTTCTGCTTTGAAGTTCGCAACGTTTGGGCTGCACCAGGGCTGATTGGTATTCTAGACGGAGTCGTTGCCTTGGGGCTCGCGTTGACCTTCTCTGATGTTTGCTTTGCGTCTTGAAGTGGCTGTGGTGATTCATCGTCATCCAGTGTAGCCGCTGCCATGAGGCTCTTGAGATCCGATAGAGAGCTGCGGCGCTTCTTCTTCGGCGACCGTGGTGGTGGCCGCTCTACATCTGGCTCCCCAATTGTCTCCAACAGCCGGTGGGAGCTTCCAGGCCTTTGCGCTTCGTCAAACGCCCCTGCTATAGGTGGACGGTCCTTGGAGCCCGGCCGCCGTGAAAGCTTCTTGGGTAGTGTGTTGTCATCAATAGATCTTGAGCGGCCCAGTGACGCTTTGGATAAGCTAGATGACTCGCCCGTAGCGGGATTTCGGTGCTTGCTGAGTTGGCGCCATACTGATGGTCGCTCATCCCTGCTGTTTTGTCGCAACAGAGTGTCAAAACCAAATTTGCGGCGCAGCGAGGAAGTATTGGAGACTAATGAAGGGGTATAACCCTTGCCACGGATCGCCGAGTTGATCGACTCAAATGTTGAGTTATCAAGGTTGAAGCTGTGGTTCAAGCCAGGCTCTTCAAAAATTCGATCACAGTCTTCCACAAGACGATCGAGCAAGTTGATATAGTTGGGGGCTGTCCCGTCATATACAAGCAATTCTGCAAAAGCAAGTGTCAGTGCTCCTCTGTCGCCATCATTACCGCATCCGTCCAGCAGATCGGCCAAAAGTTTGATGAGAGCAGTAAAAGCACGACGATTCTGCGGTGCCATATCGCCAAATAAGAAGTTGACAAAATCCGCAAAGTCTCCTGGCACTCTTTTGTTAACACGTGCTTGGAGGGTATCCAGAGAGCTCATTGACATGACTGGACCAATCTGATCAGCCCAAGCAATGCGTAGGAACTTTTCAAAAGCCACAAAAATGACCTCCGTAGGTAGATCTGAGGCTGCGTCGATGTCAAAAGGACTCTCAATGAGCCTGTTGTAAAGTTCGTTCACTGACAACTCATCGACCACGGACCGATTGAGCAATGTGCGGCCAATAATGAGACCCTTGCGAGACTGGAAAGCAGCGACATAGCCCGTGAATGTCTGCTCCAGGCGCACCAAAGGGTTTTCTGGACGGTTTTCCTCCTGAGATACGCTGTCCTTGCCCCCCTTTATGGAGCTAACGACAGATGCCTGGCTGTTGTTTCGGTGAATCGAAGGCACCTGTTTGTGTTTTGAACTCACACTCGCTGTGTCCGAGACATGGACAGAGCTGCCGCCCCAGAAGCTGGATAAAAGCTTCACCGGGGATGAAGCCAAGAAAGATTTGGTCTTCTCCGCCCTGGTCGTGAGTAGAAGGCCGTGTAGTGTCTTTGAGTAATATGAGACGAGAGGTGCTGTTAATTGCATGTTGGAAACACTGTGCTGTGTACTCAACAGTTGGATAACTGTGTCTGATTAGCTTCGGAAGTTCATGGATTCATCATATTAACAATGCTCACCTCGTCGCGACATCGTGGGGAGGAAGTCTTCCAGGGCAACATCATCCTGGAACTGCCTCCCGTTAAGACCAACTGTGAGCATCGATACCCGATTCATGTCGTTGGTCGCCACATTTACAACAATCTCAACCCCATAATGGCCCACAGGCGCTCCTTTAGTGCCCCTGTCATGGTCGACGACCACTCGGATCGGGGCAGGCTCCTTGCGACCCTCGATGAGTTGGTCGGCGCCCTCCTGAAAAATGGCCGCGTGCAGTCCCAGATTGCTATCTGGCATGCGCGCTGACCGTAGAGTCCAGGTGGGATCTTCTCGCTCCTTTTCAGAGAATCGAGCCTCGACTCTGGCTTTGACCACATCCTCTCCCCACTTGGCAGCTCTGGCTTCGTATATCTCCTGCAAAAGAAAACATCGCGAGGTGACTGCTCTGCTGATTCTATGCTCGCCTGGATGAGCCCCTCTCATTTCTGCTGTTGAGGTCATCCAGAAGAGCGTGCCATCTGCTGCCTCGGTGAATCGTACATCAGCCATATCATGCCACCCTGTGAAAACAAATTCGTAGGCCGCTGGACCGCCCGCTGCGTTGGTCATGGAAATAAGCAAACCAGCTGCTGAGGGTTTCTCGATCTCACGTAAAAGCTCTCGTCCCGTCATGGTTCCGCTCATCTTCTTGAGAATAACCACACAGTCTGAAAAGAGGAGGAATATGCCGGATTTATCTGACTGATTGAGCAAGGGTTGAAAGGGAGGCGCCAACTCGGTAAAGTCCACTGCTGCAATCAGACGCCCTTGCGGTTCAAGGTTCAAAGGCCAAGCTTCAACCATATTTCGAAGTCGATTGGCGACATGGGGCTTATCAGGTAATGGGTCGTCCATTGAGCAAATGTTTGTAATAATGTCTCGCGCCTTCAGCATAGGCTGCAGAGCAGGGTGTGTCATAGGAATACACCCGACGATCTGATCAATGAGCAAGCTGTAGCGAGGAAGTCTCTGGACGGGCTCAATGAGTATTGAGCGAATCGTCTGTTCGCCAGCTTGAGCCACTCGCTGCTTGAAACTCGACTGCTGATCGAGGAAGGAGTTGAGTAGTGTCGGGAAATGCTGGCTGGCCTTAATGTAATCCTGATAGCACTGGGTAAACTTGGGAAACCATTCTAAGAATAGCCTGGCGGTGGCCAAGGCACCGCTAGGATCTTTGGTTCGACCGAGCTTAGATCCTGTAAAACTCGTTGCAGGCGTTTCCATATCCCTCAAAGCCTCCTCTTCGGAGTCATCCATAATCCTCCGCATCTCTTCCATAAAGGCAGAGTTGACCTGCAAGATACCATCTGCCGAGCTTGGGAAGAGTTTCTCCAGCTCTTCCTCGGAGGGACTCAGACTACCAGGAGCTCTCGCTTGCGCGCTCTCTCGGAAGTCAGCCGCAACATGCTTCACCAACTCCCTCACCTTTCCCACATATCGTTCCTCGGTTTCCACCAATTCGGTCAGCTTCATGCGCAATTCCACTTTCTGGTCCTTCACGAAAGACTTGCTCCGATTCAAGGCAGATGGCTTGGAGGGTGCCCTTCGCAAACGACTAGTCGGCAAGAAGACTGGTTCTCCAAAAAGTTTCACTAGCGGTGTGTATCCTCCGTATTGTCGCAAAGTTGGGTCGAGGATATCATCCTCGTCGTCGGGCACGTCTTCAAGGTCGTCGGGCTGAAGCGGTACGATAGCGCCTGGCGGAAGAACAAGATCCAGGTCAACATTGCTGATGTGTTGGGTCTGAAGAGCGTCTTGTAGGGTTTCGATTATATCGGCTGTGTGATCGCTCTGGACCATGTCCTTAACAATATCGGCAGCATGTTGTTCGCTAAACAGAGTAGGACCACTACCAGGACGTCGACCTCGTGTAGGATATAGGTTTTTGAGGTAGGTTTTTACGCCATCGGGCAGTTCTGTGAAGTACTTGAAAAGACCAAAGGCGAGGGCTCGGTAGATCTCATCTCCTTGAAACTCGCGGGGCAGAAAGTGGACGACACTGTAGAATGGCGAATTGGGCGAGATAGTGATACGAGGAAAGCTCTGAAAGCCGGCGGGAGTAAAAACGTGGACTTGGACCCGAGAGCTGTTGAGGGTGTAGTTTGCAGTAGTCGAGGGACCATGGAAAAGCAGTAGAGGAAGATGACCTAGTAAAGGATCGGCGGCGTGGTAAAGAGTGACATTATCAGGCGACAGCGCCAGCTCATCGGTGACGCGAACCATGGTGTCGTCAGAAGGGGGTGGCCCTTGATCCGGACGTGAAGTGTGTTGACGGCGGTCTCGCAGTTGGGCCGCAGATGGAGGGCGATTCGACGAGATGCAATGCAAGCTGAGCTTAGTCTAGCAGCGATCGGGAGGCGGAACAACGGCCGCCGAAGAAAGAGAGAGACTTTAGTTGAAATAGTAACGAGTCGCCTCCTCCCTCGTCACGTACACTCAGATTCGCGCATACGGGCAATGAATTTGGTTCGTGGGGGGGGTTAAGAGAGTGGCGTTGATCGAGGGCTGGGATTAGGATTAGAAGACGAGGGTTGGAGGTTGAGCTTCGCTTGTGCTTGTGCCTATGCTGTCGGGAGTCAACAAAGTCGGGAGCGGAAAGAGTGGGTCGCAGGCGGTTTCGAAAGTAAACACACCCGCACTCGATCGTGCGTCACACAGATTGGCGTTGCATTCAACAGTTGATCAACAAAACCACGTGATAGATAACAACAACATAGGAAGAATAACATAGGCTTTTTACAGTATAGACTAGACAGAACAATATTGTTTAAACATTTTTCATGACTAAGATATTAATGCATTTTTCATCTTGTCTATATACTTGGATTATCCCACCAAAGAAAAAACAAGCTCGGTTGGCCCAGACAACAAAAAGCTTACCTGTAACCTCCAACCTCCCCTCCCCCCACTCTGCTACAGTATGAATAACAACAGCGGTCAAAAATAATTCAATGCCTAACCATGCCATGTCTGGGTGGGCTGGCGGGGACTAGCGGGAGCTCCCTCCCTAAGTTTTAGGCATTGACCGCTGAACTTTCAATGCCCGCCCCGCCAGTTGATAATGGAAGTAAAGATAAAGTTCCGACGCTTGACGCGTTCAGCGAGACGCCCTAAACACATAACCAAAGATATAAGACGTTGAAATAGTACATGGGCTATTTATCTCTACACCTACTACTATATTGCTTCACTTAGTTTGCAGCAACAAACCAATGACAACCAATCACACTCAAGACTGTGCTTCCTCCTCAAAGGCTTGAATAACCTCTTTACCAGCCCGTATTCCGGATCTCACCGCACCCTCCATATATCCCTTCCACACCAGAGATGTCTCGGTGCCAGCAAAATGCAGTCGTCCATACGCCTCACGCAACGATTTCCCGCTATCGCTAGTCATCGTCCCCGGCATCATCACTGGTGACGGTGCACCCCAGATCCAAGGCTCCTTGATCCATTCTTGGATGATGATATTAACAGGTTCAGGCGCTTCGACACCCACAGCGCTAAACACACCGCTGAACTGCTCCGACACGATCCTCGAGCGTTCTGCAGTCGACCACTTGGACCATTCCCTGCCTCTGTCGCCAACGACGAAGCAAGTGATGCTGTACTGGCCATCCTCTTCAGAGCATGTATCTCTTGAGAAGTGAATGGGTCCTGTCTCGCATTCTATGATGCCGCTAAAGCCAGCGTCGCGCCACCATGGCTTCTCAAAGACAAAGATAGCTTTGCCATAACAGCCTAGTGCAGTGCTATCGCCCAATGTCTTCTTGTTTGTCGGCAGAGGCGGTTCGAACGTGATGGTGGAGTAAAGGCTTGTTGGTACTGAGACGACGACTCTCTTTGCTCGGAAGTATTGTCCAGGGTCAGTGGTTTGGACGATGATGCCATCTGAGCCTTGCGTGATTGTCTTGACAGAACTGCGAAGTTTTACAGCTGTCTCTGGGAGTTTGGCCGCTAGGCGGATGGAGAAAGTCTGATTGCCTGTCTCTCGTTAGTCAACGACCCCTATCAGGTAGGTTTGTGAAGATTGTTACCTTGTCTATTGCGTAGATATTGCCCTCCATCCTTTTTATCAGAAGCCATATTATCCAAACCCGTACCGCTATGGAGATAATCCACCATGTACAAGGCGCTGACCTCGTCTGGTCCCACGCCCAAGAGAGAACAGGTAGCCTCCGCAGCGACCAAAGGACCAAATTTGGGTCCCAAATACTTTGTACTCAGTTGCCCAAATGTCAATGAGTCCAGCATTTCAGCCTCAGGGTGGCTAGAAGGGGTTTCCGGGTCAATCTTCTCAACCCATTTGTTCAACATCTTGACGAGTTCCTGAAACTGTTCGGATACATCTGGAGGCAAGGGTATATCGGATCCGTGTGGTAGCTGGAGGACATTACCATCAGCCTGCTGGTGGAGGTTCGAACCAGTTACTCTCTGCTTGATTAGGTCGAAACCAAACTCCTTTGCAAGCTTATACATCTCGCTTTGGTTGGTATCGTTGACCCAAGCAGCGCCTAGATCGACTTTGCCTCCCAAGGGAGAGGCCTCAACACTCAGAGTCTTGCCGCCAACCCGATTTCCTGCTTCTAAAACGATAACAGAATGGCCAGCTTCATGAATGTCGACCGCGGCGCGAAGGCCAGAAAGGCCTGCACCGACGACCACGACGTCAACTGTTTTGGATTCGAGCGAGTTAGTGAGGGTCATTTTGGAACTGATGTATGGATCTATACAGAGGGCGAAGTGAACCACGGATCGTCTGGATACTTATAACACTACATACGGGGGCGGTAAATCCTCCCTGAAGCTATAATCTGACATGATGTGACTGGAAAAGGAGTCGTAATACGATACGATTCCCAGTGCGTATTCAAGCTTATGTTTCAATGGCAGTAAGATTTACCAGATATGAGTTCCTTTATCCGGTAAATGATCAACCAAACCATGGGCATTTCTTCACCCATATCTCAGTATAGCATCTTTGTTTACTTTGGTTACTTCGATCAGTGCATCGTTACACTCATAATTTAAGAAACCTTAATCAAACCCTATCGGTGTTATTTATTCAGGTTTCAGCGTCTGTGGATGTTTCAACGGGATATCGATCTTCACGTGGACCCCGCGCTTGGGTACAGCACTAGCTCTAGCGCGACATCTTAATCCATTCTAGTGGAGGCTTTGATACCTTGTAAACACCGCCATATTACTTTGTTCTAGATTCATCAGTGACCTTACAACTAAAGAATCCTTTCAATAACAAACAAGATAACATTACAATCGCCATGTCGAGTCAATCGCGCGGTACTCCTGTTCAGCACAACCCCTCTTCTGCCAATTACCGCCTCATCGAGCTACCCCCAGACCTTCAATCTCTTCTTGAATCTGACGACGCACCCGTGTAAGTCACTTATCAATATCCAACGACATCTCATTCGAGGTACTAATCTCACTAAAACTTACTCAGCCTCACTATTGAATCTTCTGACTCCTCGGCTCTTCTCAAAACACCTACCAAGACATATGCACTCCGCCAAAAGAACACTTCAAACGCCATGATGCTCCTCTCACCCTCGCCCTCGGATGGCACGCCTGAGCAAGGCATCTCTATCATTTCTACCATCAAAGAAACGGTGGAGCTAGACACTGTACCGGACAAAGCTACTGGGACATCCGGCGGTACTGCAAAAAGCATTGGAGGGCCGAAAGGGAAGTGGCACGAACGGTTTGGAAGGAATAGGTGATGGACGACACACTAACGTGAGGACCACAAGACACGCAATTATCACTTAAAAGTTAAAACAAATCATGGTGCTTGAGGTCAAAAATTGTCTACTTCGTGTTGGGAATAAAAAACTTGTTACTCAGTATCCCGCATCGTCCTTCTTCCAAAGACAACGATCGCTGGCTATGTCTAAGGATACCAAGAGTCATTCCGCAGACCGAAAATAAATATGATGCTCAAAGCCCTAAACGCCGATGCTACCTGATAGATGGCCTCTCGTTATAAGGAATAAACGCCGTCTAAAAATCCCAAAGTGTTGCTCGCTAAGCCCCAGCCTTCAAATGTGCCCCTATACGCGATAAAGTCGTCTTATTGACATAACCGGTTATGAGATATAGTGAAAAGCACGAATCCCATAGCATTATGGTTGCATTTTGCGTTCAGACTATGTTGTTACTGTCCCTGCATTCGAGGCTGAGCGTCAAATTGTGGAAAGAATTGGTATTGTCCTTGGTACAAACCCGGCACAGGAATCTGATTCCCAAAGTTCATGAATCCTAGTGCTTGTGGTTGCACCATCCCTGGGTTGAACATAAGTTGTTCAACTGGAGGTGCTACTGGTTGCGCTAGCTGGACTTGTTGGGCTTGTGCTCGACCAGGACGGAGACGCTCAAACACATTTTTGAATTGATCTCGTATTCCACGATGTGGTCTCTGCTGGTTCTGGTTCTGGTCCATGAGTTGTTGATTCATCTCCTCAACATTAAAGAGTTGTTGTTGTGCTTGTTGATGGATTGCCTGTATTTGTCCTTCAAATTGCTGCTGCTCTTGGTGATTAAGAGCGTGAAGTCCGGCTCTTTGAACGTCCTGTTGTGGGTTCTCGACCACGGGTACGTTTGGTTGCATTATACCATTCTCTTGGCCTTGAGCCAGTCTGTTTTGCTGCTGATTCATGCCTTCTTGTGGCTGATCCCACCTTGGTATGAACGGGATGTTGGCATCTTCATTGGGCACTCCCATGCCTTGAACATACCGTCTGAGCATGTTTACTTCTCCCGGCCCTCGACCATCATTGGGGACTGGGCGGTTCTGACGCGCACCCAGGTTCGCGTAACGATCCTTCTTTTTTCGGCGACGGTCATCCTCCTTAACATCATCAGACATCTTGAAATCCAGAAGATCGGCTGCCAGGTCTGGGTTCTCCTCCAGTACCTTCTGCTTGGCCGCTTTCTCGGCCTCCTTGACCTCGTTTTCGTGACGCTCTTCGACGCTTTCGAATAAGGGACAGTTGCCTTTCTTGCCACCTCGGCTCACGTCGTTGAAGTGTTGGTAATCGCAGGACTTGGAACAGACGTAGCACTGCACGTTCCTACAGCCTTTTCGAGTGCAAGTCATCTTGTTGCATCCAGACTCCTTGATGAAAGGAGTACCACCTGTCAAGACGTTAGCGATCAATATCGAAGTTTGGGAGTCTAAGGACATACACTTGTTGCAATTTCGGATCAGCGCCTTCGACATGGCTTCCTCCACGTCTCGTCTCATGTCGACGCCCCTCTCAAGGGCTGCCTCCTCGCAGGTCTTGGGAATATGGGTTTCGAAATTGCAGAGACGGCAACTCGTGATTGCACACTCTGGGTCTTGGCACCGAAACTCCCTGTTCACTTCAACTGGTGGATACTCTTCTGCATAGTGGCAGAAGGGACATTTGGCAAGGTTTTCCAGGCCAGCCATACGAAGGACATCCTCTTGTTCGATTCGATCAAGCGCCGAAGTCAGTTTCTTATCCAAGAACTTCCGTCGCTCGCTCTGGGAGAAGCTGCCTATACACCCATCTGTGGACATACACCTCAGTTCGTATTTAGATAGGCCGACTTCATTCTCAGCAGTGCGACGAGCACATCCGACACAGAAAAACTATGTTTCGTTAGCTCAAAGTGCCGTAGAAAAAGAAAAGCAGTGCGCTTACATGAGTATCATTTCCATTGCAGTGAACGAGTCGATTTAAAGGGGCCTCAGTAAAGCAACACTCACACTCGGTGACTTCACCTCTAGCTTTAGCCACCTCGAAATTGTGTAGCTCAGCATCCCTGTCCCGCTTTTCTATCCGGATCTTCTTAGTTGTGACACCTTGAAGCAGTCGAGCAGCTTGGAGTTCCTTCATCAGCAATTTCTTCATGGGGTCTGGGCAAATGCTGATCTCCATTTCGATCCTCTCTTGTCTGTACTGCGGCGGTCGTACTGAAGGCGTCTTTTTGTATTTCCACGGCAGTAGATTAACATCGTCCGTTTGGCTGATGATGTTGTCGAGAGCAGTAAATGTCGGGAGAAGATGGTAGCCATTTTGCGAAAGTTGCTCTTGAATGGCTTTTATAGGTACAAGGGGAAACTCTGCTGCTATCATTTGTTTTCTATGCCAAAGTTAACTTTAAAGCCTCCTCATAATCAAGGACCGATTAAACTTCAATGCTACATAATGAAAAACACACACAACCAATGCCGACGCGCACATTTATGTAACCAGAGTGACAAAATTCCACTTACACGATATTGGCTTCTGCGTCCTTCTTGTCCAGAGCTGGTCGGCCAGGGTAGTTGTACTGGCGCTTCGCTTGCAACACCTCCTCGGAGTCGCCGTCCTGGTCGTCATCTTCGCGCTTTCTCTTGCCGATGGACTGCTTCGGTCGCTTAGTATACGACTGGCCTGACTCTTGAAGATCCATAATGTAGTTGACAACATCCTGGGCAACGAACGACAGTGGCATCGCGACGGATTTGAGGTAGTCGAGACAAATATCGGGATACACAGCAGTTACTTTTTGGATACAAGTATCTTGTAGGAGCTGAGCTTTCTCATCACTGTCGTGATCGTGTTCCTCCATCCTGGTAAACAGCGAACACCTGCTCAACCTCTGAGCAAGGTGCTGAATACACCAAGGACCAGGGTTTAAAAGACGATGCTTAGCAGCTGATGTGTTCTGTAGGACTTCGGTTGTTTGTTCGTAGTCGAGGGTCGAGGTCTGTGTTGAAATGTTGTTAGAAGGAGGAGAGAACAATGCAGGCGGCGCGCGAAGGAAGGGTTGAGAATATCTTCTCATCACTTCCATCGCGCTAGCCTGTGAATGATATTAAGGCAGGCGCTGAGCTCGATAAGTAGGACTGCCAACGGAGTAATGAGATACACAAGGGAGAAGAGCAGTGGAGTGCAGAGAAGAGGGATCAATAATATTTGGCAGTGCTAGTAGCAGCGACAGTGACAGTGAATGCCCGTAGCCGGTGCACTATCCATGGCCCGTATCAACTCTTCACTCTGTAAAAAGAACCTATTACCTTTCATATAGCTCTGATTGAAAAAAATCATGAAAAGGAAATCTTCATGAGGAGGTGAAATATGTAGTATTGGATGAGAAGCGTGGCACCGTGATGATGACGACATGGCTAAACACCAAAAGCTTGGGTGAAGCCCGTTGTTGTGCTGCCACGACAAAGCTTGATGCCTCTCGTGTCCGCGGCTTCGCGGTGTGTGCAAATCACTTGTTTGTTTGTTTGTGTGTGCGGTGCCGTGCGGTGCGTGTTCGAGAGGGCATGTTGAAAAGTAGAAAATGTTAGGGCTCTTACCTGTTACCATGAGATACCGATGGTTTATATTCAGCCGTGGTGCACTTATAAGGCAGACGCTATTATCGAATGGAACCCGCTGTACCGAGTAAATCAAAAACTTAGGAGTAGCTAGAATCTGAAGAATGGATTGGTCAAGTGGTGATGCTGAAGTCGGCTCGAGGTTGCTGTTTATAAAAGCAGAGAGAATTCCAGCATAAACAAGATGATATTGAGTTGCTCGTCACCGAAAGGCAATATAACGACAGCCTGGCTCCTTCTATCCCGCCCTTCCACTCACGACTCCATCAGACTTCGGATGAAAAGCGAGTGATAGATGAATGCGCTGTCCCAGTCGAAGCTGCCTCGTTTCAAACCCCCGCTTCCACAAGCTGAAGCAAGGTTTGCTCGTCTTCAAGCGTCACCAGTAACGATAATCAATGATATTGGGAAATGCTATGCAAGAACGAAGTAATACTGGAAATCGAAGAAATATACGATGCAGTCTGTTGCTAGCAAGGTTATGTTGCGGCCTGAAACTGATAAAACCCAATGTCGAGATAGCTTCGTTAAAGCGGACGCAAACAGGTCGCCCAGACCTCACGAGATGCGGAGTCAGACTAAGCGCGGCCGACGACAAGGCTCAAGGTTGAATACGCAATACCCTTGAGTTCGCAAACAAGTTTAGCAGACAAGGTAAGGTGGGATAAATCAAGATGTGTTGCTCCGGAAGAAACCTTGGGCTTAGTCCTATGTATTGTCTTCTTTTTTGGGTTTCCGTTGCACCCAAATGATACGATGCGACATCCAATCTTGAAGGGGACCCAGCGCGGGCCACCGCAGGCGTTTGTGGCTTGCCATGGATGGGCATGCTTGAGATGGATGGGAGATGAGGGGTTGTGTTGGTCATTCATCACCTGAATACGACCGGCCAGTCAATAGCCGATGGTAATAAGAGACAGAAGAGCCAAGAAAAAGGGCTCTTGGTCCGGGTCGAGCTTTTTTGGTTGCCTATCAGCTTTCAACTTTGTTGAGTAGTTCGAGCTTGAAGCATAAGCATAAGAAATAACAACAGAGAGTGTTTGCTTCTCTGAAATGCTTGTCTTAGACATCCGAAACTCAAATGCTTCTACCCTCGCAAAGATTCTGAATACACAGATGTAAATTCATGCATAATCGTAAGTGTTTGAAGGTAACTCATAAAACCTACATAACCTCAGACTGCGGGCTCAGGGGTAACTTCGAGTCAAACAAATTAGTTTTAGGGTAACACAAGATGCACGTTTCTATCAATCTTCCCAACAAGCAGTACGTCGATCCGCCGTTTATTGACTCACTAGTCAAGTCATGATAAACACGGTAGGCTATTGCACCGCAAATGAATAGTTCCCGCTTACAAGTCGACAACTGACAAATATTATCATTAATCATTCCATCACATTATGATCATAGTACAGGGAGAAAGTCTCCAGGGGGTTACCCTACTCGTCGTCCTCAGACTCGGCATATGTATCCCCTATCTCATCGTCCTCGCCGTCCACGACATCCTCATCGTATGAGATTACTTTCCGTCCACTCCGTGTTGACCGTCGAGTTGCACGCTCAGATGTTGGCGGCTTCTTCTTGGTCTGTTTCGCCGGAGCTCGTCTTCTTGACCTTGCACTCGGTTGCGGTGGTTCGGATTCTGCCTCTGATTCTGGTTCAGGTACTAGTTCTGGTCCAGACTCCAGTTCTGGTTCAGGCTCGGGCTCGGGCTCCTGAGGTGGCTCCGGTTCTGCTTCGGCCTGCAATTCAGTAACCACTTCTTGTTCGCCATCAACCTCCATCGCGACGACTGTTCTATGCTGTTCTCCTCCGTCATGTTCCATGACCAGTCCATCGTCGCCATCATCATCCTCGTCCACTGCAGGAAAGAAGCTTGAAGTGTGGTGAGCAGGCGCTTCAGCCTCGGCTTCTTCCTCTTCCTCGTAGCCGTCAGGTAGGAACCCGCCGGCCATGTCTTCATCCTGGATCTGTGGTGGTTGCTTTTTGGCGTGGGTCGTATCTCTAGCGTGTCCAAACACCGAAATTTCATCGGTAATTTCTCCATACTCCTGACGAATTCGTTCTGCAATACGCATACCCATGAGGAAGCGGCGCCATTGCGCTAGTGCCTTCTTTCGTCGTTTCTCATCTTCCTTCCGCGCACGTTCTGCTTCGTCCTTTTCGAGCTCTACCATAACTAGATCATGGTTCTCCTGCGCAATAACCACGCCCTGAATGACGGGGACAGCCATACGGTGGCCAAATTCAAAGTCAACGACAGCTTCGGCATAATCGATCTGAAGCTTTTTGCAAACGCGCATGGCTCCGCGGAAGGGTACGTGCACTGCACCCTCAGGACACATATGCTCGGCAAATAAGTCGATATTCCTAGTACACAGTTAGTTGGTTCAAAAAGAAGTTCACGTGTGGCACCATACCCATATTCGTTCTTGGGGATGACTCCATCTTTGATTGGTGGCGGAATGATCCAGTCTGTTTGCTCCCAACTGTAAAGGCCCTGCAGAACTTTTTGTCCTGTTGCAGCTTCGGCTTCCATGATCTCTCGACGACGGTTTATTGTGGCTGCGCGGTAGGGGACTCTCTTCAATGGTTGTTCTCCTGCAGTTGGTGCCCGTCCCTGCTTATGCCAGGTCTCGGCACTCTTTACGTTCAGGACATCGCTACGTAAGAACACGTCTTCCTCCTCCACTTTGCCTCCTTTGCTCTTGTTCTTGAAAATCTTCACGGGCTTCGCCCCAGGTTTAAGTGCCTCCTCACGCTTGAGGTGGCGCTCGAGAACAAACTCCTTGGATTGCTTGTAGTATTGTAATGTCTCTTGGCCTTCCTTGACCTCCTTCTTTTCTGGCTTCGCAGGCTTCAAATCGGTGGCCTCTTCCATCTCGTCAATCTCAGTGATGGGGTGCTTCTTGCTGCCTCGTCTGTATCCGGATATCGCAGTCTTAAACCAGTCAAACTGATCGTACCGCTTCACTTTACCATGGCGATTGTAGACGGGAACCTTTTCTGGTCCCATCCTTACTCCCTTGGTGCGGCCAGGAAGCATGTTCCGCTTCAAGTATCTGACTGCGACATCCTTAGCGGTGCCGTCTTGGGTATACCCGACAATGTATGCCATGATTTGGCGTGCTTTGTCAGCCTTTGCTCCACGGGGTTCTAGGGACTCGATAAGATCTCGATTCGTTCCAACCACGTTCTTGACAATTGCATCAACAGGCAGATATTTGTTCGTAATCGGAGACAAAACTTCTGTCCAATAGTGTGGAAATTCCATGTCGCCGTCAAATTTCTTGGTCGAGATCTTTCGTGGGGTGACTTCCATCTCAACAACAGATTCATCGTCGGTGTCCTTGTATTCGAGCTCCAGGCCATCTGAATCGCTTATGATCTCAGCCTTTGGTCTTGCTTTTCGCGTTGAATTTTTCGTCGTCTGTTTTGTCTTTTTTGTGGGCTTCTTCTTTGTTGTAGCGCTCTTCGTAGCTGTTTTCGCCTTCTTTTCTGGTGTTGCCTTCGCTTGTTGCGTGCTGTCGCTCTTTTCGGGCTCGGCATCTTCGAGTTTGTTCCATCCAAAACCTAGACAAGGTAGATTCGCAACCATTCGTGCCTCTAAGCCTAATCCTCGAAGCAGGGCAGTAAACAGCTGAGCGCCTACATCTCGACTTCCTTCACATATTCGGGCGCAATGACGGAAATCCTCCAAGCCTGCGATCCTCTCTCCAAATTGCTCTGGGTCATGAGGCTCGGCCTTCTGCGCTTTCGTCAGTCGGTCCAGCCGTTCGAGAGACATATATCCCCATTTTCTCAATCCTGGCGTCGTAACTCGGAATCTTTGCTTCCACCAAGCTGATAGTGTCTGCATAAGTCGAAACAGGGGATCTCCATGGCTCATATCAATGGCCCCTTCCTCCAGCCTTTCGGCCTCCGCACCCCAATCACGAGATCGTCTGTCCGGAGCCTTTTTGCCTTTGCCTTTTGGTTTGGAGCTGTCTTTTGTTGGTTTTTTGGGAGCCGGCTTCTTTTCTAAACCACTGTTGCGCCTCCATCGATCTACCTCATCCCAGAGTCTCGGGGGAAGGTGGGAAATCATGGTCGCTTGGACTTCAGGGTCGCACAACCAAGAATTCCGAGTGGCATTGTGCCAAAGAAGTAACATGACGTGGACACAGTGCGTGGCATGCCGAACTTTTCTCTCACGCTTCGAGGGTCCTTTCCTGTCAAAGGCGTTTGTGAGTGAGATTCGGGTATCTCTGGTCAGCGTCAATTCCAGGTCCCCAGATGGGACTGGAGCGTCTGGCAAAGGCGCAGCCGGTGCTTCGACATCTTCAAACTCAATGTCTTCGTCGTCCCCGGAATCATCGTTTTTGTCCTCCGATTGTTTTGGCGGCACGACATCCTCAAACTCCTCATCTGATAACGACGTCAAAGAGCTTTCGTCGTTATCATCATTATCAAATCCATGAAGTACTGAATTTGAATTGGGTGTCGCAGATGCGTCCAGATCGTCGTAGAGTGTTGCTTTGCGCCGTGATGCTTCGGGCTTCTCTTTGGGTACTTTTGGCGCTCTGCCCTCTCCAGGTGGCGGCGATTCACGCAAACGCTTGCGCGGTACAAGAGGGGGCATCCTAACGTCGTGATTGAGATTGTCGCATTATGCAAACTTGGATGTGATGGCTTGTTGAACAGAGAGTAGTGGGTACTTCGTCATAGAACAGGGAGGATGTCGCGTGTTCACGTGATTCAATTAAAGTAGTTGGTACTCAGCGTCTCGTTGCCTGAATGGCTGCTCTTAAGTGGCTACCCTATTCCATCAACATGGTAGCGTAGAGAATCATATCTTACTACGGTGTTCAGTTTGGCTCTACATTTTTATCGGACTGTACGAACTAAGGATTCTCGTTGCAATAAAGATAAAACTCGTAGATTAATGCCCCGGGATTTTTTATGAGGGAGAACTACATCTGCACACGGTAAGTGGTAACCAAATCATGAGCTATGGTAAACTACCCAATGAACAAAAAGACAGTCGATATCGTTCGTTTAGTATCAGAAATTGCCCAACGCCTGGCCATGCATCTCTATCACTATCACAGAAAACTCAACGCTCATACTTCGATCAAGTCGGGGGTAGCAGGTCCTACACCTCGCAATAGAACAACAGTATTTCCACTCTGCAATGCAGTCCCAACCTTCTCGTTATACTCCAAAACCCTCCCACCTTCGACGTGGAACACACGTAGCTTATCCTTCTCGTCCGAACTTTGGTTGTTGATGTTCTGCACCTGCAAACTTCTAGCTGCAGCATCTAGGACTCGGCCTACCACCCAGTCCTTGTTGTAGAAAAACTCTCCCTTGGGGAACTTGGCTTTCGTTGTCTCCGCCTCAGCCTCCACATATATGTACACTCTCTTCTCTGGGGGTGTCTTGTCGTCACCCTTGGCTGTCTTCTTGAGGTTGTTCACAGCAACAAGACGTGCTGTCGCAGAGCTAGGCTTTGGTTTGGGGAGCGCTCGGCCAGCTTGTTCCTTCTTAGCTGTACCCCATGCGCGTAGCTTATCAAAGGCAGATTTTGTTTTCTGGCCAACGTCAAACTGCGCGGGGCGAGCTCCGATGGGTACCAGGTTGCTGCAGTCGTGGTCCTCCCTTAAACGATGCTTTAGGCAGTAATCTCGGTTGCATGTCTGACAATGCACACCAGGCGTCAAAGATGTGCCAATCGTAGTCTTGCATTCAGGCGATGCGCATGGCTTTTGGGACACCTTGTCGCGGAGAACCTTTCCCTGACCGATAGATGGCTGCGAAAGCTCCCTTAGCCGCTTCCGCTCCGCCCAAGCACCCGGGTTTGTGCATTCGTGTGCTCTCTCTGTTCGGTGGTCGAGACAAAATGTTTTCCGGCATGACTGGCAAAAGAAGGGGAGAAAATCGAGTTGATTACAGTAGTCATATTCGCAGTGCTTGCCGATCAGCGTAGCCTCGTTCTTGTCGTCCATCTCAACGTAGCTGGTATCTTGAGCTTCTGGGGTTCTTGATGACGCCATGATGAAGGTTTGGCGTGTTTAAGAGCGTTAAAAAAAGGTTGCGCAAGTCGTAGGCAGAGGCGCTGTCGCAAGTCTTCGTAGACAGATGACAGATACAAAAGGCGGCGGCGAGGAAACGTCTGGAAGGGTCCGTGTATGACCAAGCTTGGCGGATTACAAGCGAGTTGCGCCACGAGCTTTGGCACGCTTAAAGTGAAAGAAAGCGAGTACGGCCTGGCGCCAGTTTCAACTTGATATTCTTGTGACTTTTGTAAATTATTCGTGATTTTGTAGAAAGCAAAAGGAGGCTTGGTTAATATCCGTATTGGCGCACAGCCACTTCGCAGAGTAAATCGCGGGGTCTTGTCCCCCGCCATGGGAATGTTTACTTGGCAACCATGCAAAGACAGGGGCCAAATTATAAGTAAGACAACGCCTGGTCTATTTTGAGTCGACTATGCGCCGTCTATATGCTATCTATACTTTGGTTGAACATTGAAACATGAGCTGAGCGCCTTCTATCTCCCCTGAACGCCAGGTTTGTTGTACAAATACTCGTATCACAGTTCCTTCTCTTTGACCGGCTTCTTGGCCAACAAGTCTTCGCGACCTGTCGCAGGCGCATTGCCTACAGCGGCCTTACCTCCAAATGTCTCGAACCCTTTATGGAACGCCCATTCAACCGCATGCTCAACTGGTTCGTCGAACATTGCTGGGAGGAAGGGAACCACCGCGAGACCCAGACCAATAGGACCCCATGTTCGGAGAGGCGTGTTCTTCATGTTCTTCATAGCTCGGCCGGAATACCTCACAACACTGTGGATTGTGAAAGCAGGTAGTCCCATACTTGCGACGCCCTGGAAGATTGCGCGCTGCACCATAACACTGCGATAGTCTTCGAGTGGTGATACCGTACCCGGTTCGATTGCGCGCGTTTCAGTGGCGGGCAGACCAGTGATCTTCTCTTGTCGAGGGGTGAGCTGCACCTTCGGGTTCAACACGCGCTGGTTGTGCCAGTATGACTTGTAACCTTCGTACGAAACATCGCCGATAAGATACATCCAGGATATGCCGTAAGCTCCGCGCACGAGATTCGGGTGAGCTACAGGCCTGAACGACTCGCCGACGTCGCTCGAATAAGCGATATATCGATGCGCAGAGAGGAGAATCGTTCGGATTCGTGTGGCATATGCTGCATATCGAAGATTGGTATCCGTTGAATCGGGAGCGCTATACTCGGTTAGCTGGCGTCAACATGTTCGCATATAGTCAAACACATACTAGCCCTCTTTTATGTCGTGGATGAGATTTCCGTTCTTGTCTGTCTGGTTGACAACTTGCTGTATGCTCTTGGGGAGCTGCTCTGTCGCGGGAAGCTTTTCGGTAATAGTTTCCTTGATCTGAGTGGTCGTCCCCTTCGTCTCCTCCGGCTTGGGATCCTTCGATTTACTCCACCAAGACATCGCAGGCAGTTGGTAGATATCGAGAAGAGTGAATCAATAGTTGCATCTTGGAAAAAAGATGACCAGCTTCCAAGGCAGAAGAAGTAGCTTCCATTTTGACGGCCCGCCGCTACCTTACCTTTTACCCACTGCGCGCTGCAGGCAAGTTCAACCCTGGGTCCGGTGACGTTAGTGCTCCGTAGATCCGATTGAACCCGATCATGAGTAGATATCCCGGGGAATAACCGCCGACTCCGGCTCGGTCCCCTTTAGGCCTGTAATTCCAGGCACAAGCTCCAGTCGAATTTGAGAGCTCGGCAAAGTATCTCAACCGCGACACTTTGAACATCCACCCATTGCCCTCCGTCCATCACTCAATTCGTCCATCCCGGTCTCGTTCTATACTTCAAAATGGCTGGCGTCGCTTACTACACCATTGCCGGCAAGCAGGTCGGCGGCCACTACGTTCGTTCTCCCGCAATTGCACCCGCGGTAGCTTTAGGACCTCTTTCAAAACTGACATGAACAACAGCTGGCCATGGCCTGGTTGGCTTCTCTCTACGCCGGTGTCAAGTACGCCACCTCTGGCAGCCCTAACAAGCCCACCGCTACTGCTACTCCCCCGATCAACGCCTCCAGCTCCGACGAGGCCGACTTCATCAAGTGCGCGAATTCACCAGCTGATGCTGTGTTGTTATGAACTAACCGGGCAATAGGAACTTCCTTGACCAGCAGGACAAGAAGAACTAGACGGTTGAATCGAGGACGATGGTTGTGTGGTTATTTGGATGCGGTGTACGTTTATAAGTCATGGAGACATGAGCTGTCCATCGAGCCGGACAGCCGAATTCAGATACCAACAAAAGCCGGTTTCACCAATCGCGGCATAACGATCCTAAAGAAACGTTCTCTCTCATTGTGAAGCATTCGAACATGCGCTGCTCCTCGATCCGACACTGATATATTTGATGCGGAACTATTTAGACCTCGATGTTGATACACTCGCATCCCTCCTTGTCCTGTCGCTATCTTGTCGATATTTTCCCCGAATCCTCGATGTGGTCATGATGTGAGAGGAGCAATAACTTGCTATTAATACTTTGAGCCTGCTCAGTGTTCACACTCTTATGATGACGTTTTGATCAATGTTTTGATATCCTTGCTTTTGCTTCCAGTTCACCAACAAAACCTTAGATTATTGCTATCCGTGGTCAGAGTGGTATTCAGGGCTCTATCATTATCGCCTATGGCTGGCGTCTTATCCTAAAGTCTTCTGATATGTTCTTTAATCGCATTGAAACTTCCCTGATCAAGTGTAGAGTCGAAACATCGGCCAAATATTCTCACGTCAAGTAATGCTGGCCTTTTCTTTTAATTTCGGAGTATCGGGAGCTTAACCGTCTGTTCTGGCAATAGGTGGCATTCATAGAAGCTCAAAATAGTCAGATGAACATGGAAGCATGCCATCACTGACAATTGGACTTGGACCTAAAGTGTTTTAACGTACTTACACTACACCAAAACATCTTGCCACATACTAAAATATTTGGTTCTCAGCTGTACGTCTACCTAATTGCCTCGAAAGTGCAAGAGCTATACTGAGATCTGTATGTAAACAACGTTGCCTACTATAGCCTGTTGGTTCCGTGTCTGAATGAGGGTTGAAGATAAATATCGATACATATAAATTCTCGTAACAACCCACTCTGCCGCTCTCAAGACCATTTTTCAGACAAACTCTTCATGAATGATTGTTCATTAGATCTATTAAAAGTGTATGTATAATTCTTGCTCCACAAACACCAAACCATCTACAATAGTACAACAAACAGCATCACCTACCACCTACATACTCTAACGATGCCTGTCCTGATCGACCAAGCTGCCACATTCTTAGAGCAGTCATAAGAACCATGAGAGACCACCGCTCTCCTAGGTTCTGTTGGATTCCCTTGTCTGAGAACTCAATCCTGCAAGTCTTCCATGCCGCCTCTTTCCAGGACGCCATTGCGAGGTACTCCAATGGTGCCCTCATATCTCCAGAACGATAAAGCTTGAACTCGTGGCAGTATTTAGGATCCGCTGCCGCTTGCGGCGGAGTCATACACCATTCAAATTCCTCCCGTACAAAACTGTCCTGACCATTCTCCTCTTTCATTGTCTCTATTCCCCATCGGAAGACAACAGCTTGTTCCCTTTCCTCAAACAATGCCTGCACGATTTCTGTGGCGACCCTAACATCCTCCTCTGCTCCGGGTGTCGCGGATACGTTGACAATACTCTCCACGATGCCTGGATCAGATAACCCATCCCGCAGCGTCTCACCAGCTGCTGCTAATATCGGGTCTTTGCCGGAGGGTCCGTTGTGCAGAAGCAAACAGGGCGAGTTTGACGTGCGATTGGAAAGTCCAGAGTGTTCTGATACAGCAAACATCTTCGAGTTGGTTTCGTTACCGAGGAAGAAGGTTCGCAGTTTGTTCCATTGCCATGATATCTTCAACTGCCGTGGTAGGGGACGGTATGGCGAGCTTTCGCACTCACTGACCAGGGCTGTACTGGATGGTGTGAGGGAGTTGAAAAGGGCAATTCTGGTAGAGCTAGAGGTTGTTGACGCAGCTGTCGATGACCTCGCGGTTCCTGGTACCCTGAAGTGTGATGACAGGGCACGCTCTTCCTCCAAGGCGATATTCATGGTGAGCTGGTTGTTCTGGATGTCCGGTGTGTAAGTCGGCGACAAGGATTATGTGTGGCAAGTAGTGCTAGCAACAAAAGCGTATTCACGACTGCGACCAAGTCGTTTCTCAATCAATATCTCGCATGTTGATGAGTGAAAAATACTGTAAGCAATCGAAACAAGTGTGTAAGGAGCAGACATACAGTACAGTATATGTTGGTTAGGTAGGCTATCGGCAGATCGCCCTGCAGAACAAACTAGTGCACCCCTACTCGCACATGGAGCGGGTTTGTTCGAGAACTTTAGCAAAGTGGCGACATGGTTCATGCTAGAGCCGGGTATACCTGAAAAGGAAGTTCACGGGCATGTCAAAAGCCGCTAGTCATGTAATCAAACCTCTAGTTTGCTATTAACAGAGTCTGATGAATCTTCTGAGAATAGCTTAAGGGGACTTCACATTGATTTGGTTTACTTCTGGTAAGAGTCGAGGGTAAACGGAGGAACTGCTCCACCGAGTAATTACTCGAGCATCGTCCTTTTCTTCACAATTTGTCAAATATTGGATAGGATCGATAACAAGCGTATACGCCTTCCCGACTTTGTTAATACTTCGGCAAGCCGGCTGTTTGACTGACGCGTGTGCTGCTGATTTACTATCAAATCCACCTTGAGGGTGTCATGAGATTCCTTGCAAACTGTCGTAGCGTGAGGTCTATTCAGTCACGAGAAGTGCGGTGATATGCATGCCGTTTTGCAATTAGGTAACATGGCCTAGCATGGAAATTTGGACGGAACGGAGAGAGAAACCCATGTAAAATAATCCCGGCATGCTTATGTCCGTGATCCTTGTGCGCATCCATGCTTCTATCAAAATTGCTCGAAACAAACGGCTAGTGATCAGTCTAGTACATTAGCGAGGAGGCAGATATCGAGGGCCTTGTTACTGAATATCGCTCTTTCGACGTCGTCAGGAGTACATCATGGAGAATTACTTAATGTTGACAGTTCCAATATAGTCGTTCTTCGCAATATTGATTAAATGTTTATTTCTTGAATAACTTTAACGTCTTCATCTTCACGTTAGGCCATAAGCTCTCGCTTACTTAATCACTCGTTTGACGCACCTGCCTGAGTTAATTCACTGGTATAGATCACGTGATACTAGCGCCAGAGAATTCTCCTCCCCCGCCATCGACATTTCTTCGCCAAACTGGCATCAACTATCTCCTTAATCGAAACATCCCACCTCCCGCAAAGCGCACGTCCTTCGGATACAACGATAGCCTCTCCATCTCCAATACCCCCAAAATCGAGAACCCACACCTCAAGGAGATAGCCGTCCTGGGCATGTCGGCTGCTACCACCGACCCGGCCCTTGTTGCCGCTCCCGCCCCGGACCTCTCTCCTGTTGATGCTGTCGCTCAGGTACATGACGTCTCGCCTGTTGATCATGTTGGGGATCATGTTGGGGCATCGCCTAAAGAGAGACATTCTCTCACTCTAGATCAACGCCGAGCTTTGCGTCGTTGGGCTAATAGCCAACCTATCCGTCCTTCACACAAGGCCTGCATTGAGTGGTTCTTCTCGCAGTATGGCCAGCAGATTAGCCAATCTACCGTGTCGCACTCGCTGTCGCCAAAGTACTCGCGTTTAGATAGTGACAATCCCCAGTTGTCTGGTTCTCGTCTGCGCTACGGAAACTGGCCTGACGTAGAGAAGCTTGTCCTTATATGGTACCAACAGGTTCAGGCATCTGGTCGCCAGCCTACGAATGAAGAGTTAGGTGACAAGGCAAAGACTATATTCAATCAGCTACCGCGATACAAGGATGAGAACCCTCCTGAATTCTCGCCAGGTTGGATCCATAGATTCAAGAAACGGTATGGGCTCTTGATCCGAAGACAACGACGCCACGGCGACGGTGGAATAAACCCTGCCGAAGATATAACGTATCTGGCCGACTGCATTCCCCGATTCATGACTGTCGCCTCCGACACAAGTCCTGCTGCAATCAAAGAGGAAGTCTTGCGCGTCGTTGGTATCGAGCCCAACCTCAACACGTGTGCACTGGTGCGCGATGAAGTCGTTCGTAGAATGGCTGGTCCTCCGCAAGTGCCGACAGCACCTCCGCCTCCTCCTCCCATGATGACACACGACCCTCCTGCAATCCCTCCGCCTCAGCCTGATCAGCCCATCTATGCGGACGATGATCCTGAAGTCGTCCTACAGAATGCCTTGCGTCAACTTCAACAGGAGGAGCAAGCTGCTGAAGAGCAGGCGGCCGCTGTGCGTGAGGAGCGTGATCGTGCGGAAAGAGCTGGACTCCAATCGAATAGCATTATGTCTACTCCCACTGGACGTGCCTCTTCTGTCCATCGCTACACGGCTGCGCCAGCGCATGATTTGAGTACGGATCTCACTCTCACCCCCATAACCTCGGAAACACCTATCACGCGAGACGAACGACCCTTACGATGCCCTTTCTGCGTCAATCAGCGGATGCTGCGGTCCATAAAGGAAGCCGTCGAACACCTATCTACTCACGTTGTCGTATGATTAATGGCTTATTTAAGATATCTTGCAGCACTAGACTAATGCAAGAATACACTGGTTGATGACTTGAGTATGGAGTTGGGGTGGACATTATAACATGGAGTTAGGGGTTACTATCACGTTGTCAAACGCAACTCAGCTATTTTAATGAAGAGCTTATATCACAATACGTCTTGCGCGAGCTGGGATCATGCTCGTTTGCTTCGATTTTGTAGCAAAGGCTTACATAAATCTACGCTATATAATCCAATATGGCTTACGCCTCGTTTATAATAATCCGCTCGCTTTCAACGCCTTCATGACCTCGTCATTCTCTTTCTGGGCCTGGGTTCTGTGTTTCTTGTGCTCACCTGGATTGATGTAGTTCACCCAGAACTTGAGCCCCTCTAATCCCTCCTCACGGCACAACTCTCCTCGCTCTTCCGCCATCAAGAGTTCCTCCTCTGCGACACCGAGACTCCAACCAAAGCGCTCAGCGGCTTCTTGGGCGGTGACTCCACGGCCAAACTCCTGCCAGTCCCAATGTACATCGCGATCCGGTGGGAATTCGTGTAGATCTCGCAGCCATGCCAGTATGGCCCTGACCGTGGTTCCGTCGGTGCGGTCGCGACTTTGAACCACCATGACGCCACTACGAAAGGTGCGCAGACGGACAGGCAGTTTAAGCTTGCTCCAAAGCCTGGCAGCTTTCTCAAAGTCCGCTGGACTGACGAGTTCAACTCCACCTCGAGCTCTGTTGAACATGGCCCAGAGATCAACGAGTGTGATGATACCGCCTGCCTTTTTGAGTACGCCTCTGGAGTCATCGGTAAGGAACTCGGCCAAGTTTCTGGCCAACTCTGACAGATAGAGAGATTCAGAGCTACCGCCACCCACAATATCCTTTGTCGTGATGAGTCCAAGTTGACTCGCCGATTCTGCTAGAATGGCATTTTCCTCAGCAGACGCGTTTCCTTGCCCGTTGTTTGTCTGTCTTGCGAATCGTTCTGCAAGCGCAATGACCTCCTTTGCGGAAGACATGAGAGCCTCTAGATCTTCAAAGGCACTGCCAATCAGTAACTCATTGTTCTTACGCATGTTCAAACCCAGCTGCTCTAGGCCAGCGATGCCCACTCCCTTTGTTCGTCCTGAGGTACCGCCTGCTGAGTCATTTGGACCTTCATCCGCAACCCGACTACTAGGTGCGGGTGGTGCATCGCGAAGAAGCCATTTGCGTTGTGTCATAGAACCCTTGAGGCGCTCATAAAATATCTTTTCGCCCCCTCGCCGGAAAGAAAGCTTGACACTCTCAGGAGTATCGCTTCCGTTCTTGCCATTCTTGCTTTGGTCGAGGACAGGACCTGGAGAATCAGTCCTAATTGTGTCGGCTGCAGAGCTCTGCTGAATGGGTGATGGAACGTTTTCAGAAACAAGAGGGCCACCACACATCTCGCAAGCCATTAAAGAAGGGTGGTTTGAGAAAGTACACCGAGGACACTGGAACGACGCGGACGAGTTCGGGCCATTAGAAGCATCTGGGAGGCTCGATGTCGGCGTCTGGTCTAAGTTCTCAGAAAGTGGTCGAGCGGCCGGAGTTGGTCGTAAAGGAAGGGGTGAATTAAGAGCTGGCGACGGTGCCGCGCGGTTGGTCGCGCCAGAAATCGCGGCCTTCAGAACATGAGATAGTGTCGGTTTGATTCCGCAAGCTAAACATGGTGGGAGAGGCGTATGGGCATTGGCAGAGGTTGGATCAAAATTGGAGGGGACCGGATTTGAGAAACTGCATATTGTGCAGACCCATGTTGCGCTTGTTACAGCTGGAGGCTCTGGAGGCGCCCGATAACCGCTCTCTGAAATTCCCGGAGACCCCGAGGGATTTCTTTGCGAGTTTGATGCATTTGAAATAGCACGGCTATGGTAAGATGATCGTTTGGGGGGCTTTGGTATCAGAGTCACCTTAGCCGATGACTTGAGGAAGCCAGCATAGAATTCATATCGTTCCACATCTTTCAGATCCAGAGCAACAGAGTTTGTACGAGGCTCTTGCTTGTCAACATAGCATACTCGGTGTGAAGTCAAGTAAACCTGTCCATTCTGTTGATTAGGGAGCTTGAATTTGCTACACTCATGTCAACTCAAGCTTCATCTTGCCCCGCCAAAGAGCGACTTACCCCTCATACAAGCCAACGTTGTCCTGGACGAAGAGGAGCACCTCATCTGGAAGATAGGAGGGCCGTAGTGCGGTCGTCAAGTCGATATGTTTTAGAAACATTCGTCATGGAGGTGGATGCAAAAAGCAGAGGTATCTGGTAGGCCTTTGAAGGATGAGCGATGATGCAAGTGGATGATGGCTTGCAAGAAACAAGCGCTACGTCACAAAGAAACTGAACAGTCTTCCACAATCAACGAATAGTATCAAAGAGTGGTAATTGCCTTTCTTTGTCTCGATTCTCGAAGTAAATCCGTAGTCCACGAGTTGAAAGGACTTCGATGTCAAGCGATGTCTTCCAAGGCACGCGAGACTTGAGCGGCCCCTCCAGGGTTGTCAACGGCCCCACTGTAGACGATAAGCTTCCAGGCTGCGCATAACCAAACCTTAAGCGCTCTATCGGAAGGCAGTTTTTCCGTGAATGAGCAGGACCACACCGCCACCGTCTCGCCTCGACCACGAAAATACCGCCAAAGAAACCTCCACATTCTACTCAACATCACCAACGCTCATCCCGCTCTTCCGCCATCTTTCAGCCTGGCATCATCATTTCTTCCCAACCCATTTTGTGAAACTAACCCCTCGCACCGCTAGCATTTCAACGCAATGATGCCAAGTTGGCCAGCGCAGCAAGCGCCGAGCGTAACCCAGCAAACCGTACCGACATCTTACGCCTACCCGACGAGTAAGTCATCTCCTAGACTACCCGCAAACGCTTTCCCCGACTCGATCAACCTGACACCAAACGCAGACCCAGCCTTCATCCCCGTTGCCGTTCGTCAAGGATTCAGTCAGTACGGAGCTCCAGCTGCTCCTTATGCCGGATACGTGCCTCCACCGCCCCCGGTGCAACCCCAAATGTCTTCCGCTTCGCCCGTGAATGGTGTAACCCCGACACCTGAGCAAGCCAAGTCCAAAGTGGACTGGCCCGAATCTGTTCGGAGCTATGTTCAAAGATCCTTCCTTCCCCAGAATGACGAACCCACTGTGTCTCGTGCGGATATCGAGGCTAAGCTTAAGAACACCATCGGTACCGCAAAGGAGAACGGCACGTTATACACACTCGACTGGGACAACATGCCCCTTCCACAGGCCCTAGTTAAGGCCGAACGTGACGCGGATGTCAAGCACAGTTTCCATATTCGCGATTCCATGAACCCCAAAAAGAGGAAATCCACCGATTTTGCCCATGATGACAACTCTCAGCCGCCGTGGCGTACTAACTCGCGATCTTCGCTCCAAGACCGCATTTCTTATCCTTCCCCCGAAAAGCGTGCTTCCGTGGATGAGCCCCTGCCGAAATCAAGTAAGTTCCAGAAGGAAGCCAACAAACGCAAGCGCCGCTTCGAGAACGAATATAAGGCACTCAGATCACCCAGCCCGCCTCCGCCTTCATCTGGACCTATAGTCGGCACATGCGAGGTACTTGAGAAGAAGTATCTCCGTCTTACAGCTCCTCCAGTTCCGTCTAAAGTCAGACCCGAACATATCCTGCGTCAGACACTGGACCTTCTGAAAAAGAAGTGGAAACGGGAAAGCAACTACTCGTACATCTGTGATCAGTTCAAGTCTATGAGGCAAGATCTGACTGTGCAACATATTAAGAACGACTTTACTGTTTCTGTTTACGAAATTCATGCTCGAATTGCCTTGGAGAAGGGGGATATTGGTGAGTATAATCAGTGCCAGACCCAGCTACGATCGTTGTATGGTGCGGGCCTGAAGGGCAACCCCATTGAATTCAAGGCATATCGCATTCTTTATTTTATCCATACTGCCAACCGAACCGGCCTCAACGACACTTTGGCAGATCTAACCACAGCAGAGAAGGAGGAGAAGCCCATCAAACATGCATTGAATGTGCGATCATCACTGGCGCTGGGGAACTACCACAGGTTTTTCCAGCTTTACTTAGATACCCCTAACATGGGTGCATATCTCATGGACATGTTTGTTGTTCGCGAGCGGCTTGCTGCGTTGTGCAACATTTGCAAAGCGTAAGTTGAACTACTCCATATGTGTTATCGAATCTTTACTAACTAGTTTGCAGATACAAGCCGGATGTCAAACTTCGCTTCATCACTGAGGAACTCGGTTTCGAGTCTGATGCTGATGCTGCCCAGTTTATCATCGATCAACAAGGTCAACACTTGTTGGAAGACCGAACGGACTACATCGCGTTTTTGACTGGCAAAGCCGGTGCCCTCTTCGAAGGTGCGCGCAACACCGCGTTTCGAAAGGTTGATATCAAGGGCCAGATCTAAACTTTGATTGCATCTTTTTCGGCTCTCTTTTCTCTTCTTCTTTTTTTCTTTCGTTGCGACTTCACATCAACGTCTCATCGACTGAGGCTCTACCGTCGTTATGTTCATCGACGAAACATGATGATACATTCCCACTTTTGTGATATGTGGTCATCTGTGTAGACACGACTCCGGCGTTTTATACCCCCTTTTCTGCTTAGGTGGCATCGATATGTCTACCATTCTACTTTACGCCAACCTGGGGAAAGCATGCGTAGTTTTTTCCATGCTGCTTACCTTGGGACTTGATCAATTAACCATAGCCTCCATACCAGCATCCAGTCTATTATGATCGGAGGCGACACTTTTGTTGTATGACGAGTCACAAAAATTGGATGGGTGGGAGGGAATTTAGACGCAACGGACTTGCATCGGATGGGTTCGGGGACAAAACTCAGGGTCAGCTCGTTCCTGGTCCTGTTGGGGTTTGGTGAATGACCAGTTAGGCTCGGGCAGTCATGATGTTGATGCTGGCCTGGTTGCTGTATGCTAGCCTCACCTCAACTGGCACGAGGACGCTCTTGATGTTAGAGTTGGGAGTTTCGAGGAGTCATGATTCGGTATTTTTAAGTAAACAGCAATTGATTTTATTTCCGCATTTTATCCATCTCGTTGTGTGTGACAGATCACTAAATAAGACTTGGGTGAAGCTGCGGATTGTAAATAGATAATGACTAATATGGAGCGCCCTTATAATAGTTATTGTTTGGTCAAATCCACGAGAAAGTCTCTCTAGCCCGCTGGCTGAACGGTCCAGCGGCTGGTAGGTGGTGACCTGGTGTCACCCGAACTGCCACCATTCGAATCCCAGTCATAACTACCTATTCTTGCGTCCTTGCGATGCATATACTGTGTAAACAAACCACCGTGATGAACTCTTTACTGAGATCGTCCTCGACAAACCACTGTTGAAACCAGTGTTGAACTGCCGTCACAAGGCCTAAAACTGTGAATTACTGTTGAAAAAGGCCTTTGGTAGTGCCTTTCAAGTACTGTGGAGATAAGAGTGGTGCTGCTGTAGACTGTCTCCCTCACAAGGGATGTTGCGCAGAGGGGCGGGAGGACTTTCTCACTTTTTATATTTCTTTTTTCATTCTAGTTTATAATATTAAATTTGCAGTTATTTACTTATAATTAATCTTATATATTCTATTAATACTAAACTTAAGTTAGTTAGGGAGCTTATAAGCCGGGTTAGATATATATTATTTATTATAGGCTTATAGTTAAGGTATTAATTAATTTTAATAAATAATATTAATAGTATAAAAGACATTTGAGTTAATGTTATTTTTTATCAGATGGATAAATTCTTAATGATTTACTGTGACGCCATCTTTGAGTGAACGGCGAGAGAGACTAGGGCATTGAGGGCGCATTGGTGAGGCCGGTCTGTAGGTAAACACAACGTGGGATTTAGATTAGGATCGAGAAACTGTCAGCTAGATTGGGCTACGGTGCTCCGAGACGCAGGAACAATGACGAACCCCTGTTAAAAGAGAAACACTGGACTAGAGAGCGATTCTGGCTCGAGAACCTGGGAGCAGGGAGTGCCGAAGTGTCGGAATAGAGAGCGGGTTCGGTGATGTCTTGGCTCAAGCAAGGGCATCATTAGTCGTCATAAGCCTTGTTCTTTAAAATACGTGTTAAGTCGAGAAGATGTTCACGGGTTCATAACAACTACGGCGGAAGATAACTGATGTGAAGCATCATGAGAGATATCTGGCGGGAGATTGACAACAATGCCACCAAGGTCGTCCGTTGAAGGGGACGGGAGATTGACACTCAAGATTGGGACCCAGGACAGCGGTATCCGCAGACAAGACGGCGCCATCATGGTTTTTGACGGGGGACGCTTCCGGTGGATAAAGTCTCGACAGGGGAGGGATCGTCTGAATCATGGAATGGGATTGACGTGAAGATCAACATGTCGCGTGTGAAGAAGTCGGAAAGACACACGATAGTTGCATGTCGATATAAATTAACTGGCAGTAAATGATCCCATCATCTATATCAAGACTCTCTACGCTTGTGGAACGGGACACATATACTTCTGCTCCGTTCTTCTCCTACCATCATGGCGCGATGACCAGACGCTGTGATGAGGTCTTAGCTTGGGCTCGTCCTGCCATGCTTCAGTATTCTGTATGCGTGTGCGCGGCTTTTGCTTGCATAAGATGCTGGACCACCAACAGCTTGTGTCAGGTGGCTGTGTCTTTATGCGAGGTGGGTTATGGGTGTGTTGAGTTTTGTCTTTGACGAGGACTGGAATTGAACTATGTTGTTACCTATCCTTCAAAGCGACATTTCTTGTCAAGGCTGTATCAAGCAGGACTTGGTGTAAGAGAACAATGTCTGTACGAATTAATGTCGCGTGCATAACCTTCCCCCTCTTGGCCCTCTCGACCATCTCGATTTTGAATGCATGTTTAAAAGAAAACAGTCCTAGGCTCCGTTGATGCAATGCGATCGATGCGTGGCCCCCCTGCGCCGTGTATTTGCATCCCTGCACGCGTCTCGCTACTGGGAAGACCTCCCCGTTTCTTCCAATCGTCCTTGAGTCGGAAATTTCTCAACCAGCATAAGCGTCTGATTAGCGGCACAGAAGACGTAAGGGCCCTGTCGACGAATGTCTGTGTGTAATCCGGAATCATGAAAGGGTCTTGGGAAAATCCACCATCATCCCTGGCTAATTTGCCCGCACACCCATGACCCGGGGATGAGCGAGGAGGAATGAGACGAGACAGGGTCGACCGGTTGGCCCGAGTCGAGGGGCATCGGTTGGATGTCTTTTCTGTCGTTTATGAGGGGTAGGATACGATGGATTGGTTCTGCAAGCGGGAGGACTCTTTGCTCTGGAAGCAGATGCCGGTTGTAAACGCGATGTTTTTAGCTGTATGTACTCGGGTGGTAGATGCTATGTCCTCATGCTCAGCCCGCTAACTTTGTCTCGTGTAGCTTGTCTCGAAGCGTTCAATGGTGTAATGCATAGTCACTTAAAGCCTGGGCCATTCGACGCCGTCGCCGACAAGGGTGCTCTAGTTGAGGAAAGCTGAGGTTGAGCTCCAAGACGATGAGCTTGGCGGTTTCCAACGTCTCTAGAGGCTAACGAACTGAATGAAAATAGTGAGAGTGAGCTTGCATATGGACCTTGATTGTCGTTTCTCAGCAGCATATGGAGCTTGCAAATAACATCCAATATCACTACTGTAGCTGAGAAGCTCATCAAAGCTTGAAGCCGCTGATTGGAACCACCAGCAAAGCCTCTGACCACGGGGCCATTGACCACCATCCAATCCATGGACTCATTATTATCATTTTCAACTCGTGCTTATTACTTCGCATCCTCCGGCTTCCCTCTTACTTCTCGCTGATTTCCTATTCGGTTTCATTCCCAATAGTCTCTTTGATTGACATCAGTATATCATCCAACGTCACTTACAAGCCAGGCGCCAAGTTGTCAGAGGTGACCCCTCCATCCGATGACCCCACTTCGCAATTTGGGGGCTTCGCTTTTGATCAAGCCTTTTGCCTCTCGTCTTTTGCGTTTAAACTCTTATTAGACGCCCATAACTCTTCACGTCAATATCATGCTAAGGCGCCCAAGACGAGCGTTCTAGCCTTGTCCAATCGCATACGTGGCCGTCAGCCACAGACTCACTGACGTCGAATTTCCTAGGATCTGATCGGTCGCAGTTATACAGTTCAATCAAAAGTCATCAGATGAATGTGAAGCAAACCAAAGCAGAAAAGAAACAAGCAACATCAACAACGTTTACAATCGCTCACAACTTGACCTTGACTTTCAACACCTTATCCCCTCCTCCTCCTCCTCCTTTTCTACCTTACTGATCCTTACACAATCGCTTCCACAACGTCGCTCCACTTGAACCAGCTTTTATGATCTCCAGCGCCTAAGGTAGCCATCCCAGCCCGGGCAGGCCACCTATTTGTCGCCCCCTGGCGTGTGCCAACCCAATCCAATAACGCAACCTACCTTAGGTGTGTGCGACCCCAGGCACTCACTGTAAGGTACAGCACCGTACCTCGAGGGTCTCCATCCCCCCTCCACTCCACTGCAACGGCGCCGCTGCACTGCAGTGGGAGTGGCCGTGCTCGGCCTAGTTAGCGGTTAGGTACCTTACCTCCACTGGGACTGGGCTACCTGACGGGAAAGTATTGTAACGTGCACCAACATCGGATTGGATCGAAGTAAGGTAAGGTAGCCCAGCGTAGCCCAGCCCGTCGTCTCTACTCAGGTTATCTTGCGATTCTTGGTCCTTTTTTTCCAACCTCCACCTCGAGCGACTCACAACTTCCCAACTTCGCAACTGCCCAGGAGGCATTCAGTCACACAAAAATGAAGGTTCGTCATTGCCCCTTTCGGTCGCTCCTGTATTCAATACAGAATACTATGGCTATGCCTCGCTCCTTGTCCCTCACAAGACGTTCATCTCATCATCCTCATGCCTGAGTCAACCCCCTCCCCCGCCGCATCCAACCCGCCGTCATTCACTATTTGCGCCGGCCTCACTGGCGACTTAGCAATAAGTCAGCCCAAAGCTAACAGTAATGCGCTTCGTACAGGCTCTTCGACGATCGATCAAAGGTGACAAGGACAAAGGCTCTGTCGCTCCCAAGTCTGCCGTTGCCATTGTGCCTCCTAAGAAGGTTGGTTGCCTCTGACCCCTACACAAACCACATCTATTCCCGATATTCTCCAAGCCTCAATAATTTCCACGTCGGTTTTACCACATTGGGCACCGCCATCGTTCCACGGCTACATTCAAATTAGTCCTTGAGCTCAGGTGCTGATGCCCAACCCAACTTGCAGGTCATTCGAGCGCTTTACGATTACGAGGCACGATCAAGCCAAGAACTTAGCTTTTCGAGGGGAGATTTCTTCCACGTTATCGGCCGCGAAAACGATCAAGACTGGTACGAAGCATGCAATCCTGCTCTGCCTGACGCCCGTGGCCTCGTGCCCGTTACCTTCTTCCAAGCCCTGGGTCGAACCGAGCGAGACAGCGCACAATCCGACGGTGGCCAACTCCCCGCCCCGACAAAGAACCCCGATCACGACTCTGGATATAGCGAATCCCCAGCAATGCAGCCTGCGCCAGCCGCTATGCCACCCAACGCCATGCCCCAAGGACACCAGCGCAATTCCAAGTCGATTGGAAAGACAGGTCCTATGGTTTACGGAATTGTCATGTACGATTTTGCTGCGGAGAGAGCAGATGAACTGGAAGCCAAGGCTGGTGAGGCCATTATCGTTATCGCACAATCGAATCCTGAATGGTTTGTCGCTAAGCCGATCGGCCGACTTGGTGGCCCTGGCTTGATTCCTGTCTCCTTTGTCGAGATTCGAGACATGGCAAGCGACAAGGCGATCTCGAACCCAGGCGATGCTATAAAGCGGGCTGGCGTTCCTAAAGTAGAGGAGTGGAAGAAGATGGCTGCCGAATACAAGAACAGCAGCATCACTTTGGGCAAGTTTGAGGGTGGCCCTGGGCAACCTGGGCAGGGTATTGAGCAAGGCATGGAGCGCATGAGCATCCAACAGCAACAACATTCTCGTCAACCTTCACAGAATGGAACGGTAAGAGCCGCTCACGAAAGATTGCGGCAAACAGGAGAGTACTAACTGATTCCGCAGCAGCCAGGACACGCCCAGCCTCGAATTTCTCAACAACCTCAGCAAAACCATCATGTACAGAAACCTGCCGCACCTCTTCATGCACCCCTCCAGGCACGGATACCGCGATATTGCTTTGCTGAAGATAAGTACTGGTTCGTAATTGAAGCAATGCTGGAAGACGGCCGACAATGGGAGTTGTCGCGCTATTACGAGGACTTTTACGATTTCCAAATCGCTCTTCTTACCGAATTCCCAGCCGAAGCTGGCAACACAGGCACACAGAAGCGCACTCTGCCCTACATGCCCGGACCCGTCAACTACGTGACAGATGCGATCACCGAGGGCCGCCTCCACAACCTAGACGCATATGTGAAGAATATGCTCAACCAGCCCCATTATATCTCGAGGTGCAACCTGGTGAGACAGTTCTTTGCGCCTCGTGAGGGAGATTACGAGATCGAAGGCAATGAGAACGAGGACGAGTACCGACTGTCGCAAGCATCTCAGCTCTCATCGACTGAGTCTCCGGCCGGCGGATCAAGACAGACATCCCAAAACAATCTCAGTGGTGGTGGATATGCTGGTCTCTCAGCGGCACCTGCACACCCCATGGGCCATGGACAGCCCGAGATGCAAAGACAAGCGTCATCACTATCACAGCCTTCACAAACCTCTCTCAGCACGAGCATGCAACCGCCGGCGCAACCAGCATCCGCGATGAAGATCAAGATGTATTTCAACGGCGATCTCATTGCCATCCGAGTACCAACCGACATTTCTTTCCAGGCACTCTACGATAAGATTTGTGACCGACTGAAGGTGCCGGCTGGCGAGGAGATTCAGCTCTTTTACAAGGATGAGCCTACGGGAGATAAGCCCAATATGCTGAGCGACAATGATCTGGATTATGCTCTCCAGCGAAACGAGAAGCTGCTCCTCTACGTGGAGGCCGTATGAGCGACCGGCTAAAGATGACGACAATGGTGTTTCAGCTTGGTTGCATCTCCACATACCGGATTCAAGTTGAGGGTCGAAATACACTTTAGAGCGCGGCACATGGACCGACGTCGTATATTCCTGTTCCCTGAAAACTCGCCGTATAGTACAGAGCCCGGCACTTCGACAACGTGCGTTTTTCTCTTCCTTGATGGATCTACAATTTCTTCATGAGTCCCCGACGGACGACGCGCGTACCTTTTTCTTTTTTCTCCTCTTCTTTTTACTCATTGCGGATTTATGACGACACGTCGGCGAGGAACTTGATGCTTCTTTGATACCATTTTATTAGCTGGACGATGCATAAGTTTCATGGCCAGTGTATCAGACGTTCGTTGTCTCTTCGTTGGGCATAAAATGCCCCCCCTTTTTGCTTCTCTTATCCTTTTTTGAAAACTACCCTGTTCTCCAACATATCTGCCTTGAGGCAGGTCTTTGGCCTTCGAAATACCTTTTTGACATCACATGACTGAGCTTAGTGCTTTTCTTCCCTTTACTTTTTTTCTGTGTTTCCTCGCCGGAGGTGATTGGGCCTGAGAGGGCGTTCCGGACAGGGATCGATGGCTGGTTCAAGCAGTTGCGCTTTGTTGCAGCACAAACGAGGGTGATGATTAGGGGGAAATCTAGGCGACGATTGTTCTGTTGAAGAGCCGCATCGTAGAGGCTTAACAGGACAAGTTGGCGGTTGCTGTTAGCACTGCGAATGGCTTGCATTATATGTATTGCGAGAAGCTATGAAATAGGAGAGATAAGAACAGTCTGGCAGTAGACGGAAAGCAGGAAGCGCGCATATGCGTGATGAATGAAAGCGACAATTGTATATTGCTTTAATCCAGACATGTTGCGAGTGAGCGCACATTGTGAAGGGTGTGTTCTGATATTTTTATGTGATATTCGTATCGCTGATATGAGTAGTCTCAAATGCCGTTCTCACCTCAATATAGGAATGACACAGGGTTTGTTATTATGACTGCGGTTAGAACCATGAGCGACATGGCTCGATGCTCAAGGACAAACCTGTATTGAGAATGCATGCCAGGCATAAAGTATTTAGCATTTAAATCTCAGGTCACGGACTCAGAAAGCTGTCTAGGATAAGAAGCCTTTGTTGGCAGTGGAAACATCTCTGCATGTATTTGAGTCCGCCATGTCGGCCTCGACTCTTTCTACCTCTGCCTATAGCCAGTCTATCAAGTTCTAGAAATCTATTGTGAGTAGCCGGTCATCATCGTATATGCTGTTTCCGCATGCCTTCATCCTTGTAAAACTGTGAAATGCAACTCGTATGCCGTGGATCATTACAAGATCAAACAAACCAAATGCAACCGTTGTTACGCAGCCACGTAACCAAAAACGCCAGAAACCAAAAGTCTGCAGAGAAACCAGAATCTCGCAATCTCATCTTAAGGGGAATATCGCTGGGGAAAACGAAACTCTTTCTATTCCAGCTTGGTCATGAGGTTTTTGCGAACCTTCATATTGACCACGCCGCCGACACCAAACGCAGGAACAATTCGACATATACGAGCAACGGAGCTGATGAACCAGTTGCGGCGCACAAGATCCCAGCGATCACGCATAGAGATGACGGCGCCTCCAGGACCTGTAGCCTGGCGGTTGTACAGGTCAAGACCGAAAAGATGCATGGGAGTCGAAATGAATTGCACCAAAGCAGGCGCCATGAACTGCGCTGCGTAGAGACCCGACACGCGCTTCCTGACCTCTTCGGAGAAGCGCTGGTCTAGGTAGGGACCCAGCAGAGGGGGTACATTGAATGAAGCAAAGATAGTCAAGCAATCGCGCAGCGCAAAGAGACCATACGAAGCAAGAGGAACAGGTCGAGGCACAACACCAGGAGGACCAAACATGCGAACAAAGACCTGGTCCTTGTAAATGCAGACTCCGATATTCGCTGTACTCGAAGCAGCGAATTTTGTGGTTCCGGCAGTGACGGAAGAGGCTGGTCGGTTGTTGACGGTCGAGAAGGATGTGTCGACAGCGTTGGCGGTCAGATAAGTTCCGCCATAAAGACAGAAGATGAGAGCAGTCGGCTTTGAGAAGAGGAGTGTATGCGGGCGGGTCAAGAGTGTTCGGAGGGAGGATTTAATAGAGTTTGCGAGGGTGTTTGCGCCTGAAGCGTTTTCCATGATAGAGCTGTCATGATGTCAGCTTATTTTGTCCCGTATCTTGGCGATGTCGGCTTTGGGCGTTCATGTCTCAACTCGACGCCACAGAGAGAATACTTACCGGTCAATGATGGCAATGATGGGCGCTACCATGGACGCCGCGCTCGCAGCCGAGAGGAAATCAGCGCCGAGTCGCGATGTCAAGTTCTTTGTGTTCCATGTGCTCTTTGTGGTGATTTGTTCGGGCGTAGTTGTCCCGGACAAAGCAAGTGCTGGCGCATCTGAATCCTTCATGGCTGCAGATGATATATCCCTGGTCCCTTTCTAGGTTTCTGGTTTTCTTGTTTACAGCACTCTTTCAACTCGAGGGAAACAGTGAAAGAGTAAGACTGTATGACGGAAAGAAATCAAGGAAAGGAAACAAATCAAGCTGGGGGAATAAAAAGGAAAGGGCCACTAAAGGTAAAAAAAGCTAGAGGAAGGACCTGAACGGTTGTGAACCCCGAACCCCCAGTGGGTACCTAGTAAAGTGTTACTACTAAAGGCACTCTGTAGCTAATTCCTCTGCGCTGGTTGGCCCCTTTAGCGTGAGCTTAGTTGGAGCTGAAGCGTTGTGACCAGGTCAAGTCCGGGGCGCCGAGATCGGCGGGCCGTTCGGAGCCGTAGACCGAGTTAATATCGGCGGCTTGTCGCGGGTACTTTGGGGGTGAAAGTCGGTAGTGATAACAGCAAGAGTCTTGGAATGATAACCGAGTCGATTCGATACAACATATGTTCTGATAGATATCCCCAAATTGTTCAGTGGGTGAAAGTATCGCGAACTTGGAGCCAACCCGCGACTAGATTAGCCTTTTACAAAAACACCAAAATTCTTCACATCACCAATCTCGACCGATTCTAGCCCGTATATAAATATTCTAGCTCTACTATTTGACCGCCCATCTAACAAAGCCGCCTCGAAGCTAAGCTCCCCGCAATACATCTCGCCTGTGACTTACACGCGATCTTCCCCACGCCGACGCTTGCCGCTCACCACTCTATCCCTGGCTCTATCTGATCGGCTATCTTTTTCTTGTCATCTATGGCCCATCCTGGTAATCAACCTAGCCAATATGCAGGGCTGCCGCTTAAAAAGTTGACATACTTCTGCTGGGACCTGCAGCGGCATATGACGGCTTTAAGTAAACAAGCAGACAAGCAAATAGTCGACACTAATGTGCCTCCTCAACCAGCAAATCATCGAACACTTGAGGGTTTACATGTCACTTCAGGCACTATTTAGAACAAATAGCTCTACTCAAGGCAAGACATATTGAGCTTAAGCAAAGAGGCTTTCCCTTAGGATATGCAATTTAAACTACTATTCTAATGCTGCAAGACTCCAAACAATCCAACAATCTTTCCTACAAGTCCATGAATCCACCCCAGCCATCTTTAAGATCTAGGATCGTTGCCGCCCATCACAACTCATTCTTGAGTGGTATGGTCCACAAAGACACTGATACCAGAGCCGTTGCTCTCCGTCTCCCCACTACAGCCTCTCCACATCATGCCAAAACTTCTGGAACGCTTCCTAGCTGGCCCCTCTGTTGCAATACCCACTCTTGACCTCGACCGATGAGACCCGGGCAGAAAGACACCCAAGTCCGGACAATCTAATATTCAAGAGCCTCAACGGACCGGCCCGATCGTGAGAAGACCGTGATTAGGCGGCGGCGGCACTTGTAGCACTCGAGCCACTGCCGTTTCCACCGGCCTGCTTTTCCTGGATCGCCAAAACGGCCGTGGTAAGCTGATCAATCTTGCGGTTCAGCTCGCTAAGCTGCACCTCCATAGCTGTTGGTGCATCCATGTCATCCTCACGCTGCTCCGTATTCTGGCCGTTTGCTCGTCCTCTAGGTGACAGCAGCGTTCGACGACCAACATTAGAGGTGGATCGCTTCTGGGTGAGCATTGCGTGTCTACCGTTGCGCCGGCTTGAATTTGATGGGCCCTTGAATCCAGCAAATTCATCCTCCAAAGCTCCTGGCTTGCGGTACAATTCGTATAGCTTAATGACACTAACAATCGGCCAGTGAGTCGCCTTGAGGAGCATGATACGACCGGCGCGGAATTTTTCATCAGCCGTAAAGAACAGGCGCCAAGGTCGGAAGATGACCAAGGCTAGCAGGTTGAATGGAGGATAGAAATGGGTGAGTCGGTTACTAGTCGACGCCTCCAAGACATAGACGCTGTACACGTACAGATACTCCTCCTTAGCGTGGGTGATAACCCGCGAGAAACTGTTAGACAGCATACCAGTCAAGGAACCCATCAACAGGAAGCTGGACAAGGTAATGAAGATAATCATCAGAGGAGGCCCGAAGAAAGGATCGATCTGGTTCATCACTTCGAAACCGATAGGGGCCGAACCGTAGAAGATCTTTGTCAAGATCCATGCCATCGACTTGAATGCAAAGACGTCACGGCCCACAAGCGAAAAGGTCGTCAGAAAGCCGCAGTATACAACCACAACAAGTACCATGTATTTGAAGAAGTCCTTGCCCATCTCCTTCAGACACGGAATCAGCGTACCCCAAGCAGGGCTCAGACTGAGGATGGAGAAGATGCGAGGAATCATAAAGAGTGCCTCGAGAGCAAGAATATCAAATGCAAGGTCGCTCAATTCAGGTTTGTCCTGAACAATGCCGATGATGCCTGCTTTAAGTTAGTTTCTTGTATTTTCCCAGAAGTGTATGTTTCTCTTACGCAGAATAGCAAAAGCAAAGCCGATGGTGATCATGATCATGTCAAACAAGTTCCAGATGTCCGTAGCATAGAAGATAGAGCCCGCATCAAGCCACTCACTGAGCTCATCATAGAAGAAGGCCGCTATCCAGAAGAACAGTATCACCTCAGGGATTGTGATGCGAGACTCATCTCGTACAATGAGTACACAGTAGTAAAGGGCCAGGAAGATGCAGAAGAAGAGAACCTCCCAGCTCTTGAGGTACTTGGGCACCCGCAAACGAGAAAAAGGGTCTGCAGTCCTAGGGTTATAGAACCGGACCCTCTTGGTCGAGTGCACTGACAAGCTGTCCCAAAAGACGATATCACCACTCCATATAGCGGTAACGATCTTTTGAACAATGTGCTGGCTGAGGAAACGTTTGGCATCGGCAATGGCTGCGATCTCAAGAGCATTCAGATTCCTGAATGATGAGGTAGGGTCGCTTTCATCTTCGTTGTCATCTTCATCGGATGTCATAGTCAATCGAGAAAGAGAACTCAGAAGTTGATTCCGCTTCATGCTGCTTCCTGCAGGGCCTGGTCCACGGCGACGGTTGTCAATGGAGCGGAGATGAGAGAGTAGAGGAGCCGTCTCGCCAGCCTCCTCGTCGCCTGCATGACCATTACCTGCTGCTTCCGCTTCCGCTTCGGCATCAGGATCAGGAATCTCGTACAGGCAGTAGTTCACTGCCTCGCGTTCAGAAAGTCTAGTTAAGAAACGCCAGGCAACGATTTCGCAGGCATCTGCCCGAGACTCTCCCAAAGTACGATGGTCTGATGAAGATGTATAATGCCATTTGAGAGCACTATAGAGATTTGGTCAGCCGAAAAAAGTCCATGTTAACACGAGGAGATGTGTTGATGCGTGGTGTTGCACAACATCTCTCATCGGGTTGGATGGGTTGAGTAAGTCTGTGATTGGTTCCCCCTGATCTCATCTGCAGCCACACGCGCTATGAAGGAGAATAATGATGCAAGCCGATTATAGCAGAGCCTCATGAGGAGAGAATGGGAAGAAGAAAAAGAGGGATCGAAACAAGGATTGTTCCAAAGGATACGTACAGAAGAGCATTGACAATGCCTGGGTTGGTGCACGTCGCAGCGAGATGATCCACCAAAACTCGCAGACAGCTCCCCGCAGCTGTGGTCCTCAGCTGCTCAAAGGTGCTTGGCAGCTCGATAACGTCGACAAAATACCTAAACAATAACGTCTCAGCCACGTTGAACCCAACCAATGGCTCGATAAGTAACACTTTACTCACAAGGAGAGCTTCTTGACGACGTCACGGAAGCTGTCGTCAGCTGCAATGTCGGGTAGTTCAAGTTCGTAATCGTTGCGAATGGACACGGGACTGCCCTCGCGGGGAGCAGGAAGCTTCTTGGACTTGACCTTGATAGGCATAATGATAATAAATGTAAACAGGAGAGTATTGATTGATTAAAGGAGCATATCCTCCGCAGAGGGTTAGGGAGTATGAGGCTGTCAAGGGCGTCCTGCCGAAGAAGAGTTGGAGTTGTGGTCGGACGAGAATTTCTCCTGTCTCCTTCCTCTGCGTTGAGTCTATCACGATACGAGGGAGGAGGGATGCGGAGATGAGATGGATGAGGAGGGGAGGAAGGCAGCGCCCTAGCGATCGTCCAATTGCGGGCCTGTGCACCGTCACGTCGAGTCAAGTTGAATCAACAGTCGACCAAGCAGCTGAAGATCTGATGGTATCACGAGAGTAAAGAAGTGGGAAAAGGCTACTTCTTGGGGGTTTCAGGAGAGGTCATTCATCACTGCCCAAATTAAACCGTCACTTTAATGAGCAAGCCAGTGTCAAGGGTGTTTATTCTTTTGTGTCAGCTTCAGTTCCGCCGAGCTTAGCGCGCGCCGATGATCCTCTACTCCAAACGCTGTGGGCTGCGATAATCACTGCAAAAAAAGCTCCAACCAGAGGCGGGCGACAACCTCAAGGGTTCAAGGCAGAGGTGGAGAAAAAGGGTCCCTGGACAAAGCTTGGCACCACTAACAAGTGCTTGTCAGTCGCTAGTACTGCGGATATTGGACGATCTAGACTCGTGAATCAAGGTGAATCAGGCCTGTGAGAAAATGAAGGTGGGAAGTTTCACCGTATGCAAACTCTATTAGTCGAGATAGCCTCATTAATTCGAGCTGCATGCCATAGTCGTTTGCTCAGGAAGAAATTCTGCTCAAAATCTCGAGTCATGATCCCGCAGCATTGCTGCCGACTGACTGGGTTAATAGTTGGGTCATGGTGAGCTCGGAATACCCTCAGAAGGCACCTATTCGAAAGCCCCCTAGACGAACGAGTTTGCTTTTGAAAAGAGGACCATATGAACATTGCTTCAAATAAGACACCATGCAAGACTCTTGAGTAATTTCTAGAAATGAATATTTGCTGTTCAGAGTTCAACACACCTTAATTGGGCATTGAGGACTATTCGACAAAACTCGATTGCTTTACTAGGCTTGTTTCAGCTCATAATTCGGCATCATGATAGCTCACTGCGCCCTCTGGCTTTAACATATGAGGCTGAGCTGGAGACCACGTCAACTGATACCAGAGAATACGTAGGTTTCGACATCTTCAGAGTACGAAAACAAACGAGATGGCCAATAAAGATCACAATAATGATGTCGTAAATCTTTAACAGTCAGCACCGGATCAATTCTAGGAACGCCCTCATTAAAGATGCTCCACTTCAGCTTTGAGAATAGGCGAACCGGCCAATGAACAAGCTCTGTGAGAGATAGCTAAAGGAAGATGAGGTTGTCAAAGCCACTGTTGCAGCGTCGACAGATGCAATGCAGAGTGGAACTCACCGTCTGCTTCGACGACTCTGACTGGACCGTTCGTCAAAGAATAGTTTCCCCAGCCTATGGAACTGGGACAAGAAAGCCCAAATGTCGGGGAGCTCAGAGCTTCACAGCCCCCATTGTAAACAGATGGCTACACCTCGTTGGCTGAGCATCCATTAGCTTTGGCGAGCCAGCGCGTCCCCGCCAAACAAACCCCTGTCATGGACCACCAAGATGGACAGTGAGTTCCTAGGGCTGGATCTGAGCCTCAAAGTAACATTGAAGCTCGCCAAATGCTGTGTTTGCGCCAAAGAATGATATCTCGTTGAATACAAAAGGAAGAGATGAGAATGTTCAAAATGATGATCCATCAGACAAGCTCATCAGCTCAAGAGCCACATTCACCACTCTTACCACCTTAAAGATCACATCTCCTAGATCTGATTTACACGACTTACACCATGAGTACTACCACTTATATGTCGACCACCACAACGGTCTCTTCAGCGACCGCCACTTGCACAACTGCAGTTCCCGGCAAATATGGCCGTGTTCCTGTCGATGCATGCAACTCTAACTACTTTTTCGATCCTAGCTTTGCTGCCAATCTTGCATTCTGTGTGCTGTTTGGTCTGACGACCATGGTCCATCTCATTCAAGCAATCCTATTCAAGAAGGTGAGTGCATCAGAATCATACTGCCTTTACCAGTTTCTAACATACCGTAGACATTCTGTTGGGTAGCCATCATGGGTGCAGCCTGGGAAACCATCGGCTTTGCTTTCAAGACCCTAGGAAGCCATCATCAACAGAGCACCACTTACGTCCTCTTGGGCCAGCTCTTCTTCCTACTTGCTCCTCTCTGTTAGTATCTCGAAAACACCACTACTCGATACTGGTTGCTAACAGACTCAGGGATCAATGCTTTCGTATATATGGCAGTAGCGCGCATGGTGTATTTCCGCATGCCTGATCAAAAGCTGCTGGGTATCAAGGCCATTCGCATGACACTACTCTTTGTCTGGCTTGATATCGTTCTGTTCCTTGTCCAAGGTGCTGGCGGAAGTATGCTCTCTAATACCGAAGACATGAACACTGTCCGACTCGGAATGAAGATTTACATGGCTGGCGTTGGCCTCCAGCTCGGTGTCATCCTTATTTTCAGCAGCATCACTGTTTACTTCTACTACAAGCTGCGACAGCTCGAGGGACGAAGCATGGGACGCATGAAGTGGCTGATCTGGACCATGCTGGTCGTCCTCGTCCTGATTGTGGTAAGTACTTTGTATGTCCAAATACACTTCATCAAGCTGACAAGCCCAAGATCCGAATCGTGTATCGTCTTATCGAGTTTGGTCCTGGAGTCAACGACCACAACACACTGCTCATTCACGAGGAATACCCACTTGGTCTGGATGCCACGCCAATCTTGATTGCCCTCGTATTGCTCAACGTCATGCATCCCGGTTTCGTCCTCCGCGGACCCGATAGCGAGTTTCCCAAGCTCTCCCGCAAGGAGAAGAAGGCACTTAAGGAGCAGAAGAAGCAGGACAAGAAGCGAGCCAAGGAAGCCAAGAAGGCTCGCAAGGCCGGTGCACAGGAGCTTAAGAACTTGTCTGTCGATGAACAGTCGAACAGCAGTCGTGAGATGGTCTAAAAAGATGCGAGCGACAGTTTTTGAGATTGCTACTGACTAGTGGCTTCATCGTGGGGTCGTTGGAGCGCTTTCCGATTCAAAGGAGGATCATGTGGGTTCGGGACGGGATTTATGAGCGGCTTAGGCGTTTCTAAGGAATGGGCTTTGATGTTAATAGAGGGGACTGCACAACATGTGGCATAGGCTAATAGAGTGGAGGAATAATTGATCTTCTTTGTTTTTTCTCTTGATCATAATCGTGCGAGAAGTGCATTGTGAATACGGACAAAAGTGGTGCAGACTTCGTATGAGATCTGCGGTGTACGTGTATCCCGATTTAGAACAACGGGTGAAACACCGCCACAATTGCCAAACCATCATGGTGTCAGCTGATGTGTATACTTGAAGCAGATCTATCACTTGTAACAGGTGAGTAAAGGGTTAAGAGGGCCATATAACTATTGGCGTAATAGAATAGTTTTACAAGCGATCAATAGTTTCCAGCCATGATGATGGGTTTAATTGAATGATGCCCAAATTGGTGAAAACGGAACAACAAAGTTCGCGATGGACAAGAAGGGATGCAAGCAAGCCACTAGCGACTACTAATGCACAAAGATCGATCCAAAAAGAGGGCGTCAGATATGAGACAGCATGCCAACGTGGCCTTGGCCTCTTCTGAGGGTGTGCAGTGTCGTAGGAGGCTCCAGGTCCTAGACATGAGATTGGCTGCTTGAGTGCATTCAGACATTCCAGACACCAAAGGATTGTTTCCGGTTGCCGTGTCGTTACTGTCTAGCCCTTCGTCCTTGTTTACTCGGAAATGCGAGGAAACCTCGTCGTCATCTCTTTTTCACTTCTTCAATTTTTTTATTTTACTTTTACAACGTAATTCTAATTCGAATGCGTCAACTTGCTTCGTCCTTGATTCAACCCCCAAC